>CM020246.1:43865051-43915051 GCA_009819775.1 Phoenicopterus ruber ruber | reverse complement strand
AGACAAATTCCTGATAGTATTAAGATTTTTCTTTTATGTGCCTTCCCAGCTAAACACAGAGATGGGAGTGTGAAGTGATCTGGTAAATTTAAAGAAGTATATATAAAATTCAAATATAAAACCTGACATATATATAATTACATCTTTTTCATGCAATATGATAAAAAGAGACTTCATGATTCTTACTATTGTATCATATGAGATCAAAGAAACTTTGAGCATGGAGATTTTGGTGGTGTTCTTTGTTTAATGTACTTTATGATGGCAAAAAGGTTACTTTAAAACTGGCTCATCTGCAGATTTCAGTTGTAGACTGAGATGCATGGTCAGTGCATCTGACCATGGCAAGTAGGACATGACACAAGCAGCATTCCCAGGTGCTTTGGAAATACATTGTTTTCGGATTATCTAAAATGAAGATAAAGTTACTTGAAATATGCTCGTTATCCCAGCTGCGTCAGACTGAGATGCTGCTTGGATTATGTTAGAGGAGAGGAAATATTATGCAAGATGAGTAAAGGTTTTCATTTAGATATGTATTTAGTGACTGCATTGCCTAACAGATGTCACCTAGCTAATGCTATTATGAACTTACATACAGATATCACTAAGGGTTTTCCATACTATAGGGCTTTTCATTTTTATCTCCTCTGGAAGAAGGAGGTCCCACTTTGCCTCAAAAAAAATTACGGGTGTCATAACTGACTGCCCGTGTATTCCACTACACAGGCCGTGCCAGCTTATTACAGGTACATTGAGCTGAGCAGGGTTGGAACCAGTGAACTGAGAGGGAAAAGAAGGCATTCTTGCTGCCTGGTTACATTTAGATGAGGCAGGTGGTGCTCACTGGCAGCGTCTGAAGTCTATGCGTGTGACAGCAGTAGTGCTTTGTGCTGTGCAGCACTCACTGTGCTTGCGGCTGTCCCCAAGGTGCGAGAACTCCAGCTGACTTACTGGAGTATGTACTTGAGTACTGGACAGCAGCACTTGGTCCTGCGCCTGTGGATGTCAATGCTTTTATTAACTTCCCTGGACTGACCCTGTTGCTAGATAGCCTTCTCTAATTGCTTCTTCCCAAATTTGAGACTTTCAGAAATGCAGAGCAAATGCTTTTCCACTCTTGTAGCCAACTCAGTGGTTTAATTGAGCTCAGATAAAATCCAAATCTTTGGCCATTAGCAGACATGAATGCAGGTCTTAAATTTTCCTTTTGGCAGTGTGGATGTATTCTGCGCTTTGGCGTGTTTCTGCAAAAGGCATCCAAGAATGTGACCTGAGCACACAGCTGAGAGTCCTCTTCATAATGAATCAAGCCTTGATTTCAGTAGCTGTTTTTTATATATTATGATATCCTGCTGAGTTGGTAGGTTGTGGAAATATGGAGTGCAGCTGTTCAAGAATCATTACAAGGCAAATAATTTTTCCTGTCTATACTGTTAGATAGAAATCCTTTTACTCACCCTGGCCACCTTATGTGTAATTTCTTATGCCATTCCTGCTTCAGTCAGGAACTTACAACAAAAACCACAAATCCTACTGATGCAGAACATCATTTAGCAACCTTTTGAATTTGTTTTGGGTTTATTTTTGTTTGGATCTAAGCATCCAACATATACAGTTAGATGGTGCCATCCAACATGCTTTTCTTCTATAAAAAAAATCATTTCAAAATTATGTAGTAGCGGTTCCTTTCCTCTTTCCTTTTTGTGGCTTCAAATGCAACCGGAAAACTTGCACTCTTGAATTACCTCCAGGGTCAAATGCATAATGTAACAGCTTACCTCCTGTTTGATTTCCAAACCCTGACCCTCTGGGGATATATCTTTATTGTTGTGGTGTTGCCTTGTAGCACTACAGGCTAACAGATCAATTCATCCTTCAAAGCATCCTATCACCTGTCGATATGAAATTCTAGCAATTACTAAAGTGGGATGGCTGCAAAGCATCTGAAAAACATTTCCTATTGATTGCTTCATTGCTCCAGAGTATGATGAACTTGGTTAAGAAAAATTGATCTGGCAAATTGATTTTTTTTTTTTTTTAATCGAGGAATCATATGAATGTAATTTAAGTAACAATATTTTTGCCCTGGAGAATGTATAATATATACTTGGTGTGTGTGCACATAAAGAACAACAGAAAAAAAAAAGATGGAAAGGATTTATACAGAAGAACTTGGAATTTTTCCTTTAAGATTTATGGATTGTTTTGCAAGTTCTTTCAAACACCTTTTTTTATTGTTGAAAACATTTTTTTTGTTTGTTTCTTTCTTTAATCAAATGTGTATTAAAAAGTGAAGTTCCAATATTTAATGAATTAATTCATTCTGCTGGGATGTCCCAGGTCATTTGGGATATGACCTATATCCTTCTTATTCATCCAAGTCAGGATACGATTTTTCACAACCAGTTCCTTGCAATGCAGATGATGAGGAAAATAATTAATTGCATAACTTGGGAAGTATCTTATAATTTTAGCCCTAGTGCTACATCTGTACTCTTGCTGCTCTGTTTTTATTCTACTGGGAGCTAAAAGCACCCAACCCAGCCCATGTCAACCATAATCTTTTGCATGGCAGTGCCCTGAAGGGTATTATTCACACTCAGGACATGCAAATGATTGAAGACTTAATAGTATAGTTAGAAATAAATTTCTCCACGCCTTGCCTCTTCTCCCCTGCCCCCTTTCAGACTTTAAAACTGTGTAAGAGTGAATGCAGATCAGATCCAGAAATCCTGTTCCTATTCAGAAAAATATTAAGAATTTGCCGTGGAACTTCTGTATTCTACAAACCCATCCTACAAATCAGGCAGCATAGAAAGAACTTTCAATCTGCTGAAGTCTGCTAAGAATCTCTGGGGCCTTTTTATTTCAGTTTTAAATCCAGTTATGTCCATTTCTGTCTTCAGTCCATGGTCATTTAATAATTTTCACTTTTGATGCCCGTGTAGATTCTGGTAAGATGTGCCGAGGAGTCACTACGTGCTAGTGGGAGTCTTCAGTGTTAGTGTGTAAATCTATTTTCAAAGTGCTAACATTTTTGCTTCAAAAATATTGCATTCAATACATTGAATATCTATGAATGTATTGAAGTTGAATGAAAAAGACAGTAGTACCAGAACACATGCACAACTTCAAGTTGTCATTTTTGTTATTAAAACAGAGACCTCATGTTTCGAGTATTTCCCAGATAGAATGTGGGCTCTTTTCAATGCAAGGCTCTGCTTTCAGCAAAATTGTTAATTATAGATCATAATAAGCTGTTAGGAGCAAAACACACACATAATTTGAAAGTGAAATGAGGCACAGTACATAGATAAAACAATTGTTTATTTAAGAGGTGATTAGCAGCAGCAAAACAAGCAAACTGATACTTGAACCTGAAAGAAATTATACCCATTTGAAATCATTAAACTATTTGCTTATTTGTGCATTGCAACCTAATGCAAAGGTAAATGCACAATGATGTGAGTTTTCTCTCCTATGTGCTGAGTAGCTCAGTGGATATACATCGTGTTTGAACGACCATCGTATTAAAAGAAAAGTCTGCCAAAAGGAGAAAAAAGTCAAGTGCCTCAGTTTCACAGAGGAAAACAACTGAGGTTTAAATTGTTCTATACCATGGTAGACTGTAAGCTTCTAAAAGGCACTGTAATCACTGAATGAACAACACAGTTTGCCTTGGGTAATTATGCCTTTCAGCTTCTTTCACTTTAAAGTTTATTTCCTCAGATGTTACATGGCATGCTTGTTTGCCATGTCAGAGTGTTAATCTCAGTGCAAAACACTGTGATTTTCTGCAAGGATAAATGAGCCCAGAAACATTCTGAGTTCAGATCAAGTTGAATGCCATGATGGTAATCCAATCTAATTTTACATTTAAATCAGTGCTTAACTGGGTGTTTAATCTGGCTCTCATGGGACAGCAATTTCATTTGAAATGCAAAACTTTGCTCATACACCACTAGGATAGTTGTTTTATAAAGTCATAGGATAGGTAGACATTAAGTACATATTTATGAAGTCACAAATCAGAGCTATGTGAATGGTTTGGTGAAGAGTATAATGGTCCACATTGCTATACTTTGAGGTTTCTTCTCCTCATGAAAAGGAGAGTACGTTCACTTTTAGAATTTTTTGAATGCAGTGTGATTGTAAGAAGCTTCTGTGCTAAAATATCTGTGAACGCTTAAAATAGAAACATAAAGAGACATTGCAGAAAATAACCTTTACGTGACCTTAGTCCTTCCCTAATACGTGGTTGACTCTTTGTGATGACTACATACTCCTTCCCTGCCTCTCTTTCAGCTTCTTTATAGGCATGTATGTTCTGGGGGCTTTCTTCTCTTCCCCCAAACCTTTGAAAATAAGTCAAAGTACTACTTGTGCATTCTTTTTTTCTCCTCGGTTGCATGACATTAGTTTTGAAGGGAAGGTGCTCTTATTTAGCATCCATTCATTAAGTATTTTACAAAAAGTAAAAATGGTAGTAACCTGAATATCTTAGACTAAAAAGCTACATCTTTGCTGTCTTAGAGAGGCCAGCTTTGTAAGCATGTTATGTCTTCTTGTTGTGCCTGCATCCATGATCCTGGGGTGTTAGTAGCTTGGCAATGTTCCTCCTTATATTGTAAGACAGGGTGAGCTTAAGCTGTTCATAAATCCTGTCTGCGGAACACATCTTCAGGGTTTATCTGGAAAGGCTCCTGTGAGTTGTTTACTTGGCCCCAATGTGGTACTAAAGCGAAAAATGTAGTGTATTGTGGTAAACTGCCACTAACCAGACAGAGAAAAGCAAAGAAAGCTGGCATCAGCTATAGCAAGAGAATTACTGGTGGCGTATAGTCAGAGAAACGTAAGAGGGAACTTGGAAATGAGACATACTGTGCGTGTACTAGACAGGTATGTTAGTGTAACTTGTATACGAAATTGTTCTGATCAGTCTTGATCAGGATTAAATTTTTGTCTGAGTACTGAGAGAACAGCTAAGACAGACAAGCAAACAAATTGAGACTCCATGTGTCATGAAAATGTGGTGATGTAATGTTGAAAAAATTTTCCATGAAATGCATAAATAGAGCCCAGTTGTAGAATGATAATTGACAGAGAAGATGGAGGGGGTGAATAAGTCACTGAGAAAGCTAAAGCAGCATAAAAAGGAAGCTGAAAAAGATACTACAACCATGTATGCGAGTGTTTATTTTTACTTTTGAATTCACTGAGTGTTATGTTAACTGAATTTCTCTTTATGGGACTAAGATACAAAATTTTTGCAAATATTGTATTTTGGTTAAAAAAGTACTTACCCAGCTTTAATAAGAAAGGCCTTGCTTCAGTATCTAATTCTAAAGATTGTAAGGATGCAGATATTTTTTAATCTGTTTACAATATCGCAACATTGTGAATGAATGGTTGAATCTGAGCAGATCTGTCTGTTGAAGCCAAGCCCCACTGATGCAGGAGACATTTAGAAACTTGTTATCTGCATGCTAGCATCTTCCTATATTAATATTTGTCAGGATTTAAGGGTGTCTGGTGACTGAAGAGTGAAAACTAATATTATTATAGGAACATAATGGTTGTTCTCTGTTCTAATAATTATTCATTGCACTTTTTCAGAATTTGCCAAACTTGTTGTAGCAGTCTCTCAGGACATTAATACTTATTTAATTTTCTCTTTGCTGTAATAAATCTGGAATTAGAGTAAGTCTTAAATCGTTCATATACCTAGTTTTTGTTTTAATTCTGTGACTCTTTGTGCATCTTGACTCTAATTCGGCAAAGGAGCAAAGGCAGTACCTTACACAGTGAGAGAATCCATTCCTGATGTATATCTAGTTTAATAAAAGCTGGAGGTACCAGCAATCTCATGTTGGTCCTTGGAAAATTTCCAGCTGAAGTTAGATGATTTAAATAAAATTTGAATAAAATTCATACTGCTAGATGTTGTGATGCTTCTCTATCCATATTACAAACTGTGGGAATGCTTTGCAGTAGTTTTAAATGTGACATATTGGAATTGCAGGCAAGCAACTGCAGGCATTTTATATACTTACTCCATTTAATGTACTCTGATTTTTTTTTTTTTTTTATCTAGTCTGTCCAGTTCCCTTCCTCCATAGCTCTTAACAAGATCCTCAATATTCGACCTTCAGGGACTTCTAAGGTTCACCTGAGACAACAAAATCACTGTAACAGACCCACCAAAGTATCCTGTGGTTTCTGACCGTTTGCATCCTGACCTTGTGTGCCTGATAAACAGCACAGGGCTGTCCAAATTCCCTATCTCTGTGGCTGTCTCTCTCTCCCAGGACAGTTGCATTGAGACATAACAACTCATCTTCATTAGAACTCTGACTCATAATGCAATTAATTGTGTCAGGAAGGGAAACACAGTCCTTGAGCAGACCTGCCTCTAAAACGCGTCCCAACGTGTACTGAACACTGTAGTAAATGATTCACTGGAGAAGATGCATATGTCCACGGGCAGATGAGGGACAAGGACAGACAGAGAGGGATCTGGTGTTTTATGCACTTGATTTCCATTGTTGGTTTTGGGGAGAGTGAAATTTTGTTATTAAAGAAAGTAAGAAGACTAAATCATAAGTAGTAGTTGTTGTTGTTATTATTAAATAATTATTAATAATAAGCTTATACTTTTTTCTGTTAGTATCGTCAGTCTCATACTTTCTGGGCAATCAGAACTGAAGAAATGTATTTTTAATTCAATGCTAGTAAAATTATTTTTGTGACATCCGTGACTGGATTTCACGTTTCCAACATAAAAGCCAAGTCAGAAACTTAACCTTCCCACATAATACAATTTGGGTTATTATGTGTGTTTGTGGCTGAAGTTAAATGCTCCAAGGATTTTTCTTCAATTGAACCAGAGCCCACTCCTGACCCTTTACACAGAGGTGATTTCTCTTATTATTGGGCAGATCATTTGCATAACACATAAATAATCAGTTAAAAAAACCAGAGAGATTCAAGAGACTTTTCTCTGAGATGATGTTGAAAGGATGGTGTACCTTAAAAGAAATTAGTGGAATTAGAGGTGGTACTGTATTTTAAACAAAATACAATGAAGGGAATTTGCAGTTTTTCAACTTATTATAGCTGTCTAGCGGTGGAAATAGCTGTTTCAGAAATACATCAGGGAGAGGACATTGGATAAACCAGAACTGAAGTTTTTATGTCACTACTTTTACTTCTTTTTATTAATGTCAGATTCTTATTTCACAGATAGAAATGTGCTTTTCCTTGTATTCTGAATGCAAAACTGTTGTGCTTGGTATAAATTTCATCAAGTGTTTTCTTCCCTACTCCTACAGCCTTTATAATTATTTACTTTTTGTCCTCATTTGACAAAGTGAGCTTGAATGTGCATAACAAATATATGATTAGCATATGGTTAACTGGAATTGTGTTGTAGGTGGACAGATATACTCTCCAAATGGATTATGGCAAGGATCTTCAAAGTAGAATGTGGGAATTAGAGGCTCAAAATTCTGTTGATATTCAACTGGAGTTGGACACTTAATTCCCATGGAAATCCCATCTAAATGCAATTGAATTTTAAATCGTAGATAGTGGGAGAAGAAATATAAAATGCCCTAAAAGTGTTGCCTATCCTGCTGCCCAGGATCATGTCAATATTATTGCCAGCTGTGTCCTCTTTTCTCTACTCTGTCTGTTTTGTTATTACAAAGTGTTTACTATTCACTACAATAACGTGAGCTGTAGGAACACCTGGGAATCTGAATTTTACAAATCTTTCTCCAGATCGAGGGAAGCATGAGGGAAAGGAGCCAATATAAATACAAACTGTTGTGGCAGACAAGGACTTATTACCACTGTGCACTCTGAGTGACCAAAGAAAGATTCAGGCTTTGCTTGGAAAAACCATTAGCAATGTTGAGTTTTCATGAAAGGAAGGAGAGTTGGCTGCTTGAACTTGTTTTCCTTGCAGAGAAAAAAATGAAGTCATTGGTACACTGTTAAGCATATCAGCTGAGATGGCTACACTGCAAAAATCAAAATTGGATTGGCTTGTTATTGAAGTAAAAAAAAAATGGATATGAGCTGGACTTTGGTCAAACTGAAGAAAATAAGAATATTAGCCAAAGTTGGGGTACCTCTATTTAACTCTTACCTGTAATAAAATATGCCTTTTTCTAGTTTGTGCCACAAGTCTACCAGTGCTGCTGGCAAAGGTAGGTGAGAGAACTTCTTTGATTTTACAATATTCTACAGTTTCATTTCTCACTGATGAAGTTTTTAAATTTTCATATGCTTCTGGGATAACTTACAGACCGAGGATTTTTCGTTTTTTGAAAATAGGTGAAGGGTTTGAGCCCAAGATCAGCTGTGTTCTCCACTGTGGACTTGCTATCTAAAGGATATCTGATTTAAAGATTAATGAACTTTGGGCTTTGAAGTCTAGACTTGATGAGCCATGACTAGATGGCCACACTGTGTGGCCCTGCCGCTCCTAGAATTTGAATTACTCTGTTTAAAGCAAGGACTGTTCATTATGGCCTCATGAACACACAGGTAATTGTGTCTCCCTGCAAATCTAGGAAGCTGAACAGCAGAACTTGCTCAGCTGCACACCTGAAGAAATAAAAGTCTTATGTCTGATTTGTTTTGAATAAAACTGTAAGCCTTCTATTCATGAGGGAAGGGAACACTTTCTTCTTTCTAGTGACGATTTTGGAGCATTGCCAGCCCTTGCTGTTTTGTCACAAAATGATGATAGTTCAATGTTTACCTCAGGCTCTGGTTTCTGAGAACAGGTATTAAATAGAAAGTACATCTTTCACTGAGGGTATGAGGAAACAAGGAGAAAAGTTTCTTTACTCTTAGTTACAGAGAAAAATTTGAAATTTGACCTTGGTCTATCCTAAAGACTCAAAACAAAAATGGTAAATAAAAAGATGCGTCATTGTCTTCCTTTCTCCTCACCCCTCCTTTAAAGTTCACGGTATTTAAGTCAGCTTTAAGATTTCTAACCTACTAATTTATGATTTTTGACAATCTGGGAAATTACCAAGACTAATTATGTAAGTATGTGGCTTTTACATGAACTTGGTTTGTTCTTACAGACACGTAATTGTCAGGCTGGTTTTGCCTGAAATACTCCACCCATTACCTAGTTTCAAGGAGTTGAAAAGAATTGGGATAAATCACAGACCTATATACACTCTTTTAGCCTCTGCTCCTGTCTCTCTAAACAAACAGACTGTTAAATGTGTTGAGCTTTGCAGAGAGAATGCAAAGACGTATCTCCTTCCTATCCTAAATTCACGCTCTGGGGAAGTGACAGTAATGAAGGCTGCCTTGAAGACATATGGTGCAAGTGGATAGCACACTGTATTTTCTAAGTGTTTTAGGTAAAATTTTCAAAGATGCTGAAATGAGCTGATCTCATATTCAAAAGCGGCTTTTCAGTGCATGAAGAGCTTACATTTATTGCCTTTCAGTGAGTCCCAAGAAGATTTTTTTTTTCTGCACTAAACCAAAAATGATCATAATTATCTTTCTACAGAAGAATAATAGGAGAGAAATCAGGAGATATTTGTAAATTTACACACATACAGGAATAGTAAAATAATTTTAATATAAAGTTTTGATTTTTAAATACTAATTTAAGGATCAAATATATTCCTGGTATTAACTAGATCTGTAAACTTACATGTGGATATTGCTTGTTGTGAGTTAAAAAGTGTGTGATAACATAATTGGACCATATTCTTGGGGAATTCTTACTTCTTGTTTCCCTTTATCTTGTGTATAGGGGAAGAGATCTGTTCAAACAAATGCAGCAACTGAATAGAAGCCCAGAGTCTAATTTTAATTTCTTTTTTACCTACAAACCAGAGTTTACATTCTGTTAGTCACTCACTTCAGATATCCTAAAATGTTCTGCCACTTGGCTTTGTAGTAAAATTTACTTCTTCTAATTAAGGGCAAGGCTTGAGTCTGAGGCTGGTTTGGCCTTCAGGTTGCTGAACTGGCACAGCAAACATGAATGTTAAAGAGGTGATGGTTTCCAGCCAAAGAGGGCTCAAATCTCTTTGTTGCTTCCTATTGCTGATGACTTTAAAGCCTGCCGTTGATACTGAGCCAACAGCTTGCTCTTGTTCCTTGTCAAAAGAAGGACTCTGGAACAGGGTCAGATAGATGCATGTTGGTTTCTAAATGGAGAGACCTTTTTGGCAGTGAGCATAGTGATAAAAATAGCTGGAGCTGTGGAGAGAACAAAGACAAAGGGAAGAACAAAAGGTAAAAGGGACACCAGAGTTTAAACTGCATATAATCAGACCCTGGATGTATCCTTGTTTCTGAATTTCTACCAAACACCTTTTTTCTGTTGGCATATTTCTGCAATGTGTTGGTTTCTTAGTCAGGGCAGGCCATTAGACAAAAGGACTTCTGATGAAAAATAGTTTTAGGCACGTGCACAAGTACAAAGAATAAAATAAAACAATGATTATTTAATTGTATGTCTGAATTAAATACATTTCGAAGTAATTTTGAATAAAATTAGATAGAAGCCCAAGGATAAAAGTATTCTAATCAACATGGCCAAGGTCAGGACATTTGCCTTGTGGTTAAGCATTGTGTCTCAGATGCATTTTTAAATGCAGTTTAAGGAATAGTCAAACATACATACCCCATGTGGCAAAACCAGCATGAGATTCCTGTTCCTAATTACTCAATCCAGCTCTGTGTCATAGCTTGCCATTCCCCGCGTTAAAATGACACAAAGGTATGTGAGTTCTGGCTGTAAATCAGACTGCTGCTGTCCAAGAATGCTGCAATAGTCAGTCGAGTAACTTCTGTAAAGCTTTAACTTGCAAGACCAAGTACTTGGGTGTTTAACTACTGTTGTTGTGCTTTCCTTCTTCTACACAACCATGATGGCATCTGCTGTAAGCGTATAGGTGATTACTCTTTCAGAGGACTGAGGTATGGCACACAAATTTTCCTGCTTTTGAACATCCTGAACACCTTTCATGGATGCTTGTGTTTTGAGCTATCAACGAGGATTGGAGCAACAGAAAACTCCCTTTACTATAGTCTAGTTCACACAAGCACAGTGTCATATGTTAACATTATTTTAACCATCAAGTTTAATGACACAGAGAGAAAGTTGAGAAGTCAGGGGGTTACAGGTTCTCATGGTTTAGGGGTTCTGTTGGTTTGCTACTGGTACTTTGATTGTTTCACACATTTCTACTGCAAAGAAAAATAGCCATTTTCATGTTTCTAAACAAAATCAGTTATGGTGGGTTTTTTTCACCATCCTCAATCAAATGCTATTGCAGTGTTATAATCTATGCCACAGTTTGAAAAACAAATGTAGTATGAAAATTAGGCTTGAGAAGTATAGAAACCTATGCATTGGCATGATGCATTGTATGTCACAAGATCTGGGATGTGGCCCTTTAGTTCTCCTTTTTCAACCTCTTTTAAGTAAAGAATTTTTTGTTTGAAAGAAGAATCATCTTTTTTTTCATGTTTGTTTTACTGTTATTGTTTTCACTTACAAACAAATACAAACTGGGCTGATTCTTGAGTGTTTGCTTTCTCATTCTTACCTAATCTGTTTTCGTGCATAGAAATTATGCTTTTGCAGTTGCAGTGTGTTAATAGATGGTCTTGAAGATATCTTAGATCTCACTGATCATGTTTTTAGTACTGGACTGGAGCTTTAGGCATTGGTATTAGTTTTCAGCAATGGCCAACATATATGGTAAAAAGCTTGTCAATCTGAAAATGGTCCTCTTCATGTGTCTGGCTTCCTAATTTTACACAGAAATAGAACTGTTGATTACTTAGGCCAGCAAAATATTAGAAAAACTGTTTAGCATGTTTTTAGAGCTGTAAGATCCTATGGCAAAGGGGAAGTGCAGGAGACTCACAACTTGAGGACCACCCATTCCAGATCAAGAGTGCTTTCTTCTGTCTAGTCTTGTGGATTAACTTGACAAAAATTTCTTCTGAAGTACAAAACTGAGTGCTATTATTTGCAGCTTTCCAAATGAAACTGAAAAATGGACATCCTCTCTGCTTCACAAGGGCATAAAGGTTTGTCCTGGTTCTGCTTTGGAGTAAGGTGAATTTATTGCGCAAATATTAGAATTGGACAATTTTGCTTTCCGTGCAATTCTTGCCTGTCACTTTCTTTGTTTTTTCTACCTTTACTCCAGCCAAGCCAACTCCCTCCTGTCTCACCTTGCCTTCTTCTTCCACCTCAGGTTTAGACTGTCTGTCCCGAAACTCCACTCCTGGACTCTCTTTGTTTTTAACAACTTGCACATTAAGTGAATTCTGTAGAGTAAAAGAGTAACAGCTGCCATTCTCTGTCACAGTTACACTCCTGAGCATTCGTTAGGATTTTTGGTTGTTATCCTTTCAAGTCCTAAATGCTCTCAGCTGTACCAGAGACATGCCACTCTTCTCTGCTTGCTGCTTTCCTCTTCCCTGTCACCACAGCAGCCACCATCCTTCAGCTACTGCTTGATGTCAGAAAGAAGGTGAAAGCTCCTTATTTTTGCCTCTTTCACTGAGCTTCTCTGCCACCTTATTTTTCTTTTTCTCTTCCTCATAAATTGCCTTTCTACAGACCATCTGGAAGAACTGATTCACTCTGTGCCCTTCTCTTGCTGTAACGAGATTTCTGCCAGAGAAGTCATTTCATGTTAGTCTCGTCTTCTGTTCTGTCTGTAGCCTCTTCCAGACAGGGAACAGCACATGCGAGAAGGCCCTTGTCAGCCCCAGGCTGATGTGTTGCACGCTTGGAAAGAGAGAGAGAGAGAGAGAGACTGAGAATAAGTATGCATGCATGTACACACACAAACACACACACATATTTGTATATGTATAAATATGGTTCTTGAAGTCAGTCAGTAAAAACTGTGCATAGACAAAATTCCCAAGGTCAGGTTGTTTCCTGGAGTTGCATGGTAATCAGGTGTCTCCAGACTCAGACTTCCACTGGCTACCAGAGGATCTCTGCACTGTGCAGTTCAGCTCTGAGTAGGAACTTGTGACTAGGTCTTGGAAGCCTGGTACCCGAAGTAAGGCGTCTGCACTGGCAGAGAAGTCCTATCCAGCTCATGAGAGTAACAGGGTACATTAACAAGGATGCAGCTTCCTATAACACCGTAGCTTCTAGAGCTTGAATTGGTGGTTGGATCATTAAAATGATATGGACTATGCAGATGCCTATGCTCCTGCGGAGAAAGAGAGGCAAAGAAGCAGTCTTCTTGGTTTTGTAAGCTTTGGATATTATTCCAGGCAATTAGAACCATGAAAACATTTGGATCTCAGATGAAATAATATGCTTGTAGAATTTCTCAAGTCGAGTGTAGTTATTTCCTCTTGTCAGAACCAAGAAAACATGTAGAAGAAAACCGATTACAAAAATAAGACTTCTAAGAATGTAATATTATTTTGCTGGCTTCTTTGTTTCTGTTTAGACTTTAAAATGAGAGACATTGAGAAGCATAGGTTGATTAAGTAATTCTTCTTGCTGAAACCCTATGAGCTGATTGAGTCTCTTGCAGAAGAACATATGAGAGACTGATCCTCGTGCATAGTAGTGTGCTATACACTTTATACTAAATGTGCATCTTGTTCTACTGATTACAGTATATATGGGGATAATATCTTAAAGTCACTTCTGGCTCAAACATTTGTATTGTATGTTCATTATATGCAAAGTTGCTTAGGCATGTATTTTTAGCAGTAAACATATCTGTGGTGAACCTAACAACTGTTGGCTTGTGAGAGGTTTTTGGGGAGCAAAAATTAACCTTTATTGCAGTTTTGGAGGGGACAGAATCAGTTTCATTCCAAATCAGAACTAAATTTGTTATTGAGATAGTACCAACTTTCCTGGTACATCTGTATATATTTACTACTTAAGGCTGAATTTGTGCCTGTGTATCCTGGCATGTCTGAACTGCTAACCTATTATGTCAGATACTTCTGACTTTTTAGTCTGTATGGTAATAATAACTCTTGTTAACTACTTGTGAACAGGTTTGCATGATTCAAAGATTTAATGGCATGGTTTAATAGTTAGTGGATGCTGGAAAATGGTATTGCATGAAGTTAAACGCACATTAGGATAAACAGAAGGATGGAATTATTTAAGTTCTGGAAGCAACTTTTTCCAAGGGAAGTATTTCTTGGGTTTTGGTGGGTTTTTTGGGTTTGGTTGGTTTTTTTGTTGTTGTTGGTTCCTTCCCCGACTCCCAACTCTTGCAAGCCTTTTCAAATCCTTTTCATAAAAAATGAAATTTAATTCCACTACGTGCAGACTAGTTATGAATAGCCATCTTCATTCCCCTTTCTGCCCTCACAGGCACCTGTAAAAAGTAGATGACTGTTCATTTGACTGTAATTCAGTTATAGGTTGTAAGTATATTATGTGTAAATGAAAATTAATGTTTTAGTCAAAAAATCAGTTAAAACTAGACTCCATGTCAGTCTTAAAAAAGCTTTAAAAAAGCCCATCAACTCTCTTAAAAGAAAAGTAAACAAAAAACCCCTCTCAATAAACTCTCCATTGAGTAAAAAGCGTGAGTTACAATGACGTACATAGTCCAAGGGACTTCTGTGGTTGAGATGATGGGCATTTAAGTTATATTCTTGAAATATGTAAAGTTACATAATTAATGGATACAATTTTTAGCACATTCTTAGTTTAACTTACTTGTTTTTTTCTTCACGACAATCTGGATCTTTATGTGCTTTTATTTTTATAAACCCCCTCAGGCTTATAAACTTCATAACTTAGGTTTCAGTTTTTCTGATTTTTGCCTAAAAAAATTCCTTTCCAAAAACTTTTTCCCCCTAACTCCCACAAGCTAACCAGAATTGTCAGTTCTTTATCATATTACATTTATATAATGATTTCTTCAGGAATGAAATGAAAAATCTGTTGAAGAGAGCTAACATCACTTTGCCATAGTCTTACCTCTTTTAAAGAGCAAAATAAAATTTATTATTTTATTCCACATTAAAAAACCTAAATGATAGAAATTTCTGTATCTTAAAGTCATCCAAGAGTCTACAGGCACTACAAGAACACTTGGGCTAAGAAATGTAAGGTTATACATGACTGTATGTACATTGCTATAGTGGCTGTACGTTACGCTACTGCACATTGTTTTCTGATGAGTTGTTTTCTTTGTCCTTCCTGTTCCCCAAGGCTTGCTGTAGGTGTCTATCTGTAGAAAAGAACTGCATGGCTATGTGATGCGATGTTTTATCACACAGCATTTCAAAGATGACTTACATCATCCATTTTGGACAATAAGCATCCTATCCAAATGAAGCAGGAAAATCTAGGCAAGCCAGATGGGTAATTTTCTAGAGTATTCAGGGAAATGGTAGCTATTATGGTTCACCGACTGTCCAAGGTGCTTTGACACATATATCATTTTAAGCTATTCAGAACATGGTAACCAAAACCCAGTGAAGTGGCCTGATCCTGTCAGTTCCTTTTCATTTACTGCAGTCAGATTTTTGGCATAAACCTTAGCTGTATCTCTTCTGTGAATAAGATTACCTTGCTGAAAAAATTGGAGGAATGAAGTAAACATTGATAAGAGGTAAATGTTTTAAGCTCTGGTAACTGAAAGATAATGATTTATGTTTTTATCAATGAATACCTGGCATTTTTATAGAACAATGGAAGAGCTAAAAATGTTTCTTAATTACATTCAGCACAAACTTCTGTTTGTACAGACACAAATAAGTAAATACAACATTTCTAACCTTTACCTCTGTATTTGTTTTCAAACACTAATTTTTGAAATTCTAGTTAGAAATTGAAGATTATGTGTGCAGTAATGCACATGCAAATAATCACTGTGCCTGTATCTTGATCTTATCATCAACCTAATACATAGTTCTTTCTTTTGCAAATCCCCCTAAATCATTAATCTTAATATTTTCAGTGACACAGATATACATTTTGTTGAAATTCAAAAGAAATGAGGAATAGCAGTAGTTCAGGTGTACTCACTTTAAGTATTATATAGATTCTACTTCTTTTGATCAAATGCAAATGTATGTCAGACATTTTGTGTACGTTTATGCTGCTGTGCCTGGCCGTCAATGCTGACCTTTATCAATAAAGTAAGAAAAAATCTAAAAGGTCATGATAGGTATAACGTTTTTTCAGCTGAAATGTTATTATATTGTTTATTTACAGGCAATCTCTAAAATCAAGCATATGGTTTCTTTAACAAAAGCTACCTCAATATGGTGAGTGATTAACAGGTTCTGTATGACAGTGAAAAGTGAATTCTGTTTAATGAAGTTTCCTTTTGCTTGATTGAAATGATGTTTAGCATACTAGCCTCAAAAAAACCCAAACCCAAACCCCTACCTCTTTATTATAAGGAACAGCCTTTCAATATTGTACCAGCTACAGGCGGGAAATAAAAGATGCTACAATTATATTTTCTTACCGGGGGTGACCTCTAGTGTGAAACAATGGCATTTAGCATTCTTTTGGGTTTGAAATGACAGCTTTTTGCCAATTACATCGGATTTCTCAAGTTCTATCAGTGTGTAGAGAAGCAACGTAATTCGTCATTAAAAAAACAACCCCAGCCCCTACCCTGGAGTAATTCTGTCTTGCCAGTCCAATGTTTCCTTAAAATGTTTGTTTGCTTATGTTTTCTTTAAAAAGTCTAATAACTTTTCTTGCCCAAATACCGTAATTCAGATTCTGTCCCGTTACTTATGGTACCAGTGAAGCTATTAGTTATACTTGTCATCAGCTCTTTACACATTCATTCCTTCTCTACCCTTCATCTGTATGAATACAACTATGCAAGATAAAACCCGTGAAAAAGCTTTTTGTAATAATTCATTGAGAAAAGGTATCAATGAAAATTAAATTTACCAAATGAAAATCTGAAAAATCGAAGTACGTGAAAGAGCAATCTGTACTGCAGCCTTAACTTCAGTCCGTTTGTGGTGGACATGTATGTAACATCTTTAATGCTGAGGGTGTACTAGCTGCTGCAACCGTTAAGTATGCGGTAATGTTGTAGGTTTTTCCATTCCAACCTATCTGTAGATGTGGTCCATCTCGTACAGCTGGACACTCTCTGCATATTCATGTTTATAAAAAGCATACCTGTATAGGTTTTTGTTTGTTTGTTTTTTAAGTCAAAGGCTACATCAATTCACAGCAAAGCTGACTTTGTAAGTAATTGTATTATCTCTCGGACTGTGTTTAAGAGAGGCATGGAGTTTATGTGCATTGCGGTATGTCATGCTTTACTCTTACTCATCCTATTAGTTGTAAAATCATTGCCGAATATTAATTTTCTTCTTTGCTGAGAGACATGTGAAATTATTGTAATTCCAAATGGTGCTATCAATATCAGTAGGAGACGCAAATTACTGAGATTACCCTCTGTTCATTAACAAGGTGGATGTTAGTATGAAGATCATCAAATAATAGCCACATAAAAAATAATTTACTGCGCACTTTTATGCTCTAATTATAAATTTAACCAATGTGGGCTTGTCAGGAAAGGAATATCATTGAATTAAAAGACAGAATATTAGTTTGGAGAAAATGTGTGTCAATTTTAAATGAAATATTTTAAGTTTCTGAAATTAATTTGGAAAATTGTTCATTTTCCTTGAGACCCTAACCTTTGGTTATTGTGCAGCCATGATGTTCTTGGGCTTTGTCCAGACAAATCCTGTAAGCTAAACAGATCTTAGGCTCAGTACAAGCTAGGAAGTCTCTTGAGTACTACTGTGTGCAGGAAGTGTGTGGACATGTAATGCACTAATCTTTAATATTGAGATGTATGATAAAACAAATTCTACTCTGCAAGAGGTGGACTGGTGTTTGGTCAACTTAGTGCGATGGTCAGTACAGACCGATGCTTTAAGTTACTTTAGAAGTTTGCAGTGGGATGGGACTGTTGCAAGTTGTGTGCTCATTGCCTTAAGAGGAAAAAAAAAAAAAGTGTTCCTCAGATTGTTGAAGTTTCCTTTTGAAGGATGTTTTGAGATCTATTGGTACACCAAATCAATGCCAACGTTACAGTGCACTCTTAGAATAGCTCAGTATCTCAGAGGTTTTCAAAATAGAAATTGGTAGTTTGAATTATTGCGCAGTTTCCCTGGAAGTCGATTTTGGCACATCTGTTGTAATTACTGCCTCCAGTCATTCCTTCCATACTGAGTCATGGAACTTTTTTTCAGGTGTCAAATATTTCTGTATCTTTAGTTCATTCATTGATGTATGACATTTTCTGTTATTCTTATTGCTTCTACTGCTGTTGCGTATCTTGAAAAAAAATTTCAGCATGTCCTATTTTCTGTCATTTCTTCTTAGACAAATAAATGCACAGCCCCTCTCACAGAAATAGCCTGTGTCCAATTGCTATATGTTAAAAATCTCTGGTACTTCCAGTTCAGCAGTTAGATCACTATCTATAGCTAAGCAAAGGGACAGAGGTCACCTTCATCTAGAGTGAAACAATATTGGAAGATTAGGGAAATAAGATCTAAGTTTATCTAAATCATATTATAGATATTGAAGTTACCTAACTTCGGAGTGCAGTTCTTTCAAGACCATTAATCCTGAGATCCAGGTGGGTGGAACATACTTGGAATCTGGGATCCAAATATTTGTTCAGTTGCTAGCAGTACATGTTTGAGCTTGATTAATATCCTGCAATCAGAAAACTCTCGGAGTTTTCCTTAGCTGTATTCTATATATAGTCAGGTAGACGTATAGTAGAGCGTGCACTATGCTTAAACTCAGTTGTTACCACTGCTAGGAATTGAATCTGTGACGTCAAATTAAATTGCAACTTTTCTGGCTAACCATTTTAATAATACTGACTCACCAAAAGATTTAGAAGTTTCCAAAACACTGTTCCCCCTGCCATGGGTTTGTATTGGTTACAAAGCTGATCTTCATAGGCCTCCGCAGAGGACTATACTGAAAGGGTGAACGCAGTTTTCTCAGTCCACATTTAACTTAGTTTCCAAGGAGGATTTTTCCTTACATATGAGGTATTTATTGGTGCATAGCTAGTGTAAGTCAAGTTCAGGGCTTTAAATGTTAGTGATGGAGAGTGTTCTAACAGTGCTTTCATAGCATTGGTCAGGAGGATACCAACATGTTAAACCTTAGAATGTTTTGAAAAATGCTTTTCAATCTGAAAACAGAGGTAAGTAAAGTGTTGTTTTGAGAGGTATTTTTTAAAAATTTGAACACAACAATCTCAGAATTGGAAATTATTTTTAAGAAGTATGCTTTGTAAATGAAAGCTTGTAGAGTGAATGATATTTGATACGCTTCTCCTTTGCACTGTTGTATTGGTACTTGACTTTGTTTTAGATTTTTTCTCTCCCTCATTTTTCTTCTGTTTGTGTCTTAAGACAAGTCCTGGTGAGTGTAGTATCTAATTTCAAGAAGTTCTTATTAGGGGAATTCCACTACTTCTTATTTAAGCTCTGAGAAATCTTTTCAGTTTTAAATGTTTGATTACTGGATTTGGTTGATGTATACTGTCTAATTTAGGATCTACCTGGCCTTGCTACATCCAAGTTTTTTCCTATTTTTTTGAAAACTGCAAGACCTTAGAAAAGTAGGGGGTTTTATAGTGGAGCAAACAGGATTTAGTTCTTTCCAATGGTGTGACTTCATGGACTTAAGGTGAAAAATGAATTTGACCAACTGCTTATTAGTCTACCTGTTTTATAGAACTTTCATTTTCTGTCCTGTAGCCTTCCGCATTTTATCCAGCCTGTTTGGCTCAGGAAGAACCATCCTCTGTGCTGCAAGGTGCAGTGGATCCACTGCAGTGCTGTCAGCCAACACTGACAACAAAAATATAGATATTTTTGTATTTTTCTTTCTTTACCACTTTATGAGAAAATACACATACAAGTGAGAAAATTACATACAAGTAATTTTGCTGAAGTCTTCCTATGTGAAGAAGATGCTCACCAGTCCTATAATTTCCTTCATAATGTTATGAAAACCTGTTACTTCACTGATATGTTGAAAGGGTTCAGCTACAACGACTTTTCAATATCTGTAGTCATTAAAGCCAAAGGCATGCAAGTGTTCTAATGTATTTAAACATTTCCCAATTGTTTAAAGGGGGTAGCTTTGGAGATACTTTTCGCACAAAATTTTATCTCCAAATGTGCTATAGAGAGCCTATATCTGGCTTGTAACCTTGTTTAGTCAGATACCAGTTAGGTAAAATCCTGTGTAATTCCTGGACAGAAATATTTTCCACTTGCTAAAAGCACTCCAAACAGTTTTCCTTACCTCATGTCTTTTTGTGGTGTACTTGTAATTTGTCTGAATACTATCTAATCTGCATAGTGTAAAAATTCTCATGCTGTCAACCCAGAAATATTTTATTCCTGTATGCAGGCTTTTCCTTTCTTCTCTATCTTTCTCTTTGATCCTTACACTCTTCAAAATGAGGCAGGTCCAGAAGAATTATCAAATTTGTATGCAGATTCAGAGAAAAGCTCCGCACCACTTCTCATGCAAAGACTTGTGGGATACCTCAGTTGAGAAATCAGAAACATATTTGGCACAGGCAGTGTTATGTCATATACATTTCAGGGTTTTTGAAGATGACATACAGATTGACTCCATATCTCCTCAATTTTTGAAGTCGTTTGAGCAATTTAGCAAATGTTACTTTGTATTAATGGCGGATGACTAAATAATTGGAACATTATCACAAGGCATTTTATACAGCTTCTAAAAAGAGTTAACCTCTATGTCCCCACAATACTCCATTCTGCTTCTAATCACATGATTTATTAAATAGGACTGATTTTTCTGTGAAGTGTATCTTAAAATATCCTATAGTTAAAATTATTGTATGGATTTTATATATATATATATTAAGAAGACTCTTAATTTCACCTACAGTATATTTACAACATTAGTAAGAAACCCACTTTAAGCTTCCATTCTTGCAGTCTTACAACAAAAACAATGTAATTCATCAGGTTGAGTCTCATGAAAGCTACGTGTTGGATAAAGAAAGCACTTTGACTTGACAGGTCCCCTGTTGCATTTAAGCCCCTTTCTAGAGATGTTTTATTAATTACAGAACCCACTTAGGTTTGCAAAATAATGCAAGGATGGTCTTTATAGATCCTCTGCTAGCTCTCAGGTGTCCACTGAAGTTGTCTGAAACCAAGAGTGTCCACTGCTGGTTAGGTGGGATATTAGCATATTATGTGCTTATACTAAACATCTCATTTCAGACACGACATTTTCCATGACATTCTGAAGTTTAACCTCTCTCATTTAAACTCTTCTTAACAGTCAGGCTCCTTGTTCTTACATGATTATCTGTTGTTATTTGGAAAAGGGTTGATGGCCTCCTTTCAATATCTACTAGATTCATTTGCCACTATTTCTTGGAATGGAAATTTTATGCCTATTATTTCAAGGAAGTACGTGTTGGTGAAATATGCATGACTTCTAAAAAATTGTACAACTATCTATTGGCACTGCAGGGGGACTTAGCTTGAATAATGGATAGGATGTTAGATGATATGATGTTTTTGGGCAGGAGTGTTGATCTGCTTGAGGGTAGGAAGGCTCTATAGAGGGATCTGGACAGGCTGGATCAATGGGACGACGCCAGTTGTATGAAATTCAACAAGACTAAGTGCCAGGTGCTGCACTTGGGTCACAACAACCCCAGGCAACGACGCTACAGGTGTGGGGAGGAGTGGCTGGAAAGCTGCCCAGCAGAAAAGGACCTGGGGGTGTTGGTCAACAGCTGGCTGAATACAAGTCAGCAGTGTGCCCAGGTGGCCAAGAAGGCCAACTGCATCCTGGCTTGTGTCAGAAATAGTGTGGCCAGCAGGAGTAGGGAAGTGATCGTCCCCCTGTACTTGGCACTTTGGGCCCCTCACTACAAGAAAGACCTGAAGGTGCTGGAGCGTGTCCAGAGAAGGGCAACAAAGCTGGTGAAGGGTCTAGAGCACAAGTCTTATGAGGAGCGGCTGAGGGAACTGGGGTTGTTTAATCTGGAGAAAAGGAGGCTCACGGGAGACTTTATCACTCTCTACAACTACCTGAAAGGAGGTTGTAGAGAGGTGGGTGTTGGTCTCTTCTCCCAAGTAACAGGTGATAGGGCAAGAGGAAACGGCCTCAAGTTGCACCAGGGGAGGTCTAGATTGGATATTAGGGAAAATTTCTTCACTGAAAGGGTTGTCAGGCACTGGAACAGGCTGCCCAGGGAAGTGGTGGAGTCCCCATCCCTGGAGGTATTTAAAAGATGTGTAGATGGGGCACTTAGGGACATGGTTTAGTGGTGGACTTGGCAGTGACGGGTTAACAGTTGGACTTGATGACTTTAAAAGTATTTTCCAACCTAACCGATTCTATGATTCTATGAATTACTATACTAGTAAATACAATGCATTCTAGTACAGTCATTATCATTGTTCAACAGTCTGAATCGTGCTTTGCATTTTGACAGCCCCACCTTCTACAACACATCACCTAGCACTTTGATCTCTTTTGTCTTACTTTTCCTTTTGCAATTTTATATTGCTGCTTCCCCAGTCTCTATGCAAGTGCTGACACAATTACCTTGACATTTTGAGGTATAATTATAACGTTTTATGTTTCATGGCTCATTTTGGCCATAATAAGTAAGTTAGCTCACATAACCTTGGTCTGACTCCTTTGTGCTTATTTAACTGGTCTTAATCTGCAGAGTTTTATTGCTTGCTATGGTGTCTTGCGCCACACAGTTTTCCCACAACCACTTAACCCTGTGTAGCCTTGACAATGCTTATTCAAAGCTCAATGTACAAAGTTCAGTGTACAATTTTTAGTATGCGACCTACAAATTAGTAGATCTGATTGTATGTAGAGCTCCCGTATAACCTGGTCTACTTTTTATCTTTGGTTAAGTCTATGCAACTTTGCTGACTAGGTAACTAATTATATATTACTGTTTTTCTATTTAAAATAAAATTACCAGAAGAAGCCAGATGATATTAATTATAGTATTGGATGAGTGCTAGTCTATGTGTGTGTATGAGAGCATGAGGCTAAACTATTGCAGAAATGTCATTGCCCATGCGGAGAAAGGTAAGAGTGCTGCAGAAGAAGCTTTGGGCTAGCATGATAAGGCAGTTTGCACAAAAAGAACAGCCTTAGTTTTTATGAGATATTTAAACAAAAACATAAAATATGTTGAAGGTGAGGCATTTCAATCTGTCCATACTGGTCTTCACTGGAGTGAGCCATTAACTGTTTGCTTAGTAAAATCCACTTCTGCATTTCTTAAAGTGTTTTGCCTTTTAAAAAGTGAACAGATAGTTTTTCTGTACGTAATTCTGAGCCTGTTTTTACTTGGTTCAACTGAAATTACTGTTGCAGCTCAGGATCAGGGTTTTACTTCTCACTGGTCCATGTCTTGTCCCAGTGTGTCAATGTAATGAAGCATTTTCCTGAATTTGCACATAGGAGAATGGTCCTACTAAGTTCACACAAATTAGGGCTAGAGTTCATGGCAGCAGTCTTTTAAATCAACAGTCAACTTTTTAGCTCCTGTGGTAAAATTTATGTGTAAAGAACAGAGTGAGTATGAAGAAAGTAGGTGTAAAGTCAAGGAATAGGAATATGAACTGAGGAGTAAATTGAGAGAATTTTTTCAGCATGTTGTTTTATGGCTCCTGGATATGTGCCTCTCTCTTCAGAAGCACAGAAGCTGTTCTGAAGCTGTTGTTCTTCCATGTTCACACATTCACATCCTCCCATGCACACGATTTCCTGTAACCAGTTCTATTCAGATAGATTTCAGTATAGTGACACGTACTTCAAATTGAACCACCATGTGCCAGTAATTAGAATTTCAGTGCCTTTAGTATTCTTATTCTTATGTATGTGTACATGGGGAATATAATGCATATTGAATATAAATAATTAGCAAAAAGTGAGAGTGGAGTTTTATAGGAGCCTGCTTATTTTTCTGCTAGTAAAAGCCTTCTGATTTTGAAGATCAAGATGTGTTATGATGCATTAATATGATTTTCTATATAGCACAGGATGTATACTGTCAAAGTCAATGCAGTTTCCACAGAAGTAACATACTATTTTAATTCTACATGTCCCTTGTCAGTTTCATATCATCATAACAGTGAAAGCAAATAACTTCCAGCTATGTGGACAAGAGCACAAAATTTGCTTATTCCTTTAGCACGTTTTGCCCTTTGGATCTTCTGTTCCCTACATAGGAACAAATTGCTTAGGCTGAATTATGCCTGAAGCTTATCACATGTCTATATATTCTTTTCTATGTAAAATATTATGAACAGGTGGTATTTTTGCTTTGTTTAAGAACTAACATTTTTCATTCTTCCTGAGGCAAAAAAACAAGAGGAGCAAATAAACATACATATTCAAACATGAATGATTTCATGCTCTTTTTTATTTTCTTTTTTTTACTTTGCCATGTAACCAGGCTGCACATACCAATTCTAATCTTTGCATCCTGGCCTTAGATCTTTCTTTTGTAACAACAGCAACAGCCGGTGAGTGGAAGTTTACTTTAGAATATTGTTTTAAGTCATTTACAAGCTGTTTATGTGACAGTTATAACCTAAGAGGGATCTAATTATTGACACTATTTTAAAACACTCATGTTTTTTCACTGTGATAATCAACATATTTAGAAGCTGTTAGTAATAAATTGGTAATAAATTGCCGTTCCTACAATTATGTGTCATTGTAAAGCGCTGTTAACTCATTTATAAGCTATTAATTATTAAATTGTTTCTCTAATGTGCCAGCATTGCTTGCTGTATTTCTCCCTTGTTGTATAAGCTAAATTCCATGCCACATTTGTGTTTGAAAGCCTTGTTCTTCACTTCCATAGTGCAGCAACTTCCAGTAACTTTTCCTAGCCTGGCAATCCATAGAGGCTACAACCATGAACATAGCATGCAATTTTCAAGTTGTAACTTCAGACTCATATTTTGGTCATTGATGGTGAAGATACACTTAAGGAAAGAAGTTTCCAGAGAAGTTGTGAGGCAGTGGTCTGTTACCCAAAGACTTAGAAGAAGGGCTGCTAGGGAGCTGCCTGGCTTACTAGATACAGCACAAAACAACATAGAATCGTATCATAGAATGATTTGGTAGGGACATTAAAGATAATCTAGTTCCAACGTGCCTGCCGTGGGCAGGGACACCTTCCACTAGACCAGGTTGCTCAAAGCCCCATCCAACCTGGCCTTGAACACTTCCAGGGATGGGGGCATCCACAACTTCTCTGGACAACCTGTTCCAGTGCCTCACCACACTCAGAGTGAAGAATTTCTTCCTTCTATTTAATCTAAACCTATCCTCTTTCAGTTTAATGTCATTTACCCCTTGCCCTATCACTACATGCCCTTGTAAAAAGTCCATCTCCAGCTTTCTTGTAGGCCCCCTTTAGGTACTGGAAGGCTGCTAGAAGGTCTCCCGGGAGCCTTCTCTTCTCCAGGCTGAACAACCCCAACTCTTTCAGCCAGTCTTTATATGAGAGGTGCTCCAGCCCTCTGATCATCTTTGTGACCCTCCCCTGGACTCGCTCCAACAGGTCTGTGTCCTTCTTGTGTTGGGGGCCCCAGAGCTGAATGCAGTACTCCAGGAGAGCTCTCACAAGAGCGGAGTAGAGGGGGAGAATCATCTCCCTCAACCTGCTGGTCATGCTTCTTTTGATCGTCTCCTTGGCTACCTGGACTGAAAGGCCATGATTTCACTTCAAGGTCTTCTGTAATGTAAGTCTACCCACCTATTTACTTTTGTACTTTCACCTGTTTTTCTATCCTCTCTTTGTTCAACCCAAGAACAAGGCTTGCAAGCTTTTCTCAAGGTTCTTCTCCCCCTCTACTCTCACAACTTCTTCCATATGGCCCCATTTGTCTTCATCCCACTTCCTCAAACAGTCTGACAACCCTTCGCACTCTTCTTTTCGAATGACTCTGAAGACACACAACTTGAGAAAAGAGGACGATAAATGTTGGCCTACTCATCCAGTGAATAGATGCATGTCTATATACATAAGACACTTATGAGTCATGGGACTAACAAGATGTGTGCTTAACTTTTACCCTTTCTTTTCAATGCTTTCATCAATTCACTCTTTTCCCTCCCACTCCCTTATGTATGTACTGTCTAATTAGACTGTAACATTTTTGAATCAGGGTCATCTTTTTATATGTTTATGAAGAGCTCTACACATCACATTTATACACTTGTGAAGTGCTTTACACTTTCTGATATTTGGTTATAATGCATATTTTAAAGGTAAACATGTTTACTTGAGATCCTTTTGTATTATTAAAGGCTTCTTTTGTTTTCAGTGATGTGAATAAGGTGATAAAAGTGAATGATTAGAATAATTTCACTTTCTCACTTCAGAAGAAGAAAGTTTTTATACATCTAGCTATGGGGTTTTTTGATACATACATTCCAATGACAAAAATATGTTACATGAAAAGTCAGTATTTTCCACTCCTCTTAATTCACACTGAGCTGTGGTTGTGCATTTGGATATATTACTTAACTTGTGAGACTGGAAAAAGTCATACTAATAGTTCTGAAACTTGTTAGATGGCTTGATCTGTTGCTGACTGAAATGTGTGGAAAGTCTCCCACTGATTTCTGTGGGTGTTCAGTCAAGTTCTGTGTGTTCCTCTGTCTTCATGCTTCAGCTTTTAGCAGTTTGGCAAAATTTCAGAGCTGCAAATCTTTTCTCAAGTCTAATGTGGTTTTTATGGACTTGAATTTTAAGTATCTCTGCTTGGCTGGTGTGGGGACTTTAATCTTATCATGTTTACATGAAAGTAGCTGAATGGACAGACGTTCCCATCTCTCTTCTCCAGTTCCATTATATTCAGCATAAGTCTGGATGCCTCTATGCTCCTGTGTGCCTGAATCTTCAATTACAGCTCATGAGTTTGTCTTCAAGGTCTGAGAGCACACCAGCAAAAGTTTTACATGGATGTCAGATCAGCAGTTAGGGCTGAAAATCTGACTTTAAGTTCATGTTAGGCTAGCCAGAGTTACAGTTTGAGCTAGTAAAAGAAACCTCTTTAATTGATTTTCTCAATTTCAATAGTAATGAATCCAATGTTCAATAGGAATTTATATACAGAGCCTGCCACTGAATTAAATGGCAGAGTACCCACATACAGACTTAAGCCCAGGGTGTACTGCTTTACGTTCAGCAGAAGAAAAGCATCAATAATAGTAAATTTCTATAAGAGGAGAAGAGTAATTTAAATCCAGGATAAAATTAGGAAAAGCAGCAGACAAATAATGTCTGAATAATTAAAGTAGGAGTGAAAGGGTACAGAATCAGTGAAGCAGAGGTATAAGACACTGTCAGTTCATCCTTTTATATTTTCAAGTATTTCAAAACCTCTTGAGTGCCAGGTGTGGTGGGAGGTGGCAAATACAAAACCCCACTAAATCCTAGCAAAAGGCGTACATCAAAGCAGACTCTTCAGGTCTTTGGCTCTTGGAAAAAAAGGTCACCCTGCTGCCTTTCCCAAATGCTAACAGAAATCTGTCTCAGAGAGCAGTAGTAGTTTTATTATCAACTGAGCAAGGCCCTGTTGTCAGTGATTGACAAGGTTTCCACCTCCAGATTTCTTCCATAACCATGCTTAACAACTTGGAACTTGCAGGCTGGTGCTTGTAATGAAAATTCAGCAGGACTCAGGGAAGCTGAAAATTCACCAGTGGGTCTTATGTGGCATATAGTAGCTATCACTGCACTTGGCAGCAAAATTTACAGCAAAACATTTTGATCACAATCTTTTTTATTTTTTCCATAGCAGACAGCTCTTAGTAAACTTAGCATGCAGAAATATTATTGTTCCAAAGGGGTCTTATAAAGGTAGGTTACCCAAGTACATGGTTTTGTCATCAGATGTGATACCTGGGGCATCGATGATATCTCTTACTCAAAACTTTGAAGTAAAAAAGCTACGTTGCCTTTCTCCTTCTTCTGTCTCCTCTTTTCTTCCCCCGATTTGGTAGCTGTGGTTACCCTCCATTTCACATACGGATAAAGATGGGAGTGAGGGTGGGGCAAAAAAAGGAACCGAGTGACTGTCCCAAATTCACATAGTTGGTAGAATCGAGTATACTGATTCAAGAGTCCTTCCTGTTCTTTCATAGAATCATAGAATAGTTTGGGTTGGAAGGGACCTTTAAAGGTCATCTAGTCCAACCCCCCTGCAATGAGCAGAGACATCCTCAACTAGATCAGGTTGCCCAGAGCCCCATCCAGCCTGACCTTGAATGTTTCAAGGGATGGGGCATCTACCACCTCTCTGGGCAACCTGTTCCAGTGCTTCACGACCCTCATTGTGAAAAACTTCCTTATATCTAGTCTAAATCTGCCCTTCTTTAATTTAAAACCATGACCCCTTGTCCTATCACAACTGGCCCTGCTAAAAAGTTCTTTTAGCTGCAAAGAGATAACAAAGGATCTGTTTTTATAGTGAAGGTAAAAATTAATTGTATCATGAACTCGAGATTTAAAAGAAAGACGTACAAGATCTAGAACACTCAGAAAACTAATGATCCTTTGCAACCTGTACAGTGGCATGAAGACTAGAGCTGTGTGCCCATGAGTATGATTACTCCTTTTTCTGCATGTGTCTACAGCCATTTAAAAATCTGTGCCTGATCATTAGTGTCTGTGGCTTGTTCAGTGGTCACAGCGTCATTCCTTAGAGGACAAAGATCTGATCAAACCTTCATTGAATTCAGTAGAGGCTTTGCCATTGATTAAAGTGAGAGGAGTGCTTTCCTAAATGAATGTAAAGGCTGAACTAATCTCTCCCCTCATAGGTCATTCTAGCAGGTCAGGCTTGGAGCACACTAGCAGGACAGCGTGCTGAAAGCTTGCACTGTTTCATATTTCACTGTAGCAGTTCTGTGAATAAGTCAATAAGTTCAGTCTCTGGGGCATTCAGTCTAATAGCTTTCAAGATAACTAAATTCACTTTATAAATGAATTTATAGCTGGAATTTGAATATCTTCAGCCCATCACCAATTGCTTTGTTCAACAAACTGCAGAAGGAAAGCTGCCTTTACTGCACTACAAAAGTTGGACATATTATTTAAAAAAAAAAACAGCCGGGAACAATTTTTCTTCCCTCTTACTGGCTTTTCTAAGATCACTAGACAGAATGTTTGAAAAACATGGATAAAAGGGGGGGAAAAAAATTACTATTGGTGAATGCACTGAAATCCCCTCCAGGTCATGCTTGAGTAACTAGAGTCTGACCTTGGCAAGTAAAGGAACAAAACCATGGTAGCAGGGTTAAAACTCAAGACCCGGTAGCACAACTGAGACACTTTTGATGTTTGATGTTTTTATGATCCTCCAGTGTCTCACCAACAGGAATAACCTGCAGGATTCAAAGAGCAAAGCTCAGCGTCTTTATGTCAATTTGGTGATCTGTTCTCCCCAGCTCTGTCACTGTGGATTTTTACCAGACAGATCCTGCAGTGCTTTCAGCACTTAGCACACACATAGAGATTAATCTTCATTTTACTCTTGTACTTCTTTTGTGCTGCATTGCCATCTGGAAGCTTGAACCAAAGGCTCTGGAAGACCCTTTTGAGAAATTGGATGTCTCAAGAAATGACACTTCCTGAGCTTTTCTAAAGAAAGCACTAAACAGCAGGGCACATCTCTAAACATATACAGCCTGTCTTTTCAAATCTTTGCAATCCTTTCCTTTTCTAGGACTGATATCTCTTAATATAGCTATGATAAGTAAAAAAAGAAAAATGGATAAGAAAAATGCAAATGATAGTTAATGATTTAGGATAGCGAAGATGAGAGATGACTCTAATAGGTTAATAGGCAACATGATGGCAGATGAAATTTGATGCTGATAGAGGCAAAATGATGTACAATTGGAAGAATAATTTCTTATCCTGGTGCACTTTCTTTACACATAAAATAACTGAAGAAAACAAAAATCGAACATTGTTGTGGACTTTGGACTGCACTGTTTCAGTAGTCAAAAGTAACAAGATATACTAGATACTTAATTCCCATTCGTATTTGGAATTCCTATTTAATTACATGATACAAAAGAAACCTGAATTATCCCTGTCTCATATTCTAGGTGACAGGAGAGCCTTTTGGTCACGGGGTTGGGAGAAAAAGCAGCTGGTCAGATGAGCATGAATGCATGTACAGAAAATTCTTTTACTAGGAAAAGCTGAGATTCCTTACATTTGAAAGAGAAACAGGGGGTAGAGTGTTTTAATACCTCTGAGGTGATATCATGAGAATGTCACAAGAGAAGAAATTGCATCCCTTGTCATTGATCACCTGTAAAGTTCTACGTTTTTTTTTCTGTGACAGCTGCAGTAGACTTGAGAGAGACAAAAGGAAGAAAAATAGTCTCAAAGCAATTAGATACATCTCTAATGTTTGCAACAAGAGTAAGCAGACTCTGAATACGAAAGGTCAAGATATTAATGAAATATAATCATCTGCATTAGCACTTAATGACGTTGCCTATACTTCACTGACATACAACAGATCCAGGACCAAAAGAAGTACCCTTTCCTTTTTTACCTATTCTGCCTCTCGTATCAAAAATGGGCTTCTATCAAAATTGTTGCTGAATAGAGATAAGGAAATAAAGAAACTATTGGTCAAAGTCTGGATGGGACCTGAATCAAGAGATAACTATCTGATGTTTATCAAACCTTTAGAAAAATATACTTTCTCAGCCAGTTTTTGGCTCTGTAAAGTGAGGAATGGCTCAGGGCTATGTTTGCCAAAAAATTGTAGTCACATGCAGAAGTGAACATTTTCTTCCAGATGACGAGGGCCGTGGCTTCCTTTGGCTGTGTTCCTTTATTGACATAATAGGTTGGTGGATGTTTACAGAAGCACAGAAAAGGATCTGTTGAGGGTAAAGAAATTTAAATTTTTTTCTTTGAATCAAGTTTCATAAATGTTCTTTCCTTCATATTGTTCTGATCCAATACCTCCTTGTCCCCTTGAAAATAAATTTTTTAACTGTCTGTAACTCTGTTGGGTTTTTAAACATATCATCATCCAAAGGCATTCCTAACAGTAGTTCAATAGACATGGCTATTGGTAATTTTTCCTGCTTTTCTCCACCAGCCATATTGTGTTGATTCCATTTTCTTTTTACCTGAGCTGGGCACTGGCCACCTGCCCTTCTGTTTCAAAGTGCATGATCTTCCCATTTGACTGTCCATTTGTCTGGAGTCCGAGTTTTCCCTGCAGATTCGGAAGCCAGAGGTGAAGTCTTTGTGAAGGTTTCTGAGCCAGTGAAATTAAGAAATTCATTATGTGTTTGAGTCAGGAAAAGCATGACCAGGATGAAAGCTTTCCAGCCACTGTTTTTCTTTCAACAGGGACATTTGTGGCGGAGTGAGTTACTCCACTGTGGTCTCAGCTGTCTATTTTCCTACAGAATTGGGATTTAAACATTGATTCGTTGGAATAGGTGAGTTCAGTAGTTAGAATTCTTCACATCTGGCAAATATGTTTGTTATTTTTGGGAATTATTTATGACTTTAATTGCCCTATGTTTGCCAGTTGTTCTTGATAAAAAATCACCAAGCCTGTAACCTCAATGTGAGAAATCTACTATTAATGCAAAAACAGTAGATAAGAATGATAGATTTTTGGTATCCAATAACCATTGAAAGAAACATGGTGGTTCACCATGTCAGCAGCAGTTCTGTCAAATGTGTATTATTACAACGAACGTAGGTGAGGTAGTCACCAACAAAATACAGCTAATTCTATGCCACCGTGTGAATGTCATCACTGCTTTTGTTACAAGTGTTGATGTGCACTTCCAATGCTTCTATTTCTGTCATACTTTTGATGGTCAGTGATGGATAGACCAGAATCCTGTTAGTGAACAGAGTGTTAAAATGTGCCTCACAATTTTAAGAGCAGGTCATCATTTTAAGGTGTTTGCTTTTCAACACTACAAAGGGCAGCTAATTCTTCAAAAGTTTTTACAAAACTCTTAGTCTCATGCTTAAGCACAGGCAGCATACTGTAAATTGTTAAAGAATGCATAAGATATACTATAACCTGTAATAGCTTCGTGTTCTGGGAGCTTTACACTTCTTTCAGTGAGTAAAACTATTTTAAGCAATACAATAAAAATACTGGCCTTAGAAATCTCAGCTCCCAATGAAATGCATGTTAAATGTATTTATGAAGTGCATGGAAACCATATGTTCTGCTTTTTCTCATAAAAATGACAAGAAAGGAATGTAACTTTTTTTTTTTATTTTTATATGTTAAAATTTCATGGCTCAAATGGGTTTTTGTATTGTCTCCCAACAAGCCTTCAGAAATCCATTTTTGTCCCTGCACCTCAAAGACCAATTGGCTGATAGACAGGCTTGTGAAAGCTGCAGATAAATTAATAGCAGAGAATGTGCCTGAGGACCATGCCTGGCTGCTCTTGAAATCCTTCTGAAGCCTGAATTATTTGTATTAAGATAGGCCAACACTCGGGCCTCTATGAGTCAATTCTTTGTAACAGTTGCCAATATTTTTATACCTGAGAGAGCAGCTTCATTCTTTATTATTGCTCAGGAATCAATACTCCCATTGCCCTCACAAAATGCTATACAAGCATTATTGGCATTTCACTTGGCAGTGAAGGGTATCAACATCAATCTCGCCAACTGCACACTTCGCTAACCTTGTTCCACTTCTCCAGCACAAATTTGTATTCAGCCTGCGCTGTGCTCTCCTGCTCGATTTGAATGGGAATCCTTAGCGAAACCCTGACACCTTCTGAGACGAGGAAATGGAAAGACATCATTTAGCCATGGACAAAACCAGTTTCCTTTGTGTGTGTGCACGCATGTGTGTGGTGGGGGGTACATGCAAGCTCTGAATGTGACTAAAATGTGATTTAAAAAAAAAAAAAACCAAACCCAAGAAAAATCAGAAAACAGCATTGCTACTGATAGACCCTCTAAAAAGAGTCCTGTCTAGATCCAAATAGCAGCTTCTGTTCCAAAAACCTTCCATGGGGTGTATGGTAGTTTTTCAAGGCTTATGAAATCCTTTTGAACTAACAGCTCCTAATTCACAAATAGTCCTATGTGTTGGAGATAAGTGATATATTGCCAAACAAATGAACAACACTGTACACTAGAGCAAAAGAAAGGCTCTTTGGAACAGCAGCCACATTTTGCTCTAATTGTGTACAGCTGCACCAGTTTGATATGCTAGTTCAGTCACAAAGATTTGCATTCAGCATGTAAATTCAGCTTTAAACATGCAATTTCTAGACGTAATCTAAAATGGGAATTGTTCAAAGCATCCTGTCTCCTGCAGAGCTTTGTGTCACTACAGAGTACAATAGGAGACAGTTTGTTCAAATAACACCAGAATCATGGCAGTTAGAGCACCATTAATAAAATAATAATCCCTTCAGTGTATCATCTGCCTTAAAACAGCAACAACATGCTCTTATTCTGCTTCATTCTCACTTTTTGGTGTTGAATCTGTGTATGTTTCCCTCTCTTTTATGATTATGGCTCAGCTTATCCTCAGGCAAAGATCTAATTAAAAAAAAATACTGAAACAAATTATTATTGTTCCAAAGTGCAGGAAGATTATTTGGACAGTATAGGTTTGTGTCTGTGTGTGTGTGGGGGGGTGCAGGGCCATGACACACTGAGGTTATGTGTCTATGTTAATAACATTCAGGAATTTTCAGATTGCATTTAGTTTTGTGAGAGGCACAGCTACGAATTTCTTACCGGGAGAGAAAAGTTTGACTTCTTGTGTGTTGCTTGCTATAGCTTTCTGATACCAGTGAGTGCCAAGGACACAATACTTTCCCAGTCCTGTTTTTTCATCTGATTATACCTTGGAAATCTATGGAGCAGTAATTTAAAACATCTTTACAATGTATCAACTGAGTATTGATATTCCATATTTTACTTGAATCTAAACTTGCTTATTTACTGAGTTTTGATTTGGCTTTGCTTTAGCCTACATTCAGGCATCTTTGATGGCAAACAATCCTTCTTAACTACATAAGACATTACAGTGCTCCAATAGGCAATTTCTCATTGTTTATATGGAGGAGAAACTGGATAAACTGAGGTCTATGCTGCACCGCTCCTCAGACAGCTGCTCCTAAAAAGTGAGCCAGGGATAAAAACTATCTCTGACAAGAATAATTTAGTGGGATGCAGAAACAGGGAGGAAAGTCTCTCTCTGATTATAACACTGTTCATTTAAACAGCTAAGAAGTACTACCGCGTTCAAGTAAACAATAGGAGGATGGGGAAGGGAGAGGAACTGTAAACATCTGTCAGTATAACTCAAGCACAAAAATAACAAACAAAGGACAAGGAAAATATCAGTAGATTAAAATCTCTTGTGTGCATCTGGCAGACCACTAATTTTCCATGAATTTGAATTGCATTATTATAATAATTATTATCATTATTTAAAATCCATGCTTGATACGAAAATAATATTTTTCATATGTAAAGTAAATAAATATTAGAGGCAGCAGCGTGGTAACAGTTACTGTTAACTTTCTCTATTTCTCTTAAGAGTCTGTATTTACTGTAGCAGTGTCTTGCATGTTTTGGAGGTAGATTCTATTATTCCTCTCCAACTTTTTACATCTAAATCCGTAGAGCTAATAAAGGAAATGTGATACAAGTTTTTTTTGTGTTTGTTTTTGTTTTGTTTTGTTTTGTTTTTTAATTTACAGAAACTGAATATGGTTTTTAATCTCACTCTAAGGTCTTTTTCTCTCTCCTTCTCTATAGCTCAGGCACCTCTAATGTTCATTCAGATCAACTCTGGGTGTGGTCAGGAGAACTATTCATCCCCTCAAAAGAAGCTGCAGGTGCCCCACACATTGTGGTGTTACCTTCTAGGACTCCAGGTACTGTTGTATTTTCAACATAGTTGTACAGTGGCTGTAAAACAGCAGTTTTGACATAACCCGACAAATATCCCTCATAACTATTTCCTGGCAACATGAAGAGCCATGACATTGCTCTTCATGCTTCGTTGCGTGAGACTTTTGATGCCAGTATTAGCCTTGCGCATAGGCAGAGTCCTGTTTTACATAGTAATAAACGCTTCTGTCTCTGAACTACCTTGTGACAAAGTGAGGTGCTTTAGTTCCGCAAGATTCCAGACTGTAATTCGCAAAGAATAAAGCGACATACACCCTTACCAGTAACAGCAGTGTGGAAAGAACACCACCACTACAAATCTAAACCAAAGCAGAAGCCTTAAGATGTATGCTTATGTAGGTATTTAGGTTCATAAACATATGGTCAAATTTTCAAAATCACCCAGATGTTTCTATACAGCCTGTTTGAAGTTGTTGGGGGTATGGAGCAGTGATGAAAACCGGGATATTTATTTAGGCATGAGATTTTAAAATTCATGGCTTGGGAGTTTAAGGAAGATATTTGTAAAACAAGCCATTTTCATACAAAAGGGAAAGGTTGACAAGAATACTACTTTTTTTCATCTTCCATGGGGCCTCTGCTCAATGAATTGGTTATTTTCTGGTATATTATGCTGGTACGTATCTGGTACATTATTTTGGTAAGACTGTAATTTCTTTGAAATGGAAAAAAAAAGTTATTCTTGCCAAAGTGATTATACTGAGTAAACTTCAGCAATTGGTTACAGCTGCAGTCCATTCTTTTCTCAAACTGTAGTCTATTCTTTTCTCAAACTGTAGTTCACATTCTGATTGATTTCAGAAATTTTCGTAGTTAGTGATCAGAATAAATGGTCTTACAAAATGCTGATGTAAGCTCTCTTATGTGATTGTATTCCTTATGACTAAACATAATAACACCAAAAGTGAGAAGAAGAAAAAGCTCCCTGTTTCTTGAGAAGGAGACATCTCCTCCCCCGTCTGACAGCCAAGTTGCACTAGTATGAGACATTAGGACACTCACTTTTCTCTCGCTGCCCTCTCAGTCTCTATGCAGAGGATACTGCTGGGTTTAGATGCTACTATTTCACTGTTATGATTAAGACAGTACTTACAGATACTGCTGCAGACTGTCCACAACACTGCTTGAGAGAATATAAGACACAACCTGACAGCCGGATGCATGGTGAAATACGTAACACTGTAAGATCTCTCCTGCTGTTGAATAGGTATGGTCTTTCACAAGGACAAGTCCATTCACCATAGTGAAATTTCTGCCCCTGTACAAGCTAGGACTGAATGTGGATCTGTTTAACTGTGGACCCTGCCATCCACGCCTTCCGGCAACTCAAAACCACAATGGATCATGCATCATCCTCGTAACTGGTAGTGTGACGTATGAAGACATTTTCTGGCTCTCTTATTTTCTTTTGCTCGTGATGGGAATGTGTGATTCTGTGCAGAACTCCCCAGATGGTGGTCTGACTGCTGTGAGACCTATTTGTCACAAGATGTCTTCTTCTCTTTGGGCAGTAGGACTTCAATTTCTAATACAGTTCTCCAGACAAGGGCAGAAATTGTGCTTGTCATTTGTTCATTTTTTTGTAGGCTTGTTACCCAGATGCTTTCTAGCGAGCACTTTGCAATTACTTCATCCTACTGGTCCTGATAGGCTCCTAGAACCCAAACACTTGGCATCCCTGTGCTAGGTTCTTCTCAGGTCTGCAGCCGCTCACTTGCATCACTGCATGGGCCTTGTATGAGCCTGACCTCCCAGGCCCAGAGAAAAACAACTGCTCTGGACACAGACATTACAGTACAATAAGCTGAGGAGGGAAGATGTGCCGGTAAAACTAATTTTTATTTTTCTGTACCAGGCAGCATGATTACAGAGTTAAGATTGCAACCCATAGCATGTTGTAGCCATCAATACAAGCTATGGAAGGTTTGGGTAGGTAGTAATTTGGAAAGTTAAAAGTATATATACATATATACATGTACAAATCTAGGATGGTAAGCTATAAAGCTTTGTATTTAGATTGCTTTAAGAAAAAAGAAGGTGTGAGGTAGTAATTTTTGTTTTGGTTTGTTTTTTTCTTTCTCTAAACTTTGTTTTCCTCAGCTGTATACATTTCTGCTAGTTTACTGTACTCTCTCTGATTCTTGGAGACATCTCCATGTGCCTGATCTTGCCCTTTCCTGATTGTGCAACTGCAGTTTTTGTTTCATTCCTGCAGCTCTGTTGCCGTAATTCAGGTTCCAGCTCCATGTACCCACTGTGCCCCTTTTCCCCCAGTGCCCATCTTACACATCTTTTTTGGTCTTTCTCTCCATCTTCTCTGTTAAACTCCAAGCCTCCTGGTTTTCACCTTGGCTTCCTTATCACCCTTGGCTTTGTCCCTGATCACTCACTGTCTGGAAGTCCTGTACTTGTGTTGGTGCTCCTCCTCTGCAGCAGGTGAATGCTTTTGATGGTGCATGTTCCTGTGCTGTCCCCTGGGCTGCCTCTCGGTACCCTGAGCGTGCGTCTCCACTCCTGTTACTTTCCCAGCAACTGCTGCTGCAGCAGGATCTAAAGTCATCAACAAATCACTGTGATATACAGGGTTAATTTGAAGTACAAAGAAAAAATCATTATGGAGACATATATTTTACTGGGGTAACCAGGCCTTTCTGCTGTGTGAAAGCTCTAATCACCCTCTTGAATTTTTCACAAACTTTATATAAAACCTTTTATTTATAGTTTCATGGTATATGACATTTAAGTGAAAACTTGAAGCAAAGAGGGTTTTGGTGGGCAGGTTTTTTTCTGGTAGCTTAATTACTTTGTGATCTTTTTGAAAGATTTACCCAGGTTATCCACTGCTAAAATAGCAGCTTTGTCTTATTCACAGCCTCCCCAAACCCTTTCTTTCACACTAACGCAACAGAACTACTTCAGTAACTTCTTTAACTTGCAACTCTGAGTAAGGTGGATCGTATAAACAAGATTCAGCTGAAAAAAAACATGAAGACCTTGGCGGCGGGAGGTATTGCTTCACCAAAAGAACAAAAAATGCACCAGCAATAGTTACTTTTTTTAAAGTGAATTTACACAGATCTGATAGAAAGTTGCGTGACCTCCAACTGGAAAGGGATGTCATTTCACAAGTACAAGGCCTTCAAAAGGGGAGGAATTTTAGAAGCAGATGTTTGTGTTGAACTAATGCAACCTCTTTTACGAGTAGAACACAAACTGTGAACCATATCCCAATTAGCCAGCTCTCATTCCCTGCACAAATCAGTCTCTTTTTTTACAAAATGGGACAGAAGCATGAAAAAATATGAATCCCTTCACACTTCTATGTAAATGGTAGTCAGGTAGATACTACAGTGGTGCCGGCAATGAAGCCAACAACTGCAAAGATAAAGCAACTCCCTTCAGGTTATAGCATCATGTTTTCTTATTTACACTTCTAGTCCCACAGTTGTAAAAAGAAAAAAAAAATACATGGCTTTATTCATGACAGCAAATTAAATCTGTTTTCTCTCATATATAGAATGTGTTTTGTTAGAGGATTTAAGAAAGAAAACTAGTCCAAAAAGCTCATAAACCATAGTTAGAAGATATTTTCCAAAATACTGAAAAAGATCACCTAAAAGCAAGAGTAAGAAGAATAAAAATAAGAAGTGACTAAAAATTGTCTTTTGAAAAAGTGTCTGGGTTGTGAATAAAATGGGTATTATTTTGGTATGGTTAGAAATTAATAACATATCTCTGCTTTGGTTTCTCAAAGGAAGGAAAAAAAGTTTTTCTCTGTAATCAAGTTGTCTTTCTCTCTTGGTTTCTTAGGAAATGACTCTTTTATGCCTTAAAGAAAGATCAAGTGCAAAGTGGGAAAAGAGGACCTAACCACCTTTTGAACAATGTTTTTGTTGACAGAGCATATTTACAGAAAGAAATGTGTTCAGAATGGATTCCTTCTGCTTGCAGGTGCTATTTTGAGTTGTATGGGGATGTTTAAGCCGATCATGATGGCATGACATGTGAGGAAGGAGAGAGAAACAGAGATGACTCTTAATGTTGTTTGCAGCTAGCTCAGTGCTCATCTTGAAATGATTTTGTGCTCAAGCCATTCAACAAGCATGATGAGGATGATAATCAGACTTTGTTTTTAGATTCCTTTTAGCTTTATTGTAGAATAATTTAATTAAAATACATTTTTATTGTCATTTTACTGTCTCTGCCTGCTCTTGTTACTGCTTTAATTTCCTGAAAGGGAGATGTATGACATCCTGTGGGCATCAATGGTAGCTTTCAATTGTCGGTTCGTGTTCTTTGAAATCATTTTCATTTCATGGAAAGAACTTATTGTGAGGAAATAGAAGTGATTATCTGATGTAGAGCTGGGGGGAAGAATCTTTTCTCTTAAGGCATTCTGGTTTTGTGCTGATATGGCTGGGGGGAGTGAAATGGAAAAATCATGAACATGTTTTATTGAATGGTTTCTTTAGAAAGGAAGGTTGGTCCAAGGTGAAGGCTGGGAGACTGCAACCTGGGAGATCTTACTCAGTCCCCAGCCTGTCATATGTGTGATTTGCTAAGGCAATTGTGCCAAGGTAGCTCTATGAATTTCTCCCTAACATTTTGTGTCCTGTTTATTTAAACTTTAAATTCTTCCAAGCATTGCCCAAATCTACCAACATCATCACTCTGCTGTAATTTACTGGGCTATCACTTTGGACAGGGATTTATCAGTTTTTAGACATCCGGCAGCTGTGGCAAATGCCTATGATGTGCATGATTGCACCAAATGCACAGTAAATCAACGTGGCATCCACTGGATCTTCATGTCTTAGATCTAGCAATGCGGGTGGGTCTGCCTCATGCTATTTTCAAGTATAGCATCCACATTGGTTTGGGACCCAGCCTCTCTCAGAGGCTCTATATATTTCAGTCATAAAACAATTATCTTTTTTCCTACCTCATCTGTCGTGTGTGTGCTACTCTGCCAATTGCCCTGAGAATGGCACTGCCACTCAGTTTCATTTTTTGATGAGCTAAGATGTTTGTCAACACAAAGGAGTCACAAGGACAACTGAGATTTACATAGGCTGAAGCTTGTTAATCACGGTGACCAAAAACTAGTTATGCTTTGGTTTTTTTGCAAAACTGGTGGGAAAGCCAACACCCTGTGGCTTCACTGTTGTAGGAATACCTTTCTGCTCGATGTTCATTTAGTGCTGTGTCACCAGATTCCTTGCAGTGGGTGCAGTTTCACACACAGCTCACAGAGAGTGTGGCAGCTCTAACTGATGGGGACTAGAGGAACTAAAAGTGTGCCTAACTCACATCAGACAAGTCTGGGTATATTAACGAGAGCTGGAATGAGTATATTCCTGGATAGGCTTCTCCTTCAATAGAAATTAGTAAGTTTGCTTATTAGTAAAGATTCAGTTGGAGGCTTTTTAGCTAGACTTGCTTAGACAGCAACACACATTTATGTGCAGCACTTTTTGCATTTCTTGTAATTGTTGATTTTTAATGGTGCAGAAAATGAATAAAAGTAGGCATACAAATGATAAATGCCTGGCCATTTGACACACGGGCATTCAAGAAAGGTTTCTGAATCATATCTGCCATCCTTAAATAAGGAGTTTCTTAAACACATAAATAAGACTGTCAAAAGATCTAAACACACTCTTCCTGCCAGCTGATGATAGACAACAAGGTTTGGGGTTTGTTCGTCTGTTTGTTTTTGACACGTGTACTTAGTCTTTCAAAATACCTTAAAAATTTTTAAAAGTACCACAGGATGAATACCTCAAGAAGACATTATGTCTCAGGACTTTCCACATGAAGGGGTTTGATTCTGATTTTGATTTTAACTGAGATGTGAACGTAGGCAAAATCATGGATAAGCTGTTTTCCTCATATCCAGGAAACTCGGTTGACTTGGTAGTGTGATGTTTGTGGTCTTAAGGATTTTTATTTATTTTTTAAAACTAAATCGATTTTATAATTGGATAAAATATATAGGTCCATTCAGAGATGCTGAACATCTGCAGGTCCATCCTGTGACATTTACTGAAGGATCTGTATTTGGTATTTTTGAAAAGTCAGATAATTAATGCTTAAGACTCTATAATACTGATTTTGAAAACAAAAAAAAAATACTTAGTGTGCATTTTGCTGTGTTCTTTTACAAGATTAGAAGTGGAAAAGTAGAAAGGGCTGTGGTATCTGACACAGGATTAGTTCTAGCAGTCAGACTGATAGCAATATTTACATAATGTGCGTTTGTATTTGATTGAAGGCAAGGTTACTGGATTGCTTCCAGCCTGCTGATGTTACAGTCCCACCCCTAATGAACAGCAGGCACAGCCCCAGAGAAGTGGCGTTGATCACATGGGTGAATGGGAGGCAACAAGAGTGTAATAACCACGGACCTTTTTGACATATTTAACTATTACAAGTGTTAATGCATAAGTGACTTATTCAGCTATTACAAGTAGTATTAAATGTGTATGTGGACTGCCAGTGAACGATTATGGTAGCATAATGATTTAGTCACTACTTTTCTTTCAATGATGTGGTGGTTTCATGGAGCAGGATGAGTCTTCCTGTGCCTCTTGGCATGGTAATTGAAATATTGTGCTACTGGCAACATTGCCATCACAGCAACATTGCTTATGTCCAGAGATATTACCTTGATAAAACTGGTCTTTTTAAGAGTTCGGTTATATATTAAAAATTGTATGCAAATTGCAATGAGACTATAGATAAATGTGATCTCCTTTAAGCACCCTGGGTCTTAATGAAAGTAGGTAAAGAACAGCAATTTAAGATGCCTTATGTATGAAGAGAGACTTGAGGAAAAATAGTTTCTGGAGCATCTTAAAAAACTACTTCTGTCCCCTGGACAATCACTGGTAACTTTTAAAATCAAGTTCCAAAGTGGCTTTGATTTGTAAGAAGCAGGGGAGGAGAAAGCATGCACATTGTTTATAAACATATCCCAAGCAAGGACATTTCTAGTGCATGAAGAAACCCAGACATAAGTCTGCAGTTAAGAGTGTTAGCAAAGAAGAAATGTGGTGCCACCTGGTTTTAATAGTTTCTCTTTCTGCATGAAGAAATAGATCTGTGGGTAGAAGCTGCAAAAAAGGTTCAATGAAAGATGGAACCAAAGGCAAGGGCTGCTCCAGATTTGTTAGCCACACTAGTTTATGAAAGAACTAAGTCACTTTTGCAATCATTATCATTATTTTAGTGGAATATTTGCCTTGATTTTCTTCTGGTATATTTATTACTTGTAAGCATTTTGTCATTCTGATTTGCAATATGAACATTTATTCATGCCATATGTTTGGTTGTCCTAGTCACATGATTTCAGCTCCTTCATTAAGGTCTACCAAAACTCTGAAAGCACGAAAATAATAAATAAACTTCTATTAGTAGAGATGGTCAGATGAGATATTACTTGTGATCCAGCTCATGGAAAATTCTGAATTACTACAAACATTCCCTCCAGTATGTGAGGATTGTCTGAAGACTCACAAGTAACAAATATTCTTATCAGTTGAAGTATTTCTTTTACTTTTAAACCCCTTTGGTTGTCACAAAAAACAAGTTAAGTGTCTTTTGCACACTTGTTCTTGTAGTGGCTGTGTTATTGATTTTTATTAGACAGGTATTTTCCCCAATTAGCTGCTTGACACAGACACTGCTGTTTTGCATGAATGGCACAGATGTTGCTCTAACTCATTGAGAACCTAAACCAGAGTTTAACAATTGTTGTTAGGTTTTTCTCCATTGATGCCATTTAATTTGTTTCAAAAGCCCTGTGCTAGTTTGCAGTTCCTTGCCCAGGATATCACAGATTTGGGGTATGAAGGTAGGGAGGGCAAAAGTGTAATTAGGAGTATTACCTCAGTTGGCTTTTACCACTTCTGGGTGTGATTTGTGTAGCTTTAGGATTAGATATTGAAAATGTAAGACATTGACTTAATTGTGACTGGTTTTGGCTCTCTGAGAAATTCTGACTGGAATGGTTTGTGGCTTCTGGACAGGCTGGAGGTTTTTGCTTGCTCTTTTTCTCCATTCTGAATTTTGTTTATGCACGATGTGGCAGGAAGGGAAGGGCAGGTTTATTTGTCCCTGTGGAGCTCTCTGTCACTTCGATTCAGGTGCTGCTTTTGTTGCCTCGTTTTTTTTCCTTTGTTTTGTTTGTTATTTTTTCCTCTGCTTGTGTATGACACTGTGTTGTTTCTCCTGCTGTGCCCATTTGCACATTGAATGCAGTCCTTGAAAGCTGGTAGCTTCACCGCAACATCTTTGTTTCCCTCTTTCCACATGGTGGCACAATGGAGCAACCATTTTTTGGAGGCAAAGTGGTGTGTGCAGGTGAAGGCGATTTCTTCATTTTGGAACTCGTGCAGTAGTATATTAAGGAATGTGAAACCTCTCCTTCATTCTCTCTTTTTTTTTTTTTTCTTTTCTTTTCCCATGATTTTTTGGGTTTTTTTCCCCCTTTTATTTCCTAAGTGTTTTTAGGAATAGTGCTTAGGTCCACAATCTCAGAGTATCTAATGTTGCTCTTCGAGAAGTCCTGGATGTTAAGTGAAGTTTAGATGATGGAATTATTTAGGCTTCTGGGAGATTTAAGCTTCTTGTACCAGTGGAAGAAGGTCATATCACCTGCATGCCCCAGTGTGACCCATGAGCATGATCCAATAGGGTCCTTCTCAGGAGTTATCTTCTAATTTTGGTCATTGGCTTCAAAAAACTTTTTGAATGTGCTTCTGTCTTTTTTCTTTTTGTTTGTGCCTAGGCCTCTGCACTGTTGGCATCATGACCGTGGTACTGAAAGGAGCCATTTCTGTGTTGGGGAAATCAATTTTCATAGAAAATATGCTAGTTCCAAGTGTACTAAGTACTTCATGGAAGTTTCAAAAGAGAGGTGGTTTCATTAGGGAGGTTATAATCATGGTGGACGTGACACAGCAAGTGAGGATTATGGTGATTATTTAGTACAGGAACATGAGCATGTATGTACTTTTCTAAAGCAGAGTTCTTTTTTGTAAGGAATGTATCAGCAGGAATTCAATGAAGAAAAGATGTAGAAACCTGATAAAAAGGAGCTGGGAAAAGCAGGTCAGCAACTCTGTGACAGATATTCAAAACTGTTTATATAATTTCTACATCATTTTCTCTCCTCTTTTGTAAACTAGGTACCAATAATAGAGGTATGAGAGAATTTCTAAAAATTCGAGGCATGTAAATGGCTGAAGTTTGCACACTGATACAAGTCATTAGAGTAGCTATGTTTATTGGCATAGGTGATTTAGAGGAATATGTAGCTGAAAGAGGTGAATTCAGAGATGAATGCTAACACCAAACAGTTCAGTAAGTTCTTTCTTCTGGCTGAATAGGAAGAGTACTCTGCCCATCTCTCCCACTTTACCTGGGTTAAATGGTAAAAATCTGCAGTGTACATGTGCGTGTGTGTGGCTCTGGGGTCCAGGGCACTGCAAAAAGAAGAAATGTTTAATGCAGTTTCTGCTAGCCTGTGTTAATTCTTCCTAAGATAACTCCTTGTTTCATGTTCCTGTCGTGCACTTTATCCAGGTAAACTGTAGACACAGGTGCTGAGGTTGTTCTTCTTGCTCTCACTCCAGGGCTTTCCTGTGAAGAGACTGTACAATTAGTGTAAACTGAGGATTACACCGTCATGTGAACAGATGGACATAAGGCAGCGCCCGAGTCAGACTGATGTAATATTTATAAGATGCTGCTGAAATGATCTGTGATGAATATATAATGCTAGAGCTGCCAAGCATGTTAGCCAGAAGATCCAGTGCTTTGCTTCAAATGTGTGTGGCTCCAAGCCTGGATCTGCTTCTCAGCTCCCTTCATAAGGTCATAATAACTTGCTTGTCTGCTGACACAAATCATCATCATCTCTAAGTAGTATTGATCTTCTAGTGTCTGCCAGTCATCTTTATATGGCATATACTGTCACCGCAAAGCCCTCTGTTAGAAACCTTTACCTGAAAATAAGGCCATTAGCAGTTGGGTTTAAATTCTGTCAAAGTCTAGTTCCCACTTCCAAATGCATAGTCTTCCATATAATGTATGATTATTGCCATAAAGTACCAGCAACCTGAATACATATCCAGGGGAAGGAAAAAAGAAAGTATGAATGAAAAAGAAATGCTGTATATTCTTTTCTTCACTGTAGAATTTTTTGGTTTTTTATGATTCTTTCACAGGCTTCTGAAAGGGAAAATGTACTGTCAAATGGAAGCTGCAGGGAAAAAAAAAATCTAGCTTAAAGTTCTATGTCTCATAAAGGTGAAAATCTTCTCATTTGTACCCCATAGACCATGAGCTTTGGAAGAGGAAGATAAATCACTGCAGAATAAATTTGCCCTAATTCACATATATTTATTTTAGTTCTTGTATTGAGTATGCTATACTTCAGATCAGAAATTTGGTAGTGAATTACCCCGATGATGTATCTGCACACCAGCGGCATGTTTTGCAGATTTCTACTTACCTTTACCATGTGTAAAATGAAGCTAATTCTTTTTGATGTATGATGGTTATTACATTGCTAAAGTGACATTGACTATTGTTTCTAATTTATGGTGGTGAATGACAGAATTCCATCATGATTTTTTTCTATCATGATGCCTTTCCATAAAAACATGAGAAATAGGCTAGATCACATGAACAAGACTAGATTCTTGATTGAGTTGATTAGAGTTTGTCAACAAAGCTACCAGACTTTTAACTTTCAGGTCCAATGGGCAGCCCTGTGAAATTTTGAGTATTCCCATAAAGCTGTCAAACTTATGACAACAATTGATATTTGCAGTAAATTATTTTATTGTTGTTCTTGTCACTGTAATGTAGAAACTGAATTTCTCAGGCTGTATCACCTGCTTTTTGCCCTCTATAGGGTGAATTCCTTAATCTCTCTTTTTCTCTCCTCCTGCCCTGATTGTCTAGAATCTATGTGATGTGATGGTCTAAATGATTGGAACTTGAGTTTTCTGGATGTGCTTGTAATTACTGATTAAGGTTTTCAAAGTTATTAAGGATAAATGGGTCTATGATTTCCGGGGAAATTAATGAGACTTTGTGACTAAATGTCTAGCTTGTGATTTCTTGGCAGGAAATAGAATTATTATTTCATATTTCATGCAAGATACATTAACACTTAATAATTTATCGTGGATGTGTTACATTTTGGATACCATTGACTCTCAGAAGCTCTAGATTTTTGATTTTGTGACCTTACGCTCTTCCACCCACAGTCAAAGCCAAAAGCAACCCATGCCCAAACTTAAATTTGTCTGTAATGTAATCATAAGTCAAATTTTGCAGTTCAGTCTGTGAGTGGAAATCGTCTTTAAATAGCATTAGAAACACTGCACCCAATCTGTCAAATAAACTCTTATGAAGGAACTAGTTCTGAAGAACTTGTGTTATGTAATAAATGAAAATGAAGGTCAATTAGTAACACTGTCAAAGCCATGGAGAGAGTCCACATCAGATCTAGATTTCATCTGAAACCTCTCAATTATAACACATTTGGTAGAAAACCAAGCACACTGCTTGTTCCAGAGCAAAGATTCACACCAGTTTGTCTTCAGGAGACGATGAGAGCATCCAAAACACACAAGCTACCTCTGCAGCATGGGATTCAGCTACGGGCTCACCCATCCTCTGCACTTATGTTCATTTGCTGGGAAAACCCACTGGAGAGCCCAAGGAGAAAGCCCAAGCCATTGCTGACCTTTAGGCAGTGTGCGCTGTCAGGAAACTTGGATTCACCTGTGAAGTCTGGCGAGTACGGGTGTAATAACACAAATGTACTATAGGATCCCGTTTCTGTGCTCAGATCACCGAGACAGTTGCTGTGTTATCGAACATCTCCATCTAAGGTGATAGATTCATCACTTGATTCAGGTGATAAATTCATCACATTTTTTTGTGAGGCTTGCAGCAAAGTGCTGCTACGTTGACTCTTGGCTGGAAAGCACGTGTCACTGCATGAGGTTATGGACACCATAGAGAGCAGGGGGATTGTATAGAATGGATTTAAAACCAGAGTGATCACAGTAAGATCCATATTCTGGTAATGGAAATGTGTGAACTAATATTTTTTTTAATACTGCAATGTAACAAGTGGAAATATGGAGAAAAACAATTGGAGAAATTATCCAATTCAACTTGGATAGAAACTAGAAGGGAAAATGCATAGGTTCTGTGAGTATCTTGGGAAGACATAGATTGGGAAAGTAAAAGCCTGCTTTATGTTATCCCTTTTTCTTCATGGTTATGACACCTCTAATATGAACGACTTCTTCAAAACTTTGGGGTTATCCACTCCTAAGCTACAAACGTGGTTTTCTATTTCAGATTTAGCTCAGGAGCTGCGTTTAGCTAAGCCCCATATTTTTGTCTTTATTACTCTCTGTGTCAGGGCTGAAGGTAGTTAACATGCTATGATTATTACAGATCAGCCTCCAAGGCCATTAAAAGCACACCAACATCAATGTAAGAACAAACTAGAATGAGGAGTGCTTGTCTAATTTGGAAACACACAGTTTTCCTGAATCAAATTCCCAAGCTGGTCTCAGGCTGTCCCAGAGCCTTCCTGGGTGGGCTACTGTGTCTGCATGTGTGTGTATGCCAGGGAAAGGCAAAGAGGCGTAGGAGACCCCGAGGTGGAAATCTAATAAATGAAAAGGTCTTACATGATCTCAGATACCAGGCCCATTTGCAAGGCCTGGTGAGCTGACTTCATTACTGGTTGCCTCAGGTTATCTGGGTAGACAGTGACAGATCATTTTGTAGGGCCTGAAGGGAGCCAGATCAGTCTGCCTAGAAAAACAAATAAATCCAGGCCTGAGACTGAGGTTAAAAAAGATTTACAAGGCTCACTGGTGCATGTGGCCCTCTCAGAGAGGATTTTGGCTGCTGGCCCTGTATGGCTACCCTGTTTCACATTTGCTGCAATCTGCAAAGCAAGTGAATTACTTTCTTCTGATTGCAGGAAGTTTTCCTTTTTTTTTTTTTTTCACTAACATCTGCACAATAAACAGACAACAAACCACATATATAAAGACAAAGGAGAGAAGGGGAGGGCCTTTTACAAAAAGATCACATAAAAGAAAGCATAAATCTTCTGATGTCTGACCTTTTAGTCATACATTTCCAGGGGCAGATTGGATAAAACAAAACTCATCAAATCGTTGAAAGAGTTATGATGTCTTCCATTCTGCATAAAAACAAAAGGCAACTGCTCTTCTAAGTAATACAGGGAAAAAACGTGCAGAACCATTTTTTTTTTAAAAAAACAAACTCTTGAAACCTACTTGCCATATTAGAAATTAAAATGTATCTTTATTAAAAGAGCTTTTAATTTAACCTTAAGCAATCATGGGCAGTAAAGCTTACCTGCTGATACAAGCTAGAATTAGTGAAAAAGGTCAAATGAGAGGTCTAATTATGGCTGTTCTCCTTCATCCTGTGTGAGAACCAGAAAAAAAAAATAAACCAGACATTAATGATAGAACATGTAGGATGATGTGGTGGGCTACTTAGAGTTTAATTTGACTCTTTTGCTGTTGATTTCTTTCTTCTGTCTGCTACTTTGACATAATTCGTAAGCATCCAAGAAACACAGTCTGCATTTAATTTCCATAGAGGCCCTCTCAGTAGTCAATAGAAACTCAGTAGCCATCATTCCTCATTACAATGAATACAACTAGAGGAAAACATGGGGAAAAATTCTAATAAAAAATAATAAAACCAGTATTGCATATTAGAAGCAATATCCATGCTCTCCTCAATAATTTGTAGAATGGTTGCTGACACTGGTGATGTCTTATTCTCAGAAATGGGGAAGTCTGTTCTAGAGATGCATGCAGTGTTGTTTCTCAAGTATAATTACCTTATGATCTTAGATAACAAATATGTTCAACTGAGAGCCCCTGTTTCACTTTTCTCTGTTACTGAATAGTCTTTCTCTCATCTGGTGGATTTATGCCTATATTTGGTTCAAACAAGCAAATATGGGATGGTTTGGTAGACAGAGGCAGATAAGATTTATCAAGCTGTGTGCAAAAGATAAGATCTGGAGAAAATTCTTTTGCTGAAATATTGTATTTCTTCTGAATTATTACTTATTTTCCTGTTTTTCCTAGGTCTTCATGTTTTTTCCTTTAACTGGAAGGAATTTTAAGAAACAAAAATAATAAGAGAAGAAAGGCAAGCACAGAGCTAAGTTCTCTGGACAGGGACTCTTGGTTGTCTGTTTGAAAAGAATAACAGCAGAGGTCTGGTAACTGATTAGGACATCCAGGCATAGCTAAAATACACACAGTAATACATAACAACATGCTACTGTTAGAACTGGATGGAGAGAGCTGCAGAAAACTTAAATGAGTTTGCTTTTGGAAGAACAACTTATTCGAATTGTAACAAGTTTTTCCGCTTCCCCTTCCTCTTCCCTTTCCCCTTCCTCTCCCTTTTCACTAGCTCCAGGCTGTTTACTCTGCTACAGAGCTTGTCTGATGAAAAGAACGACACCTCTAAGGTGCATACCTTTGGAAACAAATGAAGAATGAAGTACAGCAAAATCTGTAATGTGATTCTGCAGAAACAGCATTAAAAGGGGCATATGCTATTGATTACGATCTTGATAATATCTAAGAACATTTTGCTTTAGAAAAAGCTATCTCTAAAACCAGAGCTTGCTGTGCTCCTCTGTTGCCTGAAGACAAATAGTATGCGCCATTAGACAGCCTCTTGAAAGGGCTTCTAGTCCCCTTCAGAAACTGGAGCATGAGCAAAATGGCTGGCTGTAATACATGGATGAATTGGTCCTCTAGTGATTGGACTAAAGAACAAGGTACTCGAGATGCTTCAGTCTGGTATGATGTGTCTGATGACTAATCTTTT
>CM020246.1:43650051-43860051 GCA_009819775.1 Phoenicopterus ruber ruber | reverse complement strand
ACAATAATGCGTCACAGGAGCTGGAGTAATACTTAGTACATAAGAGCAGACAGGAGAAAGGCCTGCTGGGGCTGATGTGCTGGATGGATGAGGAGGCACTCTTTTTATACTTGCTATTACTAATAACTTAGTATAGTCAATTACAGCTTTTCTGTTGATGTCTGCCAAGGTGAATTCTCCAATGAGGTTGTTAATTTTTCCTTGTAAGCACAACTAGTAATTGACTTGAATAATGGGTAAAGACAGTTATCATTCTTATTCCACTCCTCCACCTCCTCTGAGATATCCATCTCTTCAGCTGTGGTGTTGCCTTACGAACAGTTGAAGGATCAATTAGCATGCTTGAGTGATCAGGAATATTCTGAAGGACAACAGAAATTTTATAAAGCAGATGTGTTTCTGATGTCATAGACATATTCTTGGTGACAGATCCACCAGGAAAATGGATGCCCCTTCACTTTCTCATGCCCCTTGTGCTCTGATGTGTTTCTGTCCCCTTCAGTGTGGCAGATGCTTGGTTAAGGCACATGTGACTGTTACTTTACCTGATCAAAGGGAGAATCCTATGGCAGGGAGATGGCAACAAACCACTGGAGATATGGGTTTGGGAGGCATCCCTTCTTAACGATTAAAAAGTAAGGCCAGTTGTTGCTTCTGGAAATAATCAAGGGAAAAAAACAGTTGCCATATGAGAACTGCACTGGCACTTGAGAGAAACACAGCAAGCTCTATGGTAAAACGTTAGCTCTGTCCGCTTCCAGAGATGATGTCCCACCCCTAACAACTCTCTAACTTTTGGGTAAGCCACATTGGTTACTTCAGTACTTTAAAATACACGTAATTGTGATGAATTATCTTCTTCCTTCTTGTTTGTTTCTGTTTGTGATAGCAAACTGTTCGCTATCTTGATCTAACATTTGATCTCTTGACGTCATTGCTCATGGAGGAAAAAAAAAGCATTGATTCTCAATACTGATTTTAATTATGCACTAGAAAATCCCTCTTCACCCTAGTCACCAACCCGTAACATTCATCTGTGCTCTAATCTAATGTTTTACGTAAAGACAAAGTCTGACTTCGCGTGTGGTGCTGCTTTTCTCTGTCCACAAAAGAGCTTATTGCAAAAGACCTAATGAGAGATGATTCTACACAGAAACATTTGGTCATGTGATGTTGTTTACCAGCTTACCCATGACTAACTCAATAAGATCAGTTTTCTAGTGTTCAATTTTTCTTCCATCTTTAAAAAATACATATAACCTTACTGTGTTCTAGCTCTTTCCTAATTTTGCCACTGGGTGTACCAGAATCACATGGTTTAGGTTCTCTTAGAGGGTGACTAAGGGAGGATGAACATTAATCAGATTCACAAATTTACAGAGACTCCTTTTTTAATATAGGTATGGAAGTAGATAAATAATCCTCACAATCAGTGGGTTTTTTCATTAGCCTGTACATTTAGAGGCAGGCATAAGCTTAATTCTGCTGCTGATACATCTCTAGTTATTATTAGGTTTGCAATTCAATTACCCAAAGAGCCTCAAGTACCATTGATTATTCATGGGATTCTTGGGCTGGGCTGGCTACAAAACTACTCATTAATCCCTTGAGCGCCCCTGGGCAGCCAGTATGCATCTAGCATAGCAAATCTGCCGCAGCCGTGGACTATAACGGGCTTTGGCTAGTGAAGTGGCTGGAGCGAGGACAGGCCTCCAGCCAGGTCACAGCCGCCAGCGGCTGGCACTCGCCAGCTTAACAATATTGTTCAAAACAAGGTAACTGTGGGCTTTCTGAGAATAAAGTGCCCAAGAGGTTAAGTTAGCCAAAGCCAGGTAGCTTATTAAGCAGTCACACAACTCTGGGCACCTTATTAAGAAAAGGCAGGACAACACCCTAAAGCTCCTCCCTCTCTCTCACAGTTTGCATCTGCTGCACTGAAGCAATTGCTTGTTTGACCAAACCTGCTTGTGTACGAGGAGAGCTTGCCGGAGTTTGACACAATGATGGGGTTTGAGCTGCTTGGTGCTCGTCCCTGTTCAGCCTTCTGGGAGATCAATACAACGCCTCTTTCCCTTGCAGATGGTCCATGAAATCCTAGGAAGTACCAAGGCTGTGCCTGGAGAGCAGGCCACACCATCTCTTGTTAGTAGGAGCTTTTGGTTCAGTTGTTGGAGTCATTGAGTAACAGTGAGGATAAAACAAGAAGCATGAGTTTATTGTGCCACTGAAGTATCTAGGCTGATAAAGTCCATAATCTTCATGTTCATAGTTCACACAAGTTAATTTCACACATTTTATTGCCACAATTAACTATGCTCATATCTGTTTCTGAGGGGTTATCAAGTTAATTCAACAACAGTTTGAAGGCATTTCCCTTTCTAACCTGTTTGTGTGTTGCCTAGAGCTCAAATACATAACTGTGGCAGACCAGTACAAAACCTGTGATTGCAATGAGTTCATGTTCAAATCAGACTAACCACAGCAGCCAGTGAAAAGTCTGCACCTGTCATTTACTGCCTTCAAATACAATCACGCTGCCGTTGGTTAACATGAAAATAGAAATCTCTGTTCCTCTTTCACTCGCTCCTCTGTCCTGGTTCTGTCTTATCAGACTTGTGTCCAACAAGAAGAGTCTTCTATTACTTCTACATGCTTTACATACTTCTACATATACCGTATTTTTCTGTGTGAGAAATTAAGGGTTAGCTTTTGCAGTCTTCGTTATGAAAATGACAAAGCCCTTGCACGCCACTGCAGTCCAGACTGGGTAGTCCACATAGTCCAGTTTTTTACAGAAAAATGCTGAAGACATATACATAGGTCAATAGGTCAGTACTGAAGGAGCTTGGTAGAAACATCTAGAGAAGCTTGCACAGCTCTAACTTCACAATGTTTGACCCAAGTTAATGCCGTCAGTGCATTGTTTCTGAGTGTTTGCACTTGCTTGAATCTCTCTCCCAAGTAAGACAGTCATAAAAACCAAGCAAATAAAACCAGTGATGGACGCAGGCTTTTTTTACCGGGCCTTTCTTTTTGCAGGTATGTTTTTGTGTGTGCATGTATATTTGTGTGCATCTACACACATTAGTATATTTCTGTACTTTATATATATTTAAATATATAGTGGGGAGAAAGAGAGAAAATTTACAAAGTGAATCTGTTAGTGAAATCTCTTTGAGATCTATATGTAGGTCATTACAAAGTTCACGGGATACGGAACACTTTTTAAAGTGGCTTTGCATTCTAAATGAAATATTTGACATTTTCTCTCTACTTCTTTTAGTCCTTGATGCACACATTGACAAAGTAGCTTGAGAACCTTTTCTGATAAAGTTGAAGCCAGAACATAATCATTGTGAACACTGTGGAAAGGCAACTCAACAAAATAAACTTCTTGCTTTCTTGCTCAGTATTTTCCTACATGGGTTCCCCTGAGCCCTTGGGAAAAGTAATTCCTAAACTAGGAAGACTGTAACATTACTCCCAGGAAAATGCAATAATAGCATTTTAGCATCTAGTCATCTAGTGGCTTATCAAAAAACCACAACCTGAGTAGTATATGGGGAGAAAAAGTATGTATATTTCAATGTGAAGGAAGGGGTAGGTGGCACTAGAGAAATACATTGGGTGTAGAGAACAATAGAGATGGTACATTTCTGGTCAGGCTGCAAGGGTTCATTTCAAACTCAGCAGCAGTCTTCTTATGAGGTGATGCTTGGGAAATCCTTACAATCAGCCTTGAAAATATTTAAGTGCTATAATAAGACAGTGTTATTGGGGAAAAAACAAAACAAAACAAAACAAAACAAATGAGGCATGGCTTTGCCTGATTGGGATGGAAGTCTTCTGGGTACTAAGCATTCTCTTCTGATTTAGCCCATTGCTTGTGTACAATGGACCTACTTATGTGTTTAATGTTATGCCTGTGCCTAAGTGCCATGTCCAAGCAGAGTCAAAATGTTGAGTACTTGAAAGAATGGAGATGTAGGACAGCACTCCCTGTGTACCTGTGACCTTTAGGTGACACTTGCGCAATTAGAGCAGCATTTGTATCTCCAGGAAGAGTAAAATCCAGGCATTCAAACAAAGAGAGAAATACATATGCACAGAAAAAATGATCCAAATCACTAGATATTCATGAGACTATGATAAATACAGTTAGTATATTTCCAACATTGATTTCCAGAAGTCTAATAATGCTTATACTAATTGAGATCAAGATTTATCAATTATGTAAATATCACTGGAAGACCAACTAGGTCTGGTCCATAAGTAGTTGTTATGCTAGTGATATTAAAATTTCTGGTTTACAGGTCTACACTGACAAATTAAGACCTTGTAGAGACTTTATCAAGAACTTAGTAGGTATTGGAAAGTTGTGAAATGGCAGGTGAGTGCTGCCGAGACTGAAAACTAGCAGTGTCTTGTAAATGCCTTTGGTAGGAAATCTCAAAAATCCAAAGCAGAAATAGCCCCTAACAACACAATGAAGAAGGAGTTTATAATGTTTGATCTAGTTCAAGGCAAGTTGAAGTACATTTAGATATAAAAGAGGCTTTGCTTTGTCATGCTTAACTTAGAGGAACTCCTGAGTTCCTGTACCATACAGATACGGTTTTAACAGTGTGTATCTGGCTAAACCCCAAAGTTCTGATATGAGCCAACATACAGTGTAAATGTGTTGGAGATCTCTAAAAACTAACTCAGGATTTGAAATCTTATCACGAGAGAAATAATAATTTGCAGTGGTAAGCTTGGCGTTATCAGGACCATCAGGACCTGATTATTGTGGCAGATTAATCAGATGAAATGGCGGAATCAGCAGTGTCTGCTGCTTCTGCCTTTAGTCAGTGCTCCGATTCCTTCATCTTCTAAACGTTGCATTGCTGCTATTCTGTTTAGAATAGAGGAATTAATTCAGAGGAGTCTGAACATCTCTGAGCACTGGGCTCACTGAGTATTTTAATTGTTTAGCCTGTTTTTTACTTGTTGATTGCCAATATGTAATGTGACATTCTAGGAGTTACTGCTTTGAAATATGGGTAGGAATTTGAGTTTAGGAGTATTCACATTCTCCTGGCATTATTTTATTTTTTGATTTGGAAGAGCTGAATTTCAGTAGCTGTTGAACTTTATTCTCTTATGGGGAACTTAATTTAAACATCTCAGACATGTTGTAGTCAAGTGTACTCTTTAATGTAGTATTTCTGCAAATGGATGTGGAAAATCCAGTAGTGTGTAGAAAATAATCTGTATGATTGGAGAGTAAAAAAAGGCCTAGTAAATCTAGCTGAGTGTAGACCATTGTACTAGAAATAGCCATTTCAAAGGGAGTTTGGGGGGACAGAAGTGTGAGTCTTTCAGCAGGTGTGATTAATGGGGAGGGTGGCTCTTCTGCTGAAAAGCTTGTTTTACTTTTTAGCTCTGCTCTTCCATCTCGGTACTTTTTTTGCCTCAGGGTAGCTTCAAAATAATTTTAGGTGAGTTCACTGGTCTCACTGTCAAGCCACTGCTATAGGCTAGACTGGAAATAAAGTATCACTATTTCATTCTTCCATTTCCCCCCCTTTAAAATGCTTAGAAAGGCAGCTCTTGCTTCCTGTTACAACTCAGCTGGACCCATCACAGCACAGTGCAGCTAGTGCTCATTTCATAATGTTTAGCAGATCTGTGAATATATAAGAGAGGATTTTGTACAGTGCAGATGGCATACAGTTATACCCTTCAGCCTCTGTGTAGATTGCTGTCTTCTTTGAGAGTCAAGGTGGAGAAGCTTTCCACTTGTTTAATTTCATGGTTTGCATCAAACTCTTGAAGGAGATAAAACACTGACACCAGATGTTTGGGAGGAAAAATGTGAGTGCTGGGCAACCTCTGCCTGTCTTCCTGGTTGGAAGCACACAGCTCACAAGGCAGAAAACTCCGTCACTTGCTCCAGTAAAATTGCATTGTCACGAGAAAACAGATGTGGGGACAACAGTTAAAGCAAGGAAACTTTGATTTTTCCTGTGTGTGACTGTCCACCCAAAACACATTTTAAGAGAACTTTCCTTTTGCTACATTTAAAAGAATGAAAAATTCAACAGTGTTCAGGGCTAATTTTTGAAACATCTTTAATAAAATTTAAATAGTACAACTGCAATCACTTCCATGATGTGTCATATTATGTAGTGTTGTCTAGTGTTCTTCTAACAGACTATTTCCAGGAGCAGGAGTAGGAGTAACACCTGACTTTTCACACTGCTGCACAGGGGATTGAGAGATACCAGGTATATCTCCTGAGGTGCTTTGTGGAGGCCTTTCTTTCTCACATAAAATGTAAACTATTACTGCATTAAATTCAAGAGTAATTTACGCTGGAGAGGTCGTGAATGAGTAGTAAATTGTAGTCCTCATAAAGTGCTGTGGTTTGACATTTGGGTATGTGAATGTAGAAAATGATATGATAGCTTGTTGTTTTATTTCAATATAAATAGCAGAGACAGCTAACGTTATCGTACAGATTTGATTGGTGTCGTATGAAAGCTAAGGTCATCCCTGACAGCGAGGGGACAGACACTCAGACAGCAAACTGCTGAGGGCTAGAGGTGTAACAAAGTACTGCTGTGATAATCCGTGAGACTTGTCGTTGCCTGAAATTGTTCTGGAATGTACCGAGATTATGTACGGAGGTTACGTGGGAAAACAGATTTCATACATAGCGTGACACACCTGCTAACAATATCTCTTCAAGAGAGAAAATGGTTTATATCCTGTACCTGTGCCCTAACCTAAGGACCAAACAGTAACAAAACTGAGTTCAAGGGGATTTTTGTCCTGATACCTGAAAGTCCATCTCCTTGAAAGGGACTGAGCGGCACAACGTACTGCCGCTCCCATCCGGGCCACTGTCCAGGGATGGCGGTGAAACCTGCCTGTCCCCGGGAACTCATCTGGCCCATGTACTGTTATATGGGGCCACCTGCTGCATTTCCGAGCCAGCTCGTTTCGACACAGGATTCAGTGGAGCAGAGAAGATTAACTTTCTGAAAATGAAAAGGACAGATAGAAGAAGAGGAACTGCTTATCAAATATGCACATTTCAGATGGAACTTCACACTCAGTAGAAAGATGTTAGATTGCTGTTAGCTCTCCGGAGCGCTCCTGACAATGTGTTATCAGGTCATGTTTGCATGACAGTGGCAGCCCATGCAGGAAACATTAAGTCATATGACTTCTAAGACGGAATCAATCAAGTGAACAGTACAGATCCTCAAAACTAATTTCACCTTCATAAGGTCTGGTTATCTGTGCGGCAGACATGAGGTTTGTCAGCCCCATTTCAGTCTGACCAGGTTCAGCGCTGCATCGAGAATTTTAATGAACCGATACTGTAATATGTATGAAAGATGACACTGAGATGAATTCATGAAAAGCTAAGCCCCCATGAAATATGAACAATTACTGAAGGCTTCACCCCCCACTTAGCTCACATAAAATGCCCATTTAAAAGGCCTTTGTCTTGTTAATCATTTACAAGTTTGTGTATGGCTTTTCATTATCCTTAAGCAATATTAGAACTGCAAATGAGGGGCTGACACCAGTAGTTCAGAGTTTTTATGACACTAAGGTAACAAGACCATGCTAAACACAGAGAATTAATTTTCCCAGGACTCTTCTTACTGTCACACAATTATTAGCTCATAGTCATTGAGTATATTCAGAAAACATGAACAGACCTCAAGGAGAGTTGACTATCCCTGCTGTGAAGAGTGAAATAATTTTGGTGACTATTGTAGTGTTCTTGGCTGAGGAATAACTGGAAACAGGTGTTCTATGGTACTTGCTATCAGCCAAAGTTTTACTGTTCTTTTTGCTCTAATCAGGGAAGGTATGCTGAGGAAAAAGCTGAGAAAAAACGTCAGGGATCAAATTACATGACTGCGAACTCTTCAGTTAATTTTGTGCACCCTGTTAGTAAAACACACCTTTTCTGGATAAAATTGCTTAGCACTGCCTTTTTTGAAGGCTGTTATCCCAAAGACGGTTGAGAAATGGTCTCAGTCCATGCAATGGGCTCTGGGGACAACACCAGAATAACTCTAGATGTTCTCTTCCAGGTTTTGAGAAGGCTGTAATGGGTGGGGTTTGGGTTCTTAGATAAGCAGTTAACATGATTTTATTTAGGGAAATAATCTTTCTGATCATTCTGGTAATTCAATTGTCATTTCATATGGGTTTATATTCTTGAGCTCATTTTCCAAAGATTGCTGTAATGTCTTTATCTGCTATAACACTCCTTAAGTAGAACATGATATGGTATCTCTCTGTGTGCTTTAGGATACCAAGCTTCATTTCAGCGCCCATCCTATTGTGTGACGGTTATCCTTCCCATGAAAAAGAAACATCAGCCTCCTATGGATGAGATGGACAGCTGATCTATTTCTCCTCCTTTCCTCTCTCCTGCATGAGTGCAAAAGTTTATAAGCTCTTTCAGTTTCTTATGCTCTGTTTGTTGAAAATAAGGACCTACCAAAACTACAAGGGGGAAGAGGTAGTCATTTTGAGGCAAGGCATTATATCAACATATATGTACCCTTCTTTTCAGTACTGCAGTGAATGGCGACTTAAATATCCTTTTTGCCTTGTTCACATGTATCATTTGCATGCTGAAAAGCTTGTCTCTGGTTGAAAGTTTAAATAAGTACATGTGATATTGAGTCCAAGAAGGCACTTCGTCTTTCACTTTGAAATAACGTTTTTAAATACTTCAGTCCTTATTCTCTAAATGTGAGTTTCTGTGATAAAAATGAAAATAGAGACTGCCTTTTAATCATAAACTTAAAATGGTCTTGAGAGGCAAAGATAGTTTGAAAAGTTCCTCTCTGACTATATTTTCCTGTGTGTTAGACTAACAGTCATTGGGACCACATTGTAGAATGACTAATGGAATGCATCCACATTAAAAAAAAAAAACACAACACAACAAACCAACTCCTCTAACCCCCCCAGAAAAACCAAACAAAAACCAACCCAACAAACCAACAAACAAAGAAGGAACAGGATTAGCCTGTGGGAGGATGGAAATATCTTTCTGTATCTTGGAATTACAGCTCAAGGCCTGCTAGTTAGTGGCATTGTAATTAAGACATTAAGGCAGAGTGACAAATTTATTGTGTTAATTGCAAGAAGTCTGCACCCCAGTTGTGTGTGATGCAGCCTGCACCTTGCATTTAAGATCTATGCTTGTCATTATGGTGCTCCTGAAAGAAAAAATCAACATTTTTTTTTCTTTTGTCTTTAATCACATGACTCATAACGCAAGGCTTATTGAGGATTTTTATCCATCAAGAAGTGCTTTGAATCAACATGACCTTATTGGATCTCTAAGGAAGGATTACATAAACCACATTATTAACTTTTCCTTAAAGTGCCAAATACATATTTTTATTTCAATAACAGCCATCGATAGGAAGTGTAAAGATCACTGCCCTTTTTATTAGGATTTTCCCCTTTACTTTCTTTTAAAGCCTTTTATGTACTGTAACAACATAAAACCTGGGAATTAGCTCCAGTGCCAAAATTATCCCAAAAGAATATACTTTGTAAGCAGGAAAAAGAAAACAGTGCTTGAAAGATATTTTTCTTTTTTTTTTTTTTTTTTTTTTTTAAGCACTGTGAAAAATTAATTGCTAACATTCTCAGTGACATTAGGGAATACAGCCGGTTTCAGGAATTCTTTGCTCCTGTTCTTCCACTTACTGTTTCCTGCCACCTTTCCCCACTTTTTCCCCCTGTTTTTTTAACCTCATATCCTTTCAGGTAGCCTTATTTCCCATTAAGTGGAAGAGAAGATTTTCATTAGTTTGTTTCTTCTTAAGAAATTCAACACTATGGACCATATAGGCCTATAGGCCACCACTGATGTAGCAGTACTGAGTTACATGAATCATAAAATGGCTTGGGTTAGAAAGGCACCTTTAAACATCATCTAGTCCAAACCCACTGCTATGGGCAGGGACATCTTTCACCAGATCAGGTTGCTCAAAGCCCGGTCCAACCTGACCATGAACATTTCCAATGATGCCTCACCACCCTCTTCCTTGCATCCCATCTAAATCTACTGCTGCCCTTTGTCCTGTCACTACAGGCCCTGGTAAAAAGTCTGGTTTCGTCTTTTGTGTAAGCCCCATTTATATATTGAAAAGCTGCAATAGAGTGTCCCTGGAGCCTTCTCTTGTCCAGGCTGAACAGCCTCAACTCTCTCAGCCTGTCTTCATAGGAGAGGAGTTCTAGCCTTCTGATCATTTTTGTGGCCCTCCTCTGGACCCGCTCTATTAGGTCCACGTCTTTCTTGTGTTGGGGGCCCCAGAGCTGGACGCAGTACTCCAGGTGGGGTCTCATGAGAGTGGAGTAGAGGAGGACAATGACCTCCCTTGACCTGCTGGCCACGCTGCTTTTGATGCAGCCCAGGATATGGCCGGCTTTCTGGGCTGCAAGTGCACATTGTGGGCTCCTGTCCAATTTTTTATCCACCAGTGTCCCCAAGTCCTTCCTAGCAGGGCTGCTCTTAGTCATCTCCCATTCTGTATAGATACTGGGGGTGGCCCTGATCCAGGTGCAGGACCTTGCACTTGGCCTTGTTGAACTTCATGGGCCCACTCCTCAAGCCTGTCAAGGTCCCTCTGGATGGCATCTCTTCCCTCTAACAAATCACCTGCACTACTCAGCTTGGTGTCATCTGCAAATTTGCTAAGGGTGCACTCAATCCCACTAGCTATGTCATTGATGAAGATATTAAATAGTATTGGTTCCATTAAGGGCCCTTGAGGGATGCTACTCATTTTTGGCTTGGACATTGAGCCATTGATTGCAACTCTTTGGCCACGGCCATCCAGCCAGTTCCTTATCCATCTAGCAGTCAATCTGTCAAACCCATCTCTCTGCAGTTTAGAAGTAAGAATGTTGCGGGGACCATGAATCAAATTGTACCATGAATAAATGTGGCACTCTACATTTTAGTAAATCAAGGATTTATCATAACATCCCCATTACAAGCTTCTGGTCATCTGTTCTGCTTAATTGATTTTTGCAATATTAAGACTCAGTTAGTTACAGTGACACCCCTATTCCTGTAATTGTAGAATTTTAACAAATAATATCTACAGATAATCATTCAACGTGAAATTTGGTGAAACAAATGAAGAGAGACTCCTCACCTCTTCCTTCTTTAAGACACAAACCCGCAATCTTATGTATGAGCTCCACACAGGGTTAAATTCTAAACTAATTTTTTATTGTTGGAAAGTGTCATTGTGTGTTGTTGATTATACAAATCCTGTAAGAAGAAACTCATGCACACAAGTCTGCCAACCCTGCTTGGAAAACTGTCATATGGAATTAGTTGGAAGCATTTGGGTAAGCAAGGACAGTGTTTTGGCTTTCAAGATTTGAATTTTCAGTGTCATTTCTAGCGTGTTGAGTTAAGATATGGTGCTGCTTGAAGCATGTGGTATTTCAGGATCTAGAGTGGTTTGTACCTACATGCAACTTTTCACTTTGCCAACTCACTGTCCATTATCACTGGCTAGAACTAGATGTATCTGTCTTCTTGCACAGTCCAGTTCTTAAGAGAAGACTGCTTCCCTAACACTTGTAGTACAGGGAACAAAACTCTCATGTTATATTTTGGTTGCATTTTTTTTCAAACACAGAATTTAATTTGTTTAACCTTTCTCTATTCTTAATAGATTCCAAAATTCTAATTCTGTTGAAGAAACAAATAATGTTGTTAACTCTCAGGAGACTACAAACCAAAGCATAAGACATTTTTTCCAAAATAAACCATTGTCTTTTTCTTATTAGCTGCTCTTGGCTTCCACCATAAGATATTCTTGCTGGTCTAACTCTCTGGCAATCTGACTGGTTTTTGTGTGCATATGGGGCCAAATTCATATCTGGTTTAACTTCATAATCTTCAAAGGAGTTTCACCAGACATGAATTTGATGCATAATGGCTTCGCTTTCCAAGGCAATGCATTCATTTACTCAACAGGAAAAATATTCCTAGAGGAATAAAGTATGTCTTTCCTGTGTTAATATAGACATATTATGTCACTTCCAACAAAAGAGAATATAATGATTTTCAACTACAGAATAAAAGTACACTTTTCATTCTGTATCAACTTAGCAATTATACAGTGTTTTTATGACAGAAGGTCTAGTTAGGATGAAATAAGGTGCATTATTTTGAGGTAATAACAGAATGACTGAAAAGTTACATTATTGGAAAACAGTGGAAGTTATACAGCATCTTCCGCTAACTCCAGTACTTGGTAGTGGTTAAACTTAGTTTAATAACTGGAACATAAAATTGAAATTCTGGTGAGATTGGTTAAACACACTAAAGTTGCTTAAAATAAAATAATCTGCAAGAAGGCCCCTTCTGTTGCCTTGCCATGTGAGGATTTGGATTCCCCAAAGATATGGAACAGATGGACAGAAAGTTGAAGGAGAAGGACAGAAGGCAATGGAAAAGTTCCTGGAAAGGAAATCACTGTATTTAGGAGATGTTGGAAACAACAGACTCTTGTGGTCTGAGCTTGGATGATCCATGAAACAATTTGGCAGTCTTGGAGGAAAAAAAATGTTCTTAGCTTGTTGAGCTGAGGTGAATTGTTTTCTTTACTGGAGGAAAAAAAGTTGTAAAGAAGACAGGTAAGAATGAATGGGAAGTGTGTAAAGCTAGTAAGAGCTTGAATGCAGGCTGGGAGGGAGAATATGCACCTCTTAAAAACCTGAAAGAGTCTCCCCTCAAACTAGTCAAGCATATCTCCATGATATGTTTTGGACCTAGTTATCTATCTGGAATGGCACTGTCATTACAGGCAGCATAATTATGAAATTGTATTTGTAACTTCTGTAGTGATCCAAGGGAATGAATTCTTCAGCCTTGAAAGAGAGCTGTCACTTTTCTCTGTGGTCTAATGCAAATTCTGTGTCAAATATTATTAATCCATTGATTCTTTAACATTTAACTGATTTACCTCATTAGAAGGGAAGCTTGAGGGTGTCAGGCTGTTTCTAACAGAAGAAACCTGCCAGGTGGGGAGGAACAGAGTAAAGCAAAATTGCGCTTTAAGTGAGCCAAAATAATATAGCTATGTTACTTTAACAGGGAAAGAGAACAGTTAAATAATCCCTTTGATGCCTTTCACTCCCTCTGACTTCTTTGCAGAATCTTTCCACCAGAAAACAGTTTGTCCTTGGAAAAAAGTTGCCAAGAAGGCAGTTGCTAAAACAAAGTGGCTGAGCTAGGTCCTGCCCTAAGGACATAGTCTGCAATGCGCTGCCTCACCCCAGGGGAACTGCAAAGAAGAAATTGCAGCCCAGTGACCCACCACTCCCTCCTCTCACTGGCAACAGGGCTGTGCGAAGAGGAGCCGAGGAAGCAATATTTTGCTCTCTGCTGCTCTGTGTGTGTCTTCTGTCCTTCTCTTCCTAGGAAGGAGGAAACAGAGGCCTCAGGTTGCTCCCCAGCATAATCACATTTTATGAGTTTACAGAGAAGTACACACAGACGCCTTCTCGCTATTTACAGCATACATCACACCCTCTGCTCTCAATGTCAAAAGGAGAGAAGCTTTCATTTACAGGGGAGTACAAGGGGTCAAATACCTTTTGTATTATATGCGGTCCCCTTCTTCTTTTTTGGAGGGAGATGTGACCACTGGACTATTTCATTGACTTCAAATTCTGGGTTATTTATTGAGGGAAAATATAATTTATGGATGACCAGACCCATCTCTCTATAGACAACTTGAGTTATTACAACCAGAGCTATCACAGTTGGGTCTACAGCTCACCCAATTAAGAGGTATCCTTGTATTCTGACCTCAAATTCACTGCATTTACAGCTATACTGCACCTGGTATAGCATAATGTTTGACACACTATGAGATATGGGACATTTTAGATATCAACTATTGCTTCCTGTATTTTTGACTAACAAAGTATTAATGATAATAAATTACTTATTTATGAACAAAAAACATTAGGTTTGGTTGTTATGCATTCAAAGATAATCCCAGAGATTTTGTCTGCATGCTTGTTTTGTTTTCCATAATTCTCACACTTCCCCCCCCGCCCCGCCCATTACCTTTCAGCAGTAGCTCTATGACTTTATATACTTGCTGGCGGCTTTGCTAACTATGTCCATGCATTCCTTTACACCTTGCAAGACTGTAAATGTAATCCAATGCTAGGCTGTCAGAGGAAGCTGTGGATGTGGGATACTGCAAATCAGAGGTGTGGTAGGAGAGATGAGTGTGTGCAGCAGATAACTGTACTTGATTAGCTAGATTTAAATAGTGTTGGACGAATTTGCCAGGTGAAAATAAAAATTGTCGGTTCAGTTTAATTTCATGGTGAATCAAACAAGGAAATTAGATTCTGCTACTCTGTTAGTTTGACATCTACAGCAAGTGACAATTAGAGATGATGAGAGAACTTATATTTATTCCAAAACTCTTGATTTCTTTTTTCTGATGGGCATGTAACTTTTATTTACCCTTGCTCTGCAGAAATATCTAAGATATTATTATTTGATTGACAACTTGTGGATTTCAGGTATTCATTATTTCATTAAATTCTTTTTGATAGAGTACTGCAGTCAGATTTAGAGATAACTTGGCAATTTCTGAAGTCTGCATTTCATTGAAATCACTTCTTGGGATCAGGTATTTCAGCCACAGGTACTCTGCATGGAATAAAAGTGGTAATAGAAGAGTCGTGCTAACAGCTCAAACAAGGAAAGATTGCAGTTTAATGAAGTAAGGATGAAGGCAATGTGGAAGAAACTCCTTTTGCTACAGCTGGTCACTCAGTGCAGTCCTGATTTCCTTCATTACCCTTGGAAGAAAGGATTAAATAACAAATCAAAACACAAACACATTCTTTAAAAGCACTCCCAAAGGCCAAATTCAAATTAAGTGAACTTCACACTTAAATTAGGGTTCAAACAGCATGAAAAATCAAGCAGAACTGAGGCGTGAAATGATTGTATATGAGGTTGTATTCACTTCCCAGCCTATGCAGTGGAGTTTGTATCTAGGAAGCCTTAGCTTTACCAGCAATGCAGAAATAGCATGAGGAAATTATTTCCCACCTTATTTTGCTAGTTCAGATAGAAATGCATTGTTGTCTGGCAACTGCAAAGAAGTCGTCAAACAAACATAGAAAAAAGGAGAAAAATAATCATTATGACACATTCTAAAGGAAAAACACATCTCATACCCTGCAGTAGCTTGCCTTACATTGTAATATGCTGTGAAAAAAAGTATGTATTTTTGCTGCAGTTCCCCATCTGTTAAATGAAGAAAATATTTCTTTTATTTCATCCTTCGCCTTGTCTATATCGCCTTTAAGATCTTGAAGGCAGGACTAACATGTCTCTACATACCACTAGCTGGGAATCAAACAGCATCCGTGTAAGTAGTCTGGTAGCTTTGCTTTGGACCCCATTGTGCTCTGTTTTTCAGAAGCTAGTCTCAAACTGCCAGTTTTCACGTGTAGTTAGTTTTAGCTTGTTGTATACGGTTGCCTAAATACTCATGTGGCCTTGCTGTGCTCTGCAATTCTTTCATATTGCATTTGTTTGTGAAGAAAAGGAGACATGCACGAATTCTCCCATATAAGCCATCTCCTGCTGTCTTCATCCTCACTCTCAAATGCAAACTCTTCAATATGAAGCTTCACAATGGTTCTTAAAATGGCAGTTATCTGTCATGTCCTGCAGAACTGGTGTCTGGGAGGGAACTGTCTGGGATAACCATCCCTGGATGAGTTTTATTTTCTTAAGGAATTCCTTTAAAAATGGCTTAAAGGTGGAATTCAAAGATATAGCACTGCAAAAAATATTTATTTAACTGCACTATAATATTTTGTATAACTATAAACCCCCCTAGAATGTCCAACAAAAGAAACGCACACTGGCTTCTATTTCACATCCACTAAGGTACTATTTGCATCCCGTATGTCTGATGTTACCAATTTTTTGCAGCTCTTCATTGTGGGGTACCCTAGTGTTTGTGTCAGCAGAGTAAATTATATACTTTTTGGTTGGTGTTTGGTTTTTTTTTTTAGGCTTGTATCTGCACAGTCCCAACAATTTTTCAGAAATTTGGTGGTTAGAAAACAGATAGGACAAGATTCAAAGAAAATTTGGGAAAAAGTGGTACATCATCTAAAAAGACTTGCTTCAGTGGTTTTTAGTTTGTGTGGAGTGCTTGAATTTACACTGCATATGGTTTGCCAGGAAAAAAAACAGGCAAAGAGAGAGTCTTAGGAAAAGTATGAGGCATATCTTCACAATGAGGCAGTGAGCCCATCAGTTTTGTTTCAGGGGAGTTCACGTATGCAAGAGGTTGCATGCAGTGCTGCTGAGATGTTCCCAAGTTGGAGATCTGCTCGCAAAAATGCGGCCTGTTTGTTGAAACTACTCTGGTTCATCATATCTTTAGAAATTAAACCAAACTAAGATACTACAGTAAAAATTCAGCTAAAACCACCACATTTGTTCTGACATATTTTCTGAAGACTTTTCCTGGAAAACATATGATTTTAACAACAACTTCTCCCAGTTTGGCATAATTGGTCCTGGAAATAAGACACAGTTCTTCTGAAGGTAATAGAGTTTATGAAAATATTGTTAGCTTTTTATATCAAAACCAAGTGAGTGTTTATATGGCTCTAATCTTTACCCAGAAACCTGATTTTTTTTTTTTTCTAGTGAGCTTTTAAAATCACACACAAACTTTTGAAATCCTCATAGAGCTTTGTGGTTTCTGACTGATGCCAGAGCTCAAAGCAGAAATAATAAATTCCATGAGAAAAGTTTTTTTTTTCTTTGTAATTAAGATCCAGCTAAAACCAGAGAGCACTGAAAATCCCACAAAAAACATGTTATTCTGAGTCTTTCTGCCTAATTTCCAAACCAAGAAGTTTGGATAACTTCAGATTTTTCTTTTTGGAGCCAATTTGAACCTCATTTGTCCATCATTATTATAGAAACCACCTCCCACAGTGTGCTTGTTTTTAGTCCAAATTTATTTGCGCCTGATATTTATGTCCTGGAACGTCTGGGGAACTAGAACTGCATGAAACCAAATGGTTTCATGTGCACATAATGTTCATTTTAGTACACGCAACTGCACTGAAATGTCATTTGAAATTATACTTTCAAACAAATACCAGATTTCAAAATGAATTTTAATGTTTTGGTTCAGACCAAAAATGTGATTTTGAAACTAATGCCCCAGTTGCTACCACACAATCTAGATTTCTTTCACAGGGGGAAGCTAAACCAAGACCTCAGCTCCATGTGCTCACCAAATGCTCTCCAGCACCTAATGGGAGTGCAAAGCCCAAACTACCGCATCTTCTTTAGACAGCTTCGAACTGTGCGCTTTGTGGGGACATTCAGTCAGAGGAACAAACTAAATTTTGTCCAGAATAAATCCCTGAATGATTTGCAGCAGACATAGTGCCCTCAACATCAACTGCCTTGATGTAATAATTGCTCCTACTGGTCCAAATTACTTACTAATGTAGACATAGACGGTTTTAGTAACTGAGATACATTTTGTGCACTGTATTAAAATATTAAAAAATCCTAATGCAATAGATAAAAGCCAGAGGCAGGCTTGAAGTCCGTGTCCATCCCTGGATGTTAGATACAAGACAGTAAGTAGCTGCAATTAAATCTTTGATCTAATAACTTTTACAGTTTAGTTTTAATATGAGATTTCTAACCAACAAAAGCCTGTTTTCAAAACTGCTTTAGATATTGTCTAAGATGGTTGTAATTAAATTTCATTGTGTCATGAAGAAAGTTCAGCAGATTTTCTTTTATATGTAAGGATGCTCTTGCAGTGGAGATAAGTATGAATGCTAGGCTTGATATACGTCTAGCATTAAGCAGCATGAAAATAATATACCAGGGTTGCTTTTAGCTCCATTTTGTGTGTTGTTTTGATAAAACGTGAAATTGGTGGGTGTAAAGCTGCTTTATACTCAGTTCATTAGACAGCTTAAAGCCAAAGAGTTTTATCTGTAAAAAAATGATTAATTGAGCCTGACATGCCTTGTTGTGGTGGTTTAACGCCAGCTGGCAACTAAGCACTACGCAGCCGCTCACTCACTCTGCCTGGGTGGGATGGGGAAGAGAATAGGAAGGGTAAAAGTGAGAAAACTCGTGGGTTGAGATAAAGACAGTTTAATAGGTAAAGCAAAAGCTGCACACACAAGCAAAGCAAAACAAGGAATTCATTCACTCCTTCCCATGGGCAGGCAGGTGTTCAGCCATCTCCAGGAAAGCAGGGCTCCATCACGTGTGACAGTCACTTGGGAAGACAAGTACCATCACTCCAAACGTCCCCCCCTTCCTTCTTCTTCCCCCAGCTTTATATGCTGAGCATGACGTCATATGGTATGGAATATCCCTTTGGTCAGTTGGGGTCAGCTGTCCCAGCTGTGTCCCCTCCCAACTTCTTGTGCACCCCCAGCCCACTCGCTGGTGGGGTCGGGTGAGAAGCAGAAAAGGCCTTGATGCTGTGCAAGCACTGCTCAGCAATAACAAAAACATCCCTGTGTTATCAACACTGTTTTTAGCACAAATCCAAAACACAGCCCCATACTAGCTACTGTGAAGAAAATTAACTCTATCCCAGCCAAAACCAGCACACTTGTTGAAAGCATGTGTTTACCGAGTTGCTGGAGAACTGCCTGGGTTTCCATCAGATTGCCTGGGCTAGGACTGTGTGGAAGACTGTGGCCCTGAAACTGATCGTCCGGCTTTCCAGTAGGACCTGTTCCTTTGGGGAACAGGGAACAAGGGCAGACCTAGTGGGCCATTGTCCAGGACACCAGCACTTCTGAGCGAGCTGCTGGGAAGATTTGCAGTATTGGCACCTTCAGCTGCTTCTCACTAAACCTGCGCCCAAATCCTGTCTGCACAGGTCCCACTGGGGAGGAGGATGGTGGGTGTCTACGCCTGCTGAGTGGCCTGTCTGCTCCTTCGTAGCGGTGGCGACCACACCGAAACTTTTGGTATTCTCCAGCAGGATTTTGACATTATATATAATTTAAAAAGCTAGGATTAGATTAATTACCCCAGTATGTCTGCTTGCATAGAATATAACATTATTTCAGTGAAATTCACATTGAAAACAAATTAAAAGAACTAAAATTTCTTCAAAATGGAAAATAAAATGGAAAATTTGCCTTTTCACTAATTCAAGGATGAATATAAAAAAGAACCATATATATAAACACACACATACATACATATTTATATAACCATATTCTGGCATTTCATAGGATATTACCAACCAAAACAGAAAAGCCACAAATCCTAAGTAGAATCTAATTTATGAATGTTATACTATTTTTTTAACAAACATAATAACAAATGCAAGAGCAAGGTTAGCGTTACAATGCATTTTGGAAATAAAAACAGGAACATGAAAAGCAACTGGAATAAGGAGCCACAGGACAGCACCATAGCCCTGAGGAAAGGTAGAGGTGGAAAGCCAGAATTCAGGCAGAGGACAGTATTTCAATAGTCCCAAAAATGCAAGCAGACATTTCTCTTATTTCTCCCGTTTTACAGAAATATAATTATTTACATTATTACTCTGCCAATTTTATTTTCTGATGGCAACTATTTAACAGAAACTTTAGCTCAGCTTAAAAAAGAGTTAAAAGTGTATTTCCTTACTAACATTTAAAACTGGCTGATATATTTAATCTTTGACAGTAAGCAAACAATAGCACACTTTCCTCTTAGAAACAAACTTATGTATTCAACATGGATTTCTTTTTTTCTTTCAAACAAGCATGTGTGCAGCAGGTCAGCTAGATCAGGTCACATCTTTTAGAAACACTTGCTTTTCTTTTTAGACTAAATGCTGGAATGAATGTTTTCAGTATCTATTAAACTCTTGAGCTTGTACAACTGATTTAAATGGGTGGCAGAAGTACAGTGCTAGCTATGTCTAATAATCTAATAACCTTCTTGCATCTTAGCACACCAATTACCTCATGACCCTGAAATCTAGAGAAACTTGAAAACACTCATTCTGAGACACTTCTTATATTCACAACTCAATTGCTTCAATTAAAAAAAAAAACCCACCCTCTTTGCCACTTTAAAAATAAAGTATAATAATGATAAATAACTTGACAGAAGAATACATTAGAGCAAACAGCTTTTCAGAAGTATTGAATCTCCACTTTCCTACGTCTTTTATTTTATTGAGGAGGTTAATTGATGTTCAAGTATACTAGTTGAATCGTATAAACAAGGTAAATATTTAGAAGTGGGCTATCTTTTGGGAACTCTAATAAAGAACCTGCTGACTTTGTTCTTAAAAACAAGCAACTTCCCTTCCCCCCCACCCCCCAAATCCAGCTCCATTAGTGGAGCTTACTTCCATTAAACACATTGTCTGAATTATGCACAAATATACCTCACTGTAGATCTGCATTTGCCATTAATATTAAAGGAGGCTTAGTTAAATGCTTTTGAGACAGAAAATTTTCTGTACATGTCACCTTATTCTTGAGAGGTGTGTTCTAAACATTAATTTTAAAAATATACACTAGAAAGATGTAAAACTTAATCTAGTCTGATTGATAAAAAACTGCAGTTATTCTCTGATTTCTAAAGTATTATGTAAAGATAAATATATTTTTGATGAAGATAAAGAGGAGAGGATTTGGCCGATTTTTTATACTTAAATATAAATGTCTGCTTTAATCACTTCTTTACAGTGAGTCCTTGTGTTTATCTCAGACTACAACTGTCACCACTCAGTATTTAGGCATGATTGGAAATATCATTGCAATGCATCACAGAATACATAAAACAATCTTCCAAAATATTAATTATCAATTTGAAAACTAACTATCTCAGCTGTAACATAATTCTGTGGTTCATTACCTGCATATACACTGTCTTCAGAGTACTAATGGCTACATGCAGATATTCCAAATGACTTCATAAACACAGGAGCACAGACTGTTAAGCAGTGATTAATTTCTGCAAGACCACGTGAGGTTCCATAATTCTTTAATGGTGCCAAAGTGATCTATAGCATGAGCACATACATTGGCTGGCTCAGCAAAATGCCCATGGGAAGTATCAGGGATGTATCTCCTTGGTGAGCTCTGTAGGGATTTAAATCACCTTGAAAAACAAGCTATGGACAAGAGACTTGCACGTGTGAGTGCTTTGTTTGAAAAAGAATAGTTATTTTCTCTTAAAGGTAAAACGGTTCTTCTTGTAATACTCACGTGGAGGATTTTCAAAAGGATCGTACCTTTTCACAAAAGCCCTAAACACCATGAAAAGGATGATGTTTTCCTCCTTTTTTTTGGTTCATAGATTACATTGTCTTTTCTGTTTTCCATGATACTCGATGTATCATAAAATAGGCTCTTTCTCAACAGTCAGACTGACAGCCAGTTCCATCAAGAGGAATATGTGAGATGAATTTATCTAGAAAAACTAAGCATGTTTCTATAGCAATTAAAATTACTCAGTGATGTGCTCCCAGTTATAAGTGAGCTAGTAGGAGGGACGTTGTGATGTCAGCTGGAACACGCTGCCTACAACACAAGCTAACTGCTACATGCTAGATAATAAATAGATAAATTATATTCTGTTTGATACAGTGGCAAATTTGTACTGTTACAGACCAGGTCCCTTACTCACATGAAGCAATATTTTTATGCCTAGACAAGTTCTACGGAAGTCAAAGAGATTCTCATCAGCATAACACTCCAACATAGGTAAGAATAGTAGTGTTTGGGTGTAAATAATGGTCTTCACTGTTCCTCCCTTTCTCACACATGCCTAGTGGCTTACAGATCACAAAACCAACAGAATCACTTGACAAGCAAGTTGCACTTCAGTGAGTGAAGGTTTGGGATTGATTCAACCCCATTTGCTGTAACATATTCAGGAGAATTCAATTGTTTTGCTGAGTGCTTCTCAGGTTCTGGTATGCTGTATACCAAGGTCAACTTGCTACCAAAGCCATGAACCACAAACATCGGTTATAGAAGGTTGTAACGTGTTACGTGAAAGCCATAAAGAGGAATGAGCCTCTGGAACATGCTACTATGCCATCAGTGCACCGTTCCTCTTCAGGTGTAGTGTAGGAAACTTTGTGTTTCCATCTCAGTCCTAACGTGCTTTGCTGTTTGTAGCCCAGCTCGCCTTCGAGCTTAGTGGTCACAGGATACCAGATGGTGTGTTGATTTGCAGCATAGACAAACATAGCTAGATGGGAGTCTCTGGTTTCATTTGCACTTGCCACTTAAGGCAGTTAAATTGAATTTATAGCCCAAAGGATTTACAGGCTATACTGCTTTACACCTAAACATGTGAACTTTTTTTCGGTACTTAAGGTTTTATTAAAAAATTTTTTGTTTGCTATATTACAGTTTCTTTCATTGAAACAACTGTACTTGTCTTTTCACTCCTGTGAAATGATTATTTTTAGCACTCAATTGGATTTGCAGGATTTTAAAAAAATGTATGATTGGATTAGACAACATCAAATCTTTGTTGTTTTTTTTAAAGGAGATATCACTTACCATGAGGTTTTAAAAAGTTACTCCAGACTTTTAATCATTTGTAGAAGTTAAGGGTGTAATACCTACTTAGGTAGTAGGAGAGCAGTAATACCAAACGATAGAAAGCCTTTTTCTTATGAAAGCTTTCATCAGAGCTTTTGTTGGAGATGTAGGAGGAGGTTATACAGTCTTTCATGTTTAGTGATACAGGATTGATCAATGGAGATTAAAAATGAGAAGGAAACAGCTGCTGTCCAATTAACTTGTCATGGATGTCTACAGAACAACATCTGGAGTAGTAAGACTGGTCTTTACGGATGAAAAGGAATTCAGGAAAGGGCTAAAAAGTCAGGCTTTGTATGTAAGTTTGCAAATAACTTTCAACTTCCTAGTGATGTTGTATCTTGGCTGAGCCAGTGCTTAGAAAAATCATACTCCATTGAACATTGAGAATTTGGGAAAGTTAAGCCTTACTTGAGCCCATGGCATGTAGGTTATAAAGTTGAGAGAATCTGGTTTCAATATAAGCAGGGCTGAGGCAGTCAATAGATGACTGTTTTAGAAAGAATAGTGGTGATTGGTTTTAATCTGATGGAAAAGAATTGCTTATGCTTATAGACCTTTATGCCTGATTCAGCAGTCAATGTAATTGCTTTTACATGGCTGCCCTCCATACATACTTGTGATGGTTCATTGGTTCATCTCACAGATTAATTTCAAACAGATCCATCCAGACAACCAGTGGTAGCAAGCAGAGTGAAAGAAGAATAGGTTATTGCTGGAGAAGTAAGAGCGGCTTTCAGACATTCATGGCCTTCCTCTGTCAACATCTCCCTTAAAGCGTCACTCCTGGTCAGGGTAACATTCGTGACTATTTCATTCATAGTTCCAGAGGTTATTATATAATTTAAACTGGATCTTTGGTTTTAGCTGCTTAGGGGGGTCATGCGCAAAAAAGAGGAGTGAGTGTATATAGGTGTCACCAGGTGTCTTGGGAGCAGACCCTCAGTCACCAGGAGAGAGATTCAGGAAACAGTGGAACAGCTCCAAAATCATCATTTTTGTCTATGCCTCTGCATGGTTTTCTGCAGAGTGCTCTGTTGTTCCTTTTTCTAAGCGCAATCACACAGGTAGATATCTTGGTGGTTATCTGGTTTGTGTTTCTATGTTGTATATCACACATCTTTCTGAAGATCCACTGAAATAAATGGTGAGACTTCTCTGTACTTGAGTAGGGCAATGAACTCACTAAGAACATTTAATAAACTTCGCTTTAGAACGAAAATACTGTTTTTATTTCAGCAATCTTTGAGGTAATGGAAACCATTGGATTTGTAGATAGCAGCAGTCTCCAAGCCTATTTCTTACTCAGTTGACCCTTGTCAGCTCCACTTAGTGTAGGCACAAGGTTACTGGTTCAAATGAGCCTTCCTTCCCTTTTTTTAAGAAGACACAGAAGACATTTTCTATAGCCAATTTTCTTATTCAGGGCAACTGACTAGATGTCAGGTAACTTGTGGAATGTGTGTGCAGCCTGTGGTCGTGGGAAAAGCATTCTGTTTTTTAGGTACATGGTTTGTTTTCTGGGCTAAATTTGATGGATTAACATTTATTTTCTAAACACATGCTCTATTTTCTAAATATGTTTTTGCATTCCTTTGTTGTTGTTGTGAGTTTTTATTTTTTACCCTTTCTGGACTGAATAGATTAAAATAAAAAATAAAAGGAATACTAAGCAAAATTCACATAAACTAAAAAAAACCCCCATAATATTCCAAACCTTCATAACTAATCATTTCAGAGACTTTTGAGAAACACAGGATTTTTTTCTTTCAATTGTTCTGCAAGAGGTACACCGCATCAGCTTCTATCATTTTTACTTTTATCTTCCTTGAATGATGAGCTAGTGTTATGAAAGAGTGAGAAATATAGCTTCACTTGTTTTGTGAGTCATAATCATGACACAATGTTATTTATTGATTTATTCATTTAATTAAAAGCAATTTCAGAGCCTGACCCCAGGAAGTTCAGAGTGCTTTTAACTCTAATTCATATCTCAAGGAAAGGAGAAAAAGATGAGGGGAGAGCAGGCTTTGTGAAAAACAGAGTCTAAACTAAGTAGGTAAAACTAAGAAGGAGATAAAATATTAAGGGAATTTTTGATACTACTATACTATTTCAAATAATGCAGTGTGTAGCTACTACAAACTTCAGATACAGTCCTGGCTATACTGGAGAAAATAGGAATGTTGCCCTTAAATTTCAATGAAGTATCAATATTGCATTGCTAACCTTCTGATAAACATTACTGAGCAGTCTAGCAGCCCTTGTTTAATCTGTGTGGTCGTCAGACAACGCACATCATCCCATGCTTCTTATCAGACTTACTTTCCTGAATAAATGCCTCAGAGTGTTATATTTTGGAAGTTCTTGCCTGCAGCTGATAGTTGTGTTTTTTGTCACTGCCATAGTGTTACAGAGTGGCAGTGCCCTGGTGCTATATTGGGCAGGGTGACAGAGGGGTGCAGGCTGTGCACCCAAATCTGTCCTCTGGTTGGTTTTAGTGTAAATTCCAGTGTGGTACTCCAACTGGTTGTTTTAAGTGCCTTTAGGTGATCCTACAGATACAGAGCACACAAAGAATAAACTTATGGTGGCTTTGATTATGTTGAACAGTTCCCTTCTTTTGAGAGATGAAGGCTTGGGCCATTTTTTCAAGATAAGTTAGTGTTATTCCTTTTTCTTCTTATATTTTTACAAAAGATCCAGCAAACGGCCTTGTAAATTCATGCTCAGGATGCACTCTATCAGGCACAGGTTTCTTAATTCAGTTAAAACTACATTGTTGTTGTTGTTTTTATTATATTGTAAATTATAGCACGGTGATCACCACTTACTGGTAAAACACAACAGATGATAAAATAATAACTTTTTTTTTCTTTTTTTGTCAACTATATACCTGGAATTTCATTTTACAAAAATCTTGAACATTACAGATCTACTCCCCAAAACCTAAATCCCAGCCCTTCCATTGTCTTCAACGCATATGCTGTTCTTTTAAGGAAGTCATAATACAACGGTATAATAGCAGTAAAGGGAAAAACAGTTAGTATTGCATAATGTTGAGTAGCAAAATTGCACAATAGTACTCATATGAAAATTTTACATCAACATTAGTCTTCTGGTATGAAAGACAAAATCATCATAGTGGAACATTTTCACAGGTATAATCTTGGTTTCTCTGAAAACAAATAGCTCAATTAAGTACCAGTGTTTACGTAGCAGGAGGATGCTATTGTCCATAGCAGTAATCCTCTTTTTTTCAAATCAATGTATTGCACCACAGATTTTTATTTGTATTATTTTACTGAATATTATGCTTTTTTAAGTCTATTCATAAGGCATCCTATGACACTTTTTGTTCATCATTCACAAAAAACAAACTCCCCATTTGCTTGCCTAGGATTAAGTTTTAATGAGTGACATTAAAAATTAAATCTATCTTTTCTGTACAACACTTGGGCATCCTGGTGTTTTTCACCATATGAGAAATCTAAAATAATAGAAAAAAACTAATGTTAGCAATGAGAATGAATATGTGGAGTATGGAGAGCATCTTTTCTGTCAAGTGTTCTGTGTATATGCCGGCATAAAATGCAACAGCACAGGTATCGTGATTATTACTAGCAATTCAGTAGTGCTTTCTAGATTTACTTAGTTTTTCTGACTTCACTTGCAACTCATTGTCTGAAACTGTGTTGTCAGTGCTTGGTGCTGTAGCTTGTTGCCCAGAAAGGTCACAAAAACATTGAGTAAATATTTTCATCAGTTAGTGGGCCCACTGAAAATATTTTGGCATGCAGAACAGGGCTTTTTGTCCCTCATCCAAATCTTAACAACTGCATTTAGTGTTATAAACCAGTTATGATTTACCCAATGGCCTTTTGTTAAATAGCTTGGTTTTCCCCAATCACATCTTATAGGTTGTATGCCTGACCTGTAAAATTAACATCACACCTAATATCAGCCGGTACTCACACAGAGCAGAAGTGATACCGTGCACTCAGGTGCACTCTTACACCTAGTAAGAACTAATATTTTTCAAAAATATTTCCACAGAATCACTAGATAGGGAACACAGGTAAGAATGCAGAACAATTTAAATTTCTAGCTGAGCTTCAAAGAACGGTGTAGAAAAGCAGAAGTGCAACAGCTAAGACGATATACTTTTTAATGTCATTCACTGTCTTCCATTTTATCTCTTTGGAGTATTTTCAAAGACGGAGAGCAATACACACCTTCTTAGACTGAATCAGCTATACTTAAGGCAAAGTTTCAAGAAACAGAAGAGGTAAAATCACCCAGGCAGAATATGCTAGGTTGTTTCTTAGAATGTAAATACAGACATCTCAATAGTGATACACTTCCGTTGAGAGACTCCTCAAACTTTCTGTGTAGTACATTTTAAAAGATCAATATTTTTTTAGTCTTTCTATTCATGTTCTTAAATCACACAACTCTTTAGAGGGACTGAACATGTGTGAAAAATGTCATTATTAAGTTTTGCTAGTAATCTGTGGTATAAGAGATGGAATCACACCTTTTGGTATGAACATACCAATACTTTATCAGACTACAGAGTAAATTTGATTATTAAAAGAATTTCTACCTCAAAGCCTAGTTTATTCGTTTTCCACAACAGCCTTCTCTGTATTACAACTAATCAAACAAAACAGAAATAGATTTTTCAGTTGCCTTAGAACCAAATTAGTTTAGTGTTAATGAATACTGATTTATTGTTATTTCACAATAATGTCCCTGATAATATTTCACACTTATTCTAAGGTCAAGAGACTGTCCATGGTTTGGTTTTCACTCAGACTTGCCTTCCTGATTCTGCTTTGAACCAGATCTGAAGGGAACTGTCTCTAGTGATCTAGTATGTGGAAACCTTAAAGACACTTCTGTTACACAGAGAAAGTTCTGGACTATTTTGTAGAGCTTTCTTCCAGGTTTGATGTGTTAGAGAGAACCTGCAGTGCCATGTTTTTGCAAATTTCTGAGCCTACATGGGCCTGTAAAGGGGTGGCACAATAATCCTGAGGTTATCAATATTCTTCTGCCTTTACCTTCACCTTCCTTTGTGCAACCAGAAGCAAGTGTCCATGCAGAGGTCGCCACGTGTGTATAGATTTTACGGACTAAAACCAGTCTGTCGTTCTGCAGTGATGCATTATGCAAGGTTTCCCTTGCTGTTCTAATCAAATATCTTCTTCCAGGTCCTTGCTGTTCCTTTTCTAGGTAGCTAATGGTATCAAATTCTTCTTGACCAGGTCAATGCACCCAAACAGGCAGCTCATCACAATAACATTCATTTCCTTGACTTAATGTATCAACAGGGCTGCCAGAGGTGAATTAACTAATTCTATGTCTTCCAGCACAACTTTGAGTTACACCTTTAGTTTGCAGCATGTCCCATGTACTTTGCAATACAGCCTTATTGCAGGTGTTATAAAATAAAATACAACTGGTTTTGTGTGCTGAGAAATAGCTCACACACACACACTTAGATATTGGTTATTTTTCTTCAGAGACAGTATAAAGTAAGACAGATATGAGAAACAGAACAAGAATGACTTTGAGTGAGATCACTGACTTTTTCATCCCATTCTGAAAGAGCATTAGCGCTTAGAAATTCTATGGCCTCCCATGTTACAAATGCTCTTAATTTTTTGATAACTTTTCATGGCATATCTTTTGGCATGGTTTATATTATTGTGTTGTCGTCCCCCCCCCCAAAAAAAAAAAAAAAGATAAATAAGGGCAGGTTACAGAAGTAAGTGTTTAAAAATGAGAAAAATGCCCAATTTAAGGTTGATTGTGCCAACTGAACCTGGGTTTTTGCATTGTGTTATATTCTTAATTTCATAACTTCTTAAATATTTTGTTCTCTGACAAGACCTTTTCCTAAAACTTATCACCCATCAGAATAAACAAAGTTTTGTCATGAAGAATATGTGTAATATGCTAACCTTACTCACTGCAAAATTTGGAGGACGCTTTGTGCGAGGGACAGAGAACTAGGAGAAGAAAAGAGTGGATAGGACTTAACTGCTTTATACATTGGATTATATCTTTGCCTGTGCAAGAGAGTACGTGCGTGGTGGTTTGCAAGCTCTGAATTGCAGGGCTGATGACTACTTGTTATTATGTATGTAATATAATGGTAATATATCATATAATTAAATATACTCAGAATGTAGTTGCAGGATGCTAAATTAAAGCAGCATGTGCAACATTGTCTGGCATTCCTAAATTTTTCTAATAAATAGACACTTACCTGGATAAATTCTATGGCATAGTTAGAGCTGCTTAGACAGAAAATCTGAGGCAAGGAAAGAAAACAGAGGGATGGGTGACCTTCTGTGGAATTTATCCTGGATGGAATAGAGGAGAGGAGAGCTGTTGACAGCTGCTGAACACAAAGGCTGGGATGCAGCTGGAGGAGGTGCTAGAGGATGGATGCAGGTGGGCAACAGGCCAGAAAAGCTGGTTGGTCATAGCTGCCAGCAGCTTTGATGTCATGTCTAAGGGACAATGAGAGGAAAACACTTACATTGGTAAACGGTTGTTGGGCGATAGTCTGATTCTCAGCAGTCATGAACACCTAACACCTTGCTTCCCAAGCAGAGCTTTTAAACTATAATATCCCTCAGTTGCCATCATTAAATTCTTTCCTTTTGCATGTCTCCTTCACTCACAGCAGCCTCCAGAGTAAATGTCCCACCAGCTAAATTTCTAGCCCATGAGAAGGCCTATCTGTTTTTTCCAAAAGACTCTATTTAAATGTAACTAGTAACTTCAGAATAGGATAGGCTTATAACACAGGTACTACAGTTGGAAGTCATCAATGTCTGACGAGTGAATTAAATTAAGCCTGTTAGTCTCACCCTTTTCTGAATTTTACCTGTTATTAATTTCGATTGCCAGTAAGACCTGGAAAAATGAGAGATGTTTTCTTGTCTCCACAGTAACAGATTCCAAATTAATGTTTGTAAATGATAATAATTAGTAAGTGTTTAAAAGGGTTTAAAAAACGACTATGGCTTCCTTCTAGTTTATCAAAATGTCATTTAATATAGCCAAAGAGCAGAACTGTGGCATAAGTTCTTATACTCCATAAATAATGAGTGGGAATGAGCGAATGGTAAAAATATATGGTGGAAGCTAATAGCTGGCGAACAACAAACTCTGAAAGATGTTTCTATATAGTCTTAAACAATTCTTGATAATGGACAGATTTTGTTTAGAAAAATCTAAGTCTCTTTGCATAAAAAATCCTAAACAAAGCTCTACTCCTTAGATTTATCAAATAAATGATATGCTGTGTATATCTCATCCAGCTGTATTCAAAATTAAAAAAAGAAAGCTAGCCATTCTTGCATGGATGAAGTGAGGCCTTAATGAATAGCAATGGGTATATTCCTATCCTGCTGTGGAATTGATCTGAAAAATGTATGTGTGTAACAATAATTTATGCTAATTTGATTTATGAGTCTAAGTACCCAAGCAACCAGATCTGTCACGGTCTATAGGAAACTCTGGTAAATTAAATGTATTTCTTCTTTTAGCCCAAAGAATGGTTTATATGTTAAATCCACGAATAATCAGCACTGGTTAAGCTTTTTTTTTTTCTTTTCTGTTGAATGCATCTCATTTCTTCCTTCTATTTTGCTTAATAGTTAGTTTCTATGTTTTGCAAATGAGACAACTCAAATAATAGCCTGAACACAAAAGGTGTAATAATTAATTACAGCATGAATCACCAGCAAATTCTACTTTAATACCCTCTGTATGTACAATAAAGGGGAATCGAAATATTTTTTTCCGTGTGTCAACATACTCTCTCCTTTTACTTCATTACATCAAGATGATATAAGTCCCAGGAGACAGGAGTGCAAATTTTAAAGCTGTATTGATTTAACCTTCCCTTTGTAAATATTTCATAGTTCTATAATGTGCAAATGCAGTCATGCACAGAACAAAGGATTGCACTTTTCTGTTAGTACACAGAAGGGCCATATGACAGTATTTATTATGCCATTTAAACAATATTACACAGGAAAACACAGGAGGATATTTTGTCATTGTTATAAATGTCAAGGAGAATTGATATAACATTATTTTTCAAGTGAAATTTTCATTAAGAAAGGCTATTTCAAACCGTGACTTTCTTGAGGGAATATAAAGCCTTTTGTTAATTACAGTTTCCATACCTTTTCCTAGCTTCCCCCTCCCGCCATAATTTGATGTAGATTTGTTTGATGAACGAGTTCTTCTCTCAGTGCTTCACAGTTTTCTGTTTTCTTCCAGACAATTTTCAGGTCTGAAATTCCAACAACCCAATAATTTTCATGACAGATGAGTGGGGAAAGCTTTTGGATTATCCAGTCTATAATGGTTGCTATATATTCTTCTGGCAATAAAAAAAAATCCTGGAAATTGCATGTACCGAGGCCCTGAAGACCCCCATAGTGGTTTGTACGGAGATTATGACTCTTCTCAAAGCCTCTTTGTAAAAGCATCATCCAAAAGTAAAATAACGATCTGAGAATTTCATTCTAATACGAACTTTTTCTTGATTAGTACACGTTATATTTCCCAACACTGATATCTAAATTGATCTTGTAATTAAAGACTTTTTTTCTGAACCAGAAATGCTGCTGCTTCTTGCAATAGGAATCTGATGTTGACAATTTCAGTGCCAGTAGTGGTAGAGTTTAAATCAAACAGGAGACCTGTTGCTAGCATGTAAAAACTTCTGGTGGGAAATTTATATTTTACAATCTCTTTCTGGGCTGATGAAAGTGTAAATTTTATGTAGAAATTTACAATATCATTCATGTTTCCAGTTCTGCAGATTTTAAAAGATCATATATAAAATCAAGATAATCTACACCTAACCATAACCACACTGACATTAAAATGTCAGGCCCTTTTTCGTGTCAAAGTGCTTTTCTCAAAAATATTTTTATTGGAGTGATATCAGTTGGTGTGAACTGAACCTTGGTCTTTTTTCCCTCTATTAGTAGTTTATCATCTCTGATGTTTTGGAAGAATCAGTGCAGTATTTATCTCCATGAAGTTTCATTATGACATAGAAGCATGAACATTACTGAGGATATTCATTTTAGGAACATTATGTTACTTAGTGTGCTCCACTACCATCTGTAAGATGTCACCCAGTCTTAATAAGCATGCTATTTGCTTTAATGACAGATGAAGTCTTTTACTGTATCAAGACAACTCTTCTTTTTTTAATATATTTTCATTTATAACCTCAAGCTTGACTCAGGCTTTCCTAGAAGTCAAGTTTCCAGGAAAATGAGAGAGAAACAATCTGTCATTTATTTACAAATGTGCATTTTTTTTTTGCTTCCCCTTTTCTGTGTATTACCACAAGCTGTCAGTCTACAGAAAACACACAGAATTTATGCTCTGCATAGGGCCTTACAGCTATGCTTTTCAGTTACCTTTGGTTTTACATATACTTATGGATATATGTAAGGCAAGCTCTACTTGAAGCGCAACAAATGCTGATCACCTTCACCATCTGCCAAAAAATAGCCTTATAATGTTGCAATAAAATGGAGTCAGGGAAATTACCACTAAAAAAGAGCCAGTCTACTACCATATGAGTCCACATGGGCATTATTATTGGATTCAATGGGGTTAATTTTTGTCATATTATGCAAAAGCCTGAAAGTTGGTGAGGTTTTTTCTTAAATATTCATGTTTGTATGGATAGTTTGCATGATACCTCAGTTTTAGAGAAACTGAAGTAAAGATTGGGAAGGCCTTAAGTAATAATTCTGGTATTTCATGTATATTAGGACTCCACATGCTGAATTTTATCATGTTTCATAAATTTGTCCCGGGTCTCCCCAATGATCTCTTGTCCTCTTTTCATATCGGGAATAGAAGAAAGCCTACAAAGACTCATGTATTACTCACATTTTTAGCTCTAGACCTTAATCTCCCAGCACTGAAGCTAGGTGAAGTACTGCAAAAAGTGATCATCAGCACAGTCAGATATCAAGCAAGTCAGGTATCATACCATTGTTAAAGGTGAATAAAATCCTGGATGGCCATTGCTTTGTTAAGAAAACACAGCAAACCACATTATTGATGTTTTCCTTATGATTTTTAAAAATCTTTTAGAAATCGAAGTGTCAATGTAACTTTCCTCTGCAGTCTCAGTTCTTGGACCCAATTCTGTGTTGTGGGAACAAATGCTGCATGTAAAGAAGAGTTCATCTCTCAGTTCACAGGGTGAATAGTTGTACATATCAGCAGACAGCTGTGTGTGCAGATACTAATTTTGCTGAGCTAAAACCTTTTTGCTAATGAATTAAGATTTTTTTTTTTTTTTAAAGTGAAAAGTATGTGTTTTGAAGACAATAGGTTTGAGCTTTGAAAGTTAGGTAGCTACTACTTACTCTGATTCCATGTGCTCTCGCTCTTCTTTGCTGCTGTTTTATGGCTTCTTTCAACACCTATGGTTGCATTCACCCTGTTCAACATGGTATTTGTTCACCTTCCCTCTTGCACTTCATTACAGAAACCCTGGTTTTTCTTTTCCTTATAAAGTATTTCTTCAGTAAATCTCAACCATTCAGTTTTGGATCACTCCTGTATACTAAACTTTTTGTTGTTTGAAAAGTTACCTTTTAAGTTAATTTTTACACAAATCATTTTCTGCTTTCTCGTTGGAGCTGTGAAAGACTGAGTGCTGTGAAAGATCATCCTTTCCAGCTTCTGGTTGGAATTAAGGGAGCTCTGTAGGCTGGCTGTAGCTAGATCCAAAAGTCCTGGTTATAAATTTACAAGGCAAATGTGCCCCTTTGAAGTGGTGACATATTGCACGTGCATCAGCAACGTGCATCCAGCATGTGCATCTAGCAACTAGGCTACACAAGGACACTCAACGTTATTGATCTCCTGCCACATCAGATATTTCTTACTTTAATTCTCACTTGCAACAACCTACCAGTAAGCCTCAGGGAAAAGTGGAAAGGTAAACCTTGACTGTTTTCCCCAAGGTTATCCCGAATAAAGGCAGCTCGCCAGAGTTCAAATTTATTCTTTATAATAAATCTAGGTAAATAAAACTACAGAGACTTTTTTCCCTCCTGTAAATAAGGCTAAACTAACTATCTAATTGCATTTGCAAGCTTTTCACAAAGGAGTCAAAAATTTCTTTTTTTGTATTTCTTCAGCATGCAATTAAAATCCAACGTTCAAAAATGGAAAATATTTAAAATGGTAATTCAGAGCAAATATCTTGTTGAAAAGGAAAATTTTGGGAATATTTTTCTAACAGTAAGCATATTTCAAATGTAACTATTGGTAGAATATAGGTGTGAAAATATGCAAATGAAACTACCACATATATTTCTGCATTTTAACACTATGGATTATTACATTTTGGGGAACTAAGACAGTTGGAGAGCTTTTATTGTTAATATCAATCATTTATTTATTTAAAGAATGGAAGTATCAAAGGACTGAAACAAAGAAAAGTCAAGATATAGGAATTATGAGTGATCCTGATAAGTACCCAAAATAATTCAAATCTTACAAAAATTATGATATAAAGGACTAAAAGAGACAAAATAAATATAAGTCATGAGTAAAATCTGAGTACTGGGTTCCTTGGCTGTAATAAAGGGTACAGTTTAAACAAACAAACAAACAAACAATTGCTTTTAATCTGTAAATTGCAGAATTAAAATGTCATACTTAAGTGGAAGTACAGAAAGTGTGTATGCCCATACTCAGCCTTTACATAATGGAGTAGTAGTCACTTAATGCTTGATAGGAATCATAGAATCATAGAATCATAGAATCATAGAATTGTTCTGGTTGGAAGAGACCTCCGAGGTCATCTGGTCCAACCATTAACCTATCACTACCAAGTCCCCCACTAAATCATATCCCTTAGGGCCTCATCTAAACGTCTTTTGAATACCCCCAGAGATGGGGACTCCACCACCTCCCTGGGCAGCCTGTGCCAATGCCCAACCACCCTTTTGGTGAAGAAATTTTTGCGAATGTCCAATCTAAACCTCCCCTGGCACAACTTGAGGCCATTTCCTCTTGTCCTATTGCTTGTTACTAGGGAGAAGAGTCCGACCCCCATCTCTCTACAACCTCCTTTCAGGTAGTTGTAGAGAGCAATAAGGTCTCCCCTCAGCCTCCTTTTCTCCAGGCTAAACATCCCCAGTTCCCTCAGCCGCTCCTCATAGGACTTGTGCTCTAGACCCTTCACCAGCTTCGTTGCCCTTCTCTGGACACTCTCCTGCACCTCAATGTCTTTCTTGTAGTGAGGGGCCCAAAACTGAACACAGTACTCGAGGTGCGGCCTCACCAGCGCCGAGTACAGGGGGACAATCACCTCCCTACTCCTGCTGGCCACACTATTTCTGATACAAGCCAGGATGCTGTTGGCCTTCTTGGCCACCTGGGCACACTGCTGGCTCATATTCGGCCGGCCGTCAACCTAAGCTTTAATAATCATAATTTTTCATTAGAATTAGGTTAAAAATTTGGTTCATGGATATTAAGCCTCCAGTGGAATTTTCACAAAGCATATTTCCATTCCTTTTGGCTTGAGTTTCAACACTTAAAATGAAACCAAACATAACAAATACCTGCATATTATTTACTAGTGGAGAATGCAATAAAATCAGGCTTCTAATCAGGCAGTAATATGCACAGCACTCTGATTTTAATAGTAGAGAGGAGTAAATAAGATGTTAGTGACATCTGTATGTAACTTTGGCTGGACTGGGAATTGTTGTGAACCAACATGTTGTGAACATGTTGTGAATGCAGAGATGAGATAATCTGAAAATAAATAGGCTGTACACAGCGTTGCTTATTGAGCTAATGGGGCTTATTTTGGGCTCAGGGAACTGTCTGTGAGGCGAATAATGAAAAATCAGAAATGCTGGCTGGGAAAAAAAGGATAGCAAGATAAAGTTTTAAACTGAAAGAAAAAGAACACTTTGGGGAAAATAATCTCCAGGACACAGTGAAGCTTGGTGGGACAGTAGGATCATATGCAGTTGTGTTCCAGTGCTTGACTTTCTGCTCCAGCATCCTCTCTGTGGTCACTCCTCCCTGGATTTTCAGACATTTCTGCTCTTTCAGAAAAGTCTTACGAAAATGAGGAGGCAGGCGACCCGCTCACTCTTGTTTCCCCAAGAACTGCTTGCCTTTTAGCTACACGCAATGAGAGGAATAAAAAATGGAGAAGGCAAACAAGGTCCAAAAGGACTCACAGAGTAAAGGTTCTAGGTAATAAGCTGGGTTATAAGCCATTTCTGGAGAAGCTGAAGGAGGCTGAAGAAAAGTTAGTGAAGTTGGATAGTCCTGAGATACTTCTACGTTTAGGTTAAGTTATCTTGGAGTTAACGTTCTTCCAAATTTACAGAAATGTTCTTCTGATTTTATAGAGCTCTTTTAATGTGACATACATGCAGTTCATATAGCAATTTAAAATAACATGCTTCAGATTTTTTATAGGAAGGTTCCCAATGGTGGTTACCTTAAAAAAAAAAAAAAAAAGGCAAAGCATCATCCATGTTACTTGAGGTAGATGAGTGAAAACCATTAAGTCCTCTCATACTTCGTAACCCTTCAAAGGGACTCTGAAGTTTTGAGTAACCCTTTGAAATGACTGATAGGTTGAAACAAACTCAAACATAGAATTGTTTATTGCATCTGATGTAACATTAATACAGCTGAAGAACGCACTAAATATAAGCAAGGGAGGGTTGGATAGTGACTATAAAAATGAAGAATATTTTGGGTTCAGCTTTTTTCCCACTACTAAAATCCTCTGCTACCCTGGGCAAGTCACTTATTGTCCCTTAATTTTCTAGAACTTTAGGAAAAAGAATATTTTCTTATAGAGAGATAATTTTGATGTTCTGACAGTGTCACTGGAAATAATTATGTAAGTTTGTATTAGAATGTACAATTAGAGGGTGTTCACTTCTGAATAAACAGTAGGTTAAATAGCAGAAACAGTAGTTCAGGTGAGGAGACCTACAGCACAACTAAAGACAGAGTTTTACCTTATTCCTGACAATGAGGGACCTACTACAGTAAACAGCGCGCTGCTTTTCCACATCATTCCACTCAGTAATTTGTTTCAAATTAATGCTGAAAATCCATGTACTGATCAGTTCCAGCGAGCAAGTGTTGACTTGTGACAGATATGATGCCCACATTATTTGTATTGCAACCCAGATCTGCCAGAAGAATTGTTTTCAAACTACTTTTTTTTTTTCCTAGATATATCATGTCTTTATAGTAATTTTGTAGATAAGGACAGCTAAATGTGCAAGGAAGAGAAAGATTTTTCTCATTTCCATGATTACAGTATTTGGTTTTAATGAGAACTTCAGAGTTAATCTTTGTGTACCTTCTTATCTGATTTTGCTCTGCTGAGCTTTTTAAACATAAATGTCCTGAAGCAAAATACCAGTAATCTTAAAACATGGGAGGCAGATAACATTCCAGTCAAACTGTTCTCTTTGATGCCTCCTGCTAGAGACAAGGCAAGATACCTGGTTTTCATCATAAAAATGACCCCTGCACCCAAATAATATGACCATAAAAAAAATCTAAAGGGAGTTGATGAACATTTTCTTTGTATCTACATATATTAGTAAAAACAAAGAAAAGGCAAACTGAGGAAGATGGGGGTTTTTTGGATGGAGATGGTGTTGTAGCTAAATCATCAGGACAGGCAGGTATTACCACTCATGTAATGTAAAATTCAAATCTCTTTTCAAGAACTTGGAGCTGGGTCATTCAGGGTCCTGGCAATGGGGTAAAGCACTTGATGCAGTTGATTATCTGAAGAGCGACTGTGGTGATAAGAGAAAGTCTCAAAACACATTCCAGTCAAAGTTTCAAAATTGAGATAGTAGCTTCATAGCAGTGTCTGTTTAAATGAGGAACTGTTACAAGAGTAGTGCATCAGGGTAATATGTCCCCAGTGACTGAGTTGCCGAATGAGCAGACTGAACTAGCTGAAGTTAGATAATTTGGTTTGTTGTTTTTCAGTCTAGCTAGTCTTATCCTTTCTTGTATGTTTGATGGTCATATCATTTTTGAACATTGGGAAAAAAATGGTTTGGGTTTCAAGTACATGTAAAGTACTCTGAGTAATACTTTCTTAGAAGTTCAGAAGTTGGAAAATATACAAGCCTTAAGAGAAGACTATACCATGAAATGATGAATCCAACTTTGACCCCTTATTCATCTCTATGCAAGACCTCAGCTAGTCTTAACCAGAAAAAGAGGTTACCATCTTATTTTTAGGCTAACTATATGGTGTTAAAGCATAGGGCACTCTTCCTGCATGTCTGCTGTGCATTCAATAACTTGGTCTCAGCTTACTCAGTGAAATAAGTTAACATGAACAGCAGAATAAGTTAACACATACAGGAAATTTAAGGCAGATAAATGTTACTAAATTTGTAAAGAGTAGAATATGGAAAAGACTGAAAATAAATATTTACCTTGGAATTCTAGCCATCTGATTTACCAACAAACAAGTGATAGCAATCTTCTCTTTCAATATATGTTTAATATCATCAAAAGAAGGGATAAACAGTCACATTTCCAAACCTACTTCAAGAAATCTGTCAATTCTCATTCTAACTTAAAGTCAGGATTAGTAGTGCAGCAAATCAAAAGTGCATCTGCAAAAAAAAAATTCATACTGCAGTAAAGGTCTCTTTTTTTTGAGTAACATACTACTGGAGAAGCCTAGAAACTTCACAACGAAAACCTATAAATTGAACTCTGAAATATTTCTGAAAAGGAATCAAAGATGGTTTGCCAGGTCAGACTTAAAAGTGTGGTGCCTTAGGTTGGGAGAGAGATTTAGACCACAGCTGGTGAGCAAATCTGGCAGCAGCCAAAGGTTGCCTTATTATTTCATAGAAGCAGTACTGTTACTCATTTCCACCTGCTACTTATAGAGCTGCATTGGTGAAGTTGCCTTTGACATTTTGCAAGAGTAAGCAGTGCAACAAATAAATAAAAATAGGGAACATCCTTACATCATTTGGAGAGATCACTCAAGAGTTACTAATCATTTAATGTGGAGTCAACTGGCAGAGAATCTATTGTTTGCCTGGTAACAAGATTTATGTGTATGCACATAAAACAAACAATGCAGTTGCTCTGTGGATCAGACTCAGTTCCTGTCATTTAGCATAGACTCATTGTCTAAAACATTTAACAAAGATTTTCACTCCTAATACATATTTTTCAAAGTGAATATGGAAATTAGGTGACTTAGAGTGCTGATCCACATTAGTTTCCTTTACTGATAAAGGTAGTTAGGGAGATCCTTATAGTCCCTTCAGTGTTTTGCTCTACCAGTTGTGCCTGTGGATGACACTGTGAAATCACGCTTTACACTGCGTTGATGAAGTGGTTTGAATTACAAGAAAAACAAGAAACAAGAGAAAAGAAAGATACAATTTAGGATTAAAGTGATTAAAGATGCATGAGAAATTGGGAATGCAATTTCAAGATTGTGAGAAAAAGAGCTGCCATTAAAAAGATTGTGTCATTTCATCTCTATGTGTATGTTTCTGTATCTTCCCTTATGCGTTCATAAAACTCTAACTGAAGACTAACCTGCACACACACACGTGCACCTAAAACACAGCAGATCGTTGATCTACCTTATTATGCAGCCATGAATGTGCAGTTCATGTGTTATGCAGTTCATGAGTGTGAATCTCAGTGGATGGAAAAGTGGAAAAGTCAAGCTGAAGGCATGGACAAGGCAAGGCCTGCTCCCTTCAGAAGTCCTCCTTGCTCATGATACCCTAAGGCAACTATGAAGCTGCAACTGAAGCAGACATCCTGGCCAAATGACCTCTTGACCAGAATATAAACTCAGGTCAACAGGAGTAAATATGGTTATATTTTTCACATTACATGTTTTGTGTGCTAATGAGACTCATGTTCTAGAGTTGCACCTTCTCCGTGCTACCAGGATATTCTACTATGAAGCTGATGAGTCCCTGTTTGCACTCAAAACCTCACCATTTTGGCCTCAAGTAAGTTGGGGTTTGGAGTGTGTTGGTTGGTAGCAGTTGGTAAATGTTATCTGTGTCTGTTATCTAGTCTTGCTGGATAATTCATATACAAGAATTAGACTGCAAACTATTTACTCTCATTCTTGGCCCACAAGAATGTGTGGATTTGTGTGTATGTGTGTATAAGGTAATAGAAATAGAAGAAATAAAATCAGTTTCCCCAGTAACAAGAAGTGTAGAGTACGGAGCAAAAGTAAAGGAAAAGCAGAAAATCATTCCAGAATAATGCTTGTCCTTAGGAGAGGTGGGCAATATATATTGAATCTGAGAAAAACAGTTGTATAAATGTATAAACTTACAATAGTATAAACCTTTATTTATTTTGTATTACTGAACCATTTTTAATCAATGAAAAGTGGACTGTTCAGTTTTCTTACAACTTTCACAAAAAGGCAATATAACACCAAGTTACAGTAATAATTTGTTGTAATACAACACTAAGATATATTAATAATTTGTTATTCCAAAAATTGCATAAAAGGATATGTGCTACAGATACATAAGAACAGAATAAGAAAGAGGGCTAGCCACTTAGCAGCTATTTGTAGACAAGCACCTGGATATATCCCCTGGTTTTCTGTTTAGCTGCTGAATTGTCCAAAAATATTAGCACAAAGTTGAGAGTGCAAAGTTGGTCCAAACTAGCACTTTGTTCTTCAGCTGGTACAAGTTCTGAGTGATAATTCTGTCTATTGAATCTGAACCATAGCTGAACAGAGAGGTGAGGAGAGCAGGATATGGGTTAAAATAAAGGTTCAGCACTTTGAAAGCTATCAAAATCTTAGGTTTTTTACAAAACAAGTGTGTAATAATAAGTTGTGGTTGCAACTAGACAGAAGTCATAAGGAGATGCTATAATGTAGACACAGGACAGAAATGAAAGCAATAGGAGTCTGCCTAACTGTTCAGGGAAGAAAACCTTGAGGCAGCACAACACATGTATGAATCACAGAATCACAGAATATCTCAAGTTGGAAGGGACCATAAGGATCATCAAGTCCAATTCCCAGCTCCTCGAAGGCCTACCTAAAACTAAGCCATATGACTAAGAGCATCGTCCACATGCTCCTTGAATTCTGACAGGCTTGGTGTCATGACCACTTCCCTGGGGAGCCTGTTCCAGTGACCGACCACCCTCTCAGTGAAGAACCTTTTCCTAATGTCCAATCTGAACTTCCCCTGAAGCAGCTTCATACCATTTCCTCGTCTCCTATTGCTGGTCACCACAGAGAGGAGATCAGCACCTCACCCTCCAGTGCACCCCTTGAGGAAGTTGTAGACTGATATGAGGTCACCCCTCAGCCTTCCCTTCTCCAAGCTGAACAAGTCAAGTGACCTCAGCCACTCCTCATAAGTCTTGCCCTCAAGGCCTTTCACCATCTTGGTCGCCCTCCTCTGGACATACTCTAATAATTTGATGTCCTTCTTATATTGATGAGCCCAAAAGTGCACACAGGACTTGAGGTGGGGCCACACCAGTGCAGTGTAGAGTGGGACAATCATCTCCCTTGACGAGCTAGCTACGCTGTGCTTGATGCACTCCAGGACACAGTTGGCCCTTTTGGCTGCCAGGGCACACTGGTGGCTCATATTCAACCTGTGATCAACCCAAACCCACAGATCTCTTTCTGTGCAGCTGCTCTCCAACCTCTTGTTCCACAATTTGTATGTATAACCAGCATTACCCCATCCCAGGTGGAGAAACCCGCACTCGCTCTTGTTAAATTCCATATGGCTGGTGATTGTCCAGCTCTCTAGTCTATCCAGATTTCTATGTAAGGCCAGAAGCTATGAAGCTATAGAAAAACTGAGGTATCTATTAGAAATTGGTTAATAGAATTAATGATTGCAAATCAGGAAACTAAAGAAACAGAAAAGCAAATTTAGAAGTTAGGGAAATTAAATAATTTACACTTTGTGGGAAAAAATGGAATAGGATTGTCAGGCTTTAATATTATGGTAACTGGATTGAGACACACTGTTTATAAGCAGCAGCAGCTAACAGATAAACACATTTATTGAACTTTGATGCAAGTATAAACTCTTTGAACTCTGTAAGGTAATAATTAGAAAGCTAAAATAAAAGCTACAAGGCATTCAATTCAAGACATGCTTAAGCAATTCTCAGAAGAATGACATTTCAAAGCTTGAGCATCACCTGACAGAATATAGTGCCACTAAATACATCAGATCTGAATTAAAACCTACTGACAACACAGGTCATTACCACAACAACTAACCGAATGACTTTTATGGTGCTTGATTAAAATGACAATGGGATTTTAAATGATAACATTTTCCTCCTTTTGCTGAAACTACCCATGAGAAAAAAAAGGAAAAAAAAAAAGAGAAAAAAAAAAGGGAAAAAAGAAAACTAAACATGACCTGCATGAGCCATATCGCCTGCTAAACTTGTACGGGTAGTTCTGATAATACAAATTAATTTGAAAGAACATTTTCAAGCTTTGATTTCATTCCTTTACTGCAGTGATATAAATAAGTTAGAGAACTATTAAGAGGTAGTTTCAAACAGATCATTCATTACCAAAAAAACCCCATGCAAAAAGACCATGTCAGTTTGCAAGCAGAAAAAACACTCTGCTATGAAGAAAGGCTGAGTTGGGGTTGTTTATTTTGATATAAATCTGTTGCCGTACAATCACACCTCTAATCTAAAAGCATCAGACTTGAGCTAGTAAAACCAGGTAATAAATGTGAACAGATTTAGTAGTCGGATTACGCTATCCTGGTGATATTCTGGTATGAAAGCACTAAAGCATGACTAAGCCTGGGCAGAGATAGAATGAAGTGGTGCCTTTCTGTAATACAGAGCAGACATCCCTCAGTTACACATGGGTACATCCTGTGCTTTTCGAAGGGACAGTTACCTCACTGAGGGATTTTAAGCCCTCTAGGTAGCAAGACATCTACCAGCATAGTTTAATTAATAATTTAATAATAATATTATTTTCATTGTTAATAAAAACAATTAATTAATAGTTATCAGCATTGCAGTATCTTGGTCCTCAAGAGTTCATTGGGAAAGTGGCTGCCACTTTGGTTATCTCTTCTTTTTTTGCGAGAACCAGATTCGCTGTTTGTCCGTGTGGCATTCTGCTGCATCCAGATGTCCTAGTCCTTCTTGTACCCACACATTAACAGGAGAGGTTGAACCGGGGCCCACTTTCCATAGTATGAAGTTGACCAGAGTATGCTAGATTTTGAATTGTATTTTATTTGGTGTAGGTGTCCAGGTTTTGGGCGTTGGGGGGGGCTGCAAGGGCAACCTCCATGGGAGACCCCAGGGACTACCTTGTGCTGGACATGGCTGGCTTCACGATGGACCCACTGCAGGACACAGACAAGTCCATCAGTGAAGCTGGTGGCATCTCAGTGGAAATAGGTTTAAAAAAGGGCAAAAGATACCAGACAGATAGAGAAGCAGGGAGTCAAAGGAGTGAGAAAGAGCAGAGGGAACACTTCAGTCACAGAAGGGAGAGCAGATACCATGGCAGAGAAATAACCCCTGCGGCCCATTGAGGACCCACACTGGAACAGAGGAAAGGTGTGAGCAAGAAGAAATGGGAGAGAGAAAGTGTTGTGTACTGTGTACCATGACAGCCCCCTGCTCCCACGCTCGCTGCCTTGCTGAAAGGACTGAGTGTAACTTACATTGCAACAAGGAGCATCAGGGGAGAGGAGAGGCATCTGGAGTGAAGGAGTGAAGTTGAACCTGGTGAAATGGGGAGGACAGAGATTTTCCCAAGGTGTTTTAATCTTTGCTTCTTTTTTTTTTGTTTTTGCTTCACAATAAACAACAGTCAGTAATTAAATATACAGGTATTTATTGGCAATAAATTAACTTTCCCAAGCCAAGCTTATTTTGCCTGAGGTGGTAATTGGTAGGCAATCTCACTGTCTTTACCTTGATCCCTGAGCTTTCTCACTCCTGTTGTTCCTAGGCTCCACGCTGGCCTACTGAAGTCAAAGTGTGAGCAAGCAACTGGGTGGGAGTTTGGCTGCCAGCAGGGCCAACGTACTGCAGGTATGAAAGGGAGCCAGTCCCTCTCTAGGACAGATGCGAGAAATCCATACTGAAGAACAGGTATGGATAAACCCTCAGGACCAGTGTCATAGCATGGATATTCAAGGGAGTGAATACAAGTTAGGTGCTTTATATAGGTCAGGATGGTCAACAAGAGATTGATTGGGTTGAAAAGAGCAGGTGACACCTTGTAGAAGTGCCAGATTCAAGAGGAAGTGTAGCTTTAGTATGTGATATCCAGTGTACGCTTCTGTGATCAAGGCCTGTAGAGGTTACGCAGAGTCCCAGGAGACTCCTGGGATTTGTGGGAGAATCTGAGGAAAACAGAGTTGGTGGGGGGACCACCACCTTTTCTGTTAGCAGTTGACACTATTTACCAATGTTGTTACTTCTTGTTGGTGTTAAAGCTAGGGGTTTGTAATTTAATAATTAATAAACTGTGTTCTGAGGCTTTTCTTTTTTTTTTACATAACATTGATTTTTCACAAGTAGATATAGGAGTACCCTACGACCTTATTCACAGATTCTAGTCTTAGTTACGTGAATGACACAATGGCTTTGCATTGGGTTTTCACCACATGATGGAGAAATTAATTTATCACCATTTCCATTTCTCTTGAACATTGGAAACACTTACATGTTTTTAAAAGCACATTGGATTTCCTTTTTTTTTCTGACAGTGATGGTTTCTTTAGTGGTTGGTTTTCCCTAAACTTCATTAATTTCTAGTGGTCCCAGGTGGTTTATATCTTTCTCCTGGCTGACTCACACTGGATTACATTTACCATGCTACCACATCGCGGAGTGTGACGTGATGGATCAGGTGCAGCTTCTCATAATATGACAGTTTGGGGTGGGGGAAGCAGGTGAAAGTCTGTGTATTCTTTCCTCTCTAACCCTTCTAAACAGAAGGGAATGAGATGGATACAACACACTTCTGTTTATGACAGCGGTAACTTTTGCACAGCCTGAACACGCTTGCAATAATAATAAATGGCTCTGTTACTCTGACAAAGCCCCTGTGGTATTTTTTCTGGCTCACAGGAGCAGTTCCAAGTTTCATGGATTTAGATGGGTCTCATCATTATTGTTTAGATCTTAATGAATACTGATAAAATATTCATTGGCTTTTGAAATTTTATTTTATTTTATTTTTTCAAGGTTTTTGAAATGATGCCCCTGTGTAGGTAACTAAAGGTATCCTGCAATAAAAGTCCATAAAAATGGGTTGACAGAATGAAAGCATCAATAAAATTGTCTTTATAGTTACTTCCAGAGCACATTTTCTGCTGACCTGGCTTTTATTTCTTCTTTAAATATTAATTGTTGATTTGCTAGTTTGAAAACTTGTCCTGGAGTTCCCCTAGGCACATGGCTACACATTGTTTTCTTCTACTTTTCCTAATCCCTCCTCTCCATCTCCTCCTTCACTTCCATTTTCCTGTCTTGAGTCTTCCCCCACAACAAGCAGGGTGGATGAGGCACGTTTGTGAGTGATGCTGGTGCTGTACGCCATTGAAATCAATGGCAGATATTATGAGGTTACTGGAAGCTGTGTTTGTGCATAGTGTGCCACCTTATCGCAAAAGCTAGCGGGGGACATATTTAACAAATGCTGTAAGACCCAAGAGGTAAAGGGCAAGAAACAGAACAGCGCTGTTCATCCTGCTTTTTTTATTGACTGAGTAATACTTCTCTCAGCCTCAGCCTACGTAAATACAACAACAATGACAGCGAAACCTTCTCAAGATTCCTGTTTAAGAGGAGTGCACTGAAAGGCTCTCCTCCCTGCAAAGCCTCCTTTGTGTGCCATGCTGCCTTTCCAGCAGGTGAATCTTGGCTGTAAGTTCCTGGTGCTTGCCCTTCACAAAAATGAGAGAGCAAGAACCAGAAAAGTGATGGAAAAAGTTAGTCAGAATTCTTCAATTGAAAGAATGCTAACTATTTCAATCTGCAAATCTTAGATTAATTACTGGTTTTTATCTAGATCCTAATGATTTTAACTGGGCGAGGAGGGTAAAGAAAACCTTTTAAACTGGTTCCTGAAAATGTCTTTGCAGGCTGTGCAAAAAACAATTCTTCATCTTGGTGGTCCCCAAGACACAGCTATTAGGCCTTTGATTTATGATATATTTACGGAAACAGTTTAAAAATGGAGACAGCTTTATACTTCCTCAGTCAGAGGATGATCCTCAGAAATGTAAGATTTTCAAGATAAAAACGTAGTTCTATCCTAAGTTCAGCCATTTCCTTTAAAAACAAAGTAATCTTTTCTCTGGTACAGAGTTCAGACTCCTTCCTCTGACTTTTATTGTGTCTATCCTTTGGAAGCCAAGCAGATTTCTCCAATTAGCAGAGTTCCCCCATATGGCGTTTGGACTTTGAGTGAATGTGTTTTGCATGCTGTTGTAGCTGGGAGCTGAACTGGGATTTTTGTCATCCAAAGGCAACAGCTCTGCTTGGTGAGGCAAAGGAAGCTTATCTTGAGCCAGCGGGAACTAAGCAAACATCTCTGCAGCTGAAGCTGCTTTTTCTATAATTTAAGTCTTTGGTCCCTATGTTACCTTAAGCTAAATAAACTGAACCTTATGAAGAGGACAGTTTCAGTCTCACACAGTAAGGATATTACAGAACTGCCCTAACTAACACTGCAGCTTGTCACTTGTAACCAAAAAGCTTCATATGCCTTTTATATGACAATGTCTTCATGCAAACGCAGCTGTCATTCCTGGCTCCTAAAAGCATTGCCCTATTGAGCTACTTTGCTGTGCTTCTGCCTGCAGCTCGATTATGGTTAAAAGCAAGGCTTGAGACCATAACTTCTCCTTTGTGAAGATTATGGGAGTAATAACTGCAATTATATTTTGTACTCTTTTACCACTTGGTCAGGGGAAGTAAACATGCCAAATTCTCCTCTAGAAGAGATTAGAACTATTTAAATAACATATGCACGCCTGTGGAGTAATAATACATGAACTTTTCCACAATGGGTGTCATTGCGGTATGGGATCTGCTTTCTCTCCAAATGGTCCACAGGTAGTACTACCTTGCAGCTTGTGTCCTCCCTGCACTTTTGATGGTTTTCTGGCATGCTCATTTTCACATAGTTCATGATTTTGGCCTTTGTTTTGTGCTTGGAAATTTCTTTCCCACTCATCAGAACCCTTTCCAGCAAAGTGGTGATTGTGGCTCTTTGTCTGTAGAAGAATGACGTGGATACTAGAAAATAGAGAGGTCCTTATTAAATATCGGTTCCCTTTTTCTCAGCAGTCTATGTGGCATATTTTGAAAGACAGAAATGATAGCATATTTATGGAAGAAAGATTACAAACCAGTAATTTTGTCATAACCATCGGTGAGTTTCTGTAGTAGTTAGGACTAGACTGTGCGTGCACAATGCAGACTTATTTCTTATTTCCTTTGGGAATCATGAAATTATGTCAGGATCCAGCCCATGCAGTCACAAAGATAAGCTTGAAAATGCATTAGGAGTGCCACTGATCTAGTGAAATTTTCTAAACCCATGGGGAATGTTAGACAACACAGCTAAGGGTACCCAGTGGTTAGTGGAGCGGTTCCAATGGAAATTGTACTTCTAAACATGTCATTTTTGGGAATCACAAACAATACTTAAGCAGATTTTGTATATTGAAAGGGGCAAAAACTGCAGTAGGTCCTACTCCTCCAAAAAAACACCTGTGAATTACTGGGATAAATAGAGAAGACAGCTGCCCACATCTATTTCTGCCTGAGACAGAGAAGTGACTGCAGCAGTAGTATCTGCCCCTCTGAAAGCAGCAGCCCCTCCGTGCCACTACACTTGGAGAAAGGTGAGAGGCCCTTGACATTGGACCCAGAAGACCAATGTTTTCTTGCTGTTTTCTCTGGTGTGGTGTCCAAGAAGAGTTGCACCATCCTTCTCCTGGAAATACTGCAGATAGTTCTTGTCGTAGTGTCATTGCATTTGTGAGTGTGCAAGGAGAAGGCAGGACATACAGCATGCACAAGCCAAAGGTGAGAAGTGTTTGCTGAATTCCTTTTACAAGGGAATTTTTTACGGCTTTTTCCAGCTGTTATTGTCAGATTTAACCAGCCTAAGTTAAACAACAACAAAAAAAAAAAAGAAGTGTGAGGGGAAGAAAAAAACATTCTAGCATTCTGCTGCCCAGACAATATTAGTGGATAGCTAGAAAAGTAGAAGGAACCTGATCTGTTGTCCATTATATACCAAAGGGACCTAGCATGTATCTGAATAGCTAGATACAACTGAAATTATTGTTCTTCAGGAAACCACAAATTCCTGCAGGTCTCTTGCTGAATTTACTTAATCATTAGTGAGGAAATGGTGCCAGCCCAAGGTATAACCATAAGTGTTATTTACAACAAGAATATCAGAGAGTTCTTATAGTGCAATAATTTTTTTTTTTTTTTAATTTTCTAAAGGAATTATTGGGAAAACTTCATGGAGAAATATGGCTTTAACTTTAAATAATACTTTCACAGGAAGTTTCTTTGATTGCTGCTACTGGTAAAAGTAATAGTGTGAGCTTCCGTTTGTTGTAAAAGGACTGGCTGCTGAGAGTCTATTATTTTATAAATAAGAACAAAATGTCATTTGAAGACATCTTTATTTGAATGCAGTATTTAATGAGTTAACTAGCTAAAAAGTCCAGGGTGGATGTTTTGTAGAATTCCTAATCAAAAATATTTTCCTGTACGTAAACAAAGTGGTTAATGTCAGTATAACTTTCTAAAATGCATTCTACAAACAGCCTTGGAGCATATACCATGAAGGGTATATGCTGTGTGGTACTTTGAGCAAGAATTATTTAAAGTGCTAATGATTCGTTTAGATGGGGAAGATGAGGAGTTACTTGATGTCTGATGATCTGTGAAAACAGCAAGAGAACATTTTATATGGAGTGGAATATCTTTTAATTATCTTTTTAAAGAAAGAAAAGTACAGAAGAGGTACAAATGGTAGCCAGAACCTTAGAATTGGCCTTGATTGACCTTGGTTGCCCTTGAGAGAAGCTGGGTAAGTATATATAGTATATATATAAGTATAAAGTATATATAAGTATAAAGTATAGTATATATATAAGTATAAAGCCTTTGACACCGTCTCCCACAGCATTCTCTTGGAGAAGCTGGCTATTCATGGCTTGGATGGGCGTACTCTGCGCTGGGTAGGAAACTGGCTGGATGGCCGGGCCCAAAGAGTTGTGGTGAATGCAGTTAAATCCGGTTGGCAGCCGGTCACAAGGGGTGTTCCCCAGGGCTCAGTACTGGGGCCAGTTCTGTTCAATATTTTTATCAGTGATCTGGACGAGGGGATCGAGTGCACCCTCAGTAAGTTTGCAGACGACACCAAGTTGGGAGGGAGGGTTGATCTGCTGGAGGGCAGGCAGGCACTACAGCGGGACCTGGACAGGCTGGATCGATGGGCCGAGGCCAATTGTATGAGGTTCAACAAGGCCAAGTGCCGGGTCCTGCACCTGGGTCACAGCAACCCCAGGCAACACTACAGGCTTGGGGGGGAGTGGCTGGAAAGCTGCCCGGCGGAAAAGGACCTGGGGGTGTTGGTTGACGGCCGGCTGAATATGAGCCAGCAGTGTGCGCAGGTGGCCAAGAAGGCCAACGGCATCCTGGCCTGTATCAGAAATAGTGTGGCCAGCAGGAGTAGGGAGGTGATCGTCCCCCTGTACTCGGCCCTGGTGAGGCCGCACCTCGAGTACTGTGTTCAGTTTTGGGCCCCTCACTACAAGAAAGACATTGAGGTGCTGGAGCGTGTCCAGAGACGGGCAACGAGGCTGGTGAAGGGTCTGGAACACAAGTCCTATGAGGAGCGGCTGAGGGAACTGGGGATGTTTAGCCTGGAGAAAAGGAGGCTGAGGGGAGACCTTATTGCTCTCTACAACTCCCTGAAAGGAGGTTGTAGAGAGATGGGGGTCAGACTCTTCTCCCTAGTAACAGACAACAAAACAAGAGGAAACGGGATCAAGTTGTGCCAGGGGAGGTTTAGATTGGACATTCGTAAAAATTTCTTTACCGAAAGGGTTGTCAGGCATTGGAACAGGCTGCCCAGGGAGGTGGTGGAGTCCCCATCTCTGGGGGTATTCAAAAGACGTTTAGATGAGGCCCTAAGGGATATGATTTAGTGGGGGACTTGGTAGTGATAGGTTAATGGTTGGACCCGATGATCTCGGAGGTCTCTTCCAACCAGAACAATTCTATGATTCTATGATTCTATATGTGTATCTATGCATTTACACACAATACACATACATATACTCACACACAATAAATAAAATATTTATGCCTACCTCATATAAGTGTAAGGAAGCATAAGGTAATTATGAAATCCTTCAGTAAAGTTATATATAATGCACCAGTTTATAGTAATATCTAAAGGCTCTGTCATGATGAATATTGCCAAAGGTGTTAATAATGATTTCTTACTTACTAAAAAAGGCTTTATATCTTCATTTTGCTACTACTGAACATGATGAATTCACTTAAGTCTAGTGAAGATATGCTATGTATTGCTATTTTGTAATAGTAACATTGTAATGTACCCTCAAAACATAGCTCCCACAGGTAAGGCAAAAATTTTAAAGTGCAAGTGCAAATCTGCACATAGCTTTTCTATACATATGTAAGTCTGAGTTGTGCACAGAGATGCGCATATGTAAATATACAGCTGAACACAGAGCACTGCTGCTTCAACTTTGGGATCTGGTTTGTAGCTTAGATTAAAAATAAAAATGCTCAGGAAAAAAGTTCAATACCTGTTAGTCAAATCAGATAGATAAATGTTCACTAACATTCAGCTTGAAATTTTATTAAAGTCACCACTTTGAGAAGGTGACTGAAGCCCTTTTGAAACTCCTTTGCCAAAAGCTTTTTAGATTTTCAGCAGCGTCCTTAATATTCACTAAGGCCCCAAATTAACTGAGGCGTTACACTAGCGCTTTTTAAAATGCTGTTCAGTGAAGTCTGAAGATTGAAGATGCATTTACCCTTCAGACAAGGCAACAGGAAAAATTAGTCTGCTATGGACCTCTGACTAGCACTGGCAGGAGAGCTAGAATTAAAAGAACAGTTTAACTACTTTTCCATGGATTGAGCTAACCAATGTGAGTCTACTCTGTTTGGAGTCTATGGCCTTCACCATTGCTGCCTTGTAGCAATTTAACTTATGGGCAAATATACTTTTTAGATTTAGTGTTTAGAGTTTATAATTTTTGTCCTTAATTTGCATGCATTATACAGTTCTTGGACATGTTAGTCAGTGCTAGCCTTGTTGTTCCAAGTACCATACGAATATATAATCAGAGACTGGAAAGACTTAAAATCTAAATAGTCAGGGCAGACAAAAAAAGTGAGAGACACACGAGCAATGTGATCAAACTGATATTAATGCCATGATACATTTTTTTTTTTTTTAGCACAGTGGGAATTCAGATGGCAAAACAGGTTGTGGCTGAACAGAGCAGATGATTGACACTTTGGAAAGTTCGAAGAGGGCAAGTGAAGGCCATAGCCAGCTGAAGAGAAAACTTCAAAGGACAATGAGTGGGTGTTCAGCTCTACTCAGGGTGTAACCCAGCAGTCGGCACTGGGGATAAATAAAGAGTGTTGTAGAGTGTGAGGATATCACCAGACTTTGGGTTGTCGAGGCAATTGAGTAACTTGCAGCAGCTATCTAAGGAATAATTTTCTGTCTGGAAGACTTTTGACTCTGAGGCTCTGAAGCCTGCAAGGGAGCTTGTTCATGACAGGTGCCTGGCCATGCAGCCTCATCTGCTGGGCCTGCTGCACTTGGCTGTTTGCTGGTTTTTCTCTTCAGGATGAATTCTATACATCTTGCGGAAATATTACGGTCTTTTTATGAGATATGACCTATATATTTAAAACGATCCTAAAATGGAGGAAAACCATCTTTTCATCTGAACATCAACTGAAAAGTGGGTGGGCTGTGGTCTTATTAGTGTATGTGCAATAAGTTGTCATGAACTCAAAATACTGAAAATGTTGATGCTGATGTGCAATAGATAATGTCTATTACTCTCTGTCTACAACTGAAAATACTAATGGTTCATCTGATGCAAGGTACACTGGAAACTGAAAACAATGATACAGCAATTCTGAACGATCTTGTCAAACTTTTCTCATTTTGATTTTTGAAGATAGAGGAGATATAATAATTTAATCTCTTGAATTGTCAAAAACATTTAGTTAAACATAATTTGCAAATATAACTATTCAATAAATGAGTAAAAACATTTAAAAATTTCACTTAGGTAAAGAAATTTTATGAGCGTTGCTAATATTATTTATTATAATTTTATTGTACAGAACATAAATAAGTGTTCTATTCATTTTCTAGGCAAGTTACAAATGTGTACTACTGGTAGTATCCCTTAGAACATCGTACAAGGATTTCCAAACTTGCATGCCAGCATATCTCATATTCCAGAGAAGAAGCAGGCCATGGAGATATCAACATAACATAGCATGCTTCACAAGTGCTAGCCAACTGCATGAGGCAACATAAAAAACAATAGCAGCTTAATTAGATGTGTTTTGTCTTAAAGATGGCTATAAAGATTAGAATGACGGCAATGAAATCCCCAGGGAGCTTTACTTCCATTGCAAGAAGGTAATATTCAGCTTTTTAAAATATATTTGCCTTTAATCTGTCTGCATGTGTTAATGGAAGGTTCTAATACTAGTTCTGTGTTCTCTAATAAAAGACAGGTTACTAATACCCCTGGAAATCCAGGTAGTCAAAACATTTGAAAGACTATGAATAACCTTTGTATTGGCATTTGGTCCTGTTAACAAAATCTGTTATTTCCCAGAAAATTGGATACAAGGTCACCATGAAAGAAATTTGAGAGAAAACTGCAGTCAAGACCCAGTGAGGAGACTCAGTACATCAGCGTGCTCCTATTTAGTTCAGAAAAAAAATTACATAAGTTATATGTGAATGTATCATACATCTCTACATACGTGTCTTAGGAGAAAGAGTTTCACTGAAATGGCTGAGAAAACAGCCATGTCAAAGACTCTGTTTCCATAGACTTGTTTTTATTTTTGTACCCAGGATCTTAAGTAAGTCAACAAACAAACAAATTAATAAATAATGTAGTAGAAATAGGAGGTATGTTTTTCAACTCCTTCAGAAAGGCCTATTGGTTCTGAACGTATTTTATAAATATTTCAAAAATAGTTCATTGTACATATTGCCATAATGTTGCTGGGCTCAACTTCCATTTTGGTTTCCAGATGTCTTACTGCTAGTTGTGTGATCTAAAGCTGCCTGTACACCTGACTTTCTCAAATGTGTATCTTGATTTTGCTTTGGGAAATAAGAGCTGTCATGTTCATTTTGGACAGGTCATGTTTGTCTTCATATTCATTGTGGAACAGAGAAGAAATAGCAGGGAAATAGTACTCTGACAATTATTTGGTACCTTCAGTGCATGAAGTGTGAGGACAACTATATTGTAATGAAAATGGACTGGTTTTTCGGTTTTACAACTGACAAGTGATTCCAGAGTTTTGTATTTTCTCCCTACTGCCTTGTTGCATGCTGGTGAGCCTTTAGGAAGCCTCTCTTCAATTTGGTGTTAACAGCGTTGACCTTCGTAATGCGTTTGAAGAAAACCCAAAAGCACATAAAAAATAACTGCAGGAAGAGAAGCATTTTACTTGTTGCCATTGCTTGGTGTAAAATGCAGATTGTCCACTGTGTTTTATTCTGGGAATCACTGACGGGATGTATTCATAGCTTTATAGAGCCCTAGAGTAGATTTATCCCATTTAGGGATACAGTGTCAGAACAAATATCTTTCTTTGGGCCAAGACTCCGGTAGTGAACCTCTGGCTTCATTAGTGTTATGGGTTACAGGAAACTCTCAAAGGTACACTTATACACAATGAAATCCCCAGTGGATTTACTGTATCTCAGCATCTTGATAATTAAATTAATTAGGTTATAATTTTATGAATTTTCTCCTAATGTAAAGTTGACTGATGGAGAACTAAGTTTTGCTGCGCAGAGATTCTTCTGTAATGCTGTTGCTTGGCGGATGGTCCTAATAGTGTTATTGCCTGACTTGTTAGTGACTATTTGTTCACCTGACGCAGATGTATCACTTTGCAGTACCAAGCAAAAGCTGAATCACCTTTCAACTCACATATATTTAAGCACATAAATTTTTCACCAACATGTAAATCCAGAACCATCATTATATAAATATTTCAGTGAACTTGGAAATACATCTTTTCACATACATAAGTGGTGGCAAAGCATAACAGGTAAAAATACAAGCTTTCATAGCACTTAGTCAAGATTTACTATTTGAGAGAACTCATGGTAACTGGATTTCAAAGATCAAATTAATTCTTTAGCCTCAAGCGCTGTCTCTAATTTTAGCTTTTAACTATGCCACAGCCTCATTTTGCAAATTGTCTACAGTTTTATCTCACTATTCTTTTTTATGCTGATGACCATTAAATGCATTTGTAGGAGGAAAGTATAAGAGGTATACACTAAAATACGTAAAATAAGATATGTCACATTTTACTGCACTGATGAGTCTGTGATAGATTCATTTAAATTAAGTCAAAAGCAAAATAACACTAGTCTCAGTGCCTGTATAATAAAGCTATTAACTTTTGTGAAGAAAGAAACCACTATTGGAATTGGAGGATGTTACAGGTAAGATAAAAAAATAAATCATAGTACAGTTCAAATCTGTTCAGAAGTTTCATTGCTATTCTCATGTACCCATCGTGCATATCTGCTGCAGTAATTAAATGTATGTTTTTAATATCATAGGTTATACAGTTCTTTCCCACTATATAACAGCAGGTATATTTTAAGTTTTTCAACTGGAAAACTTGCTGTGCAACACATCAAACATGAAAATTGCAAGGTTATTCACCGTACTGAACTCTGGGCAAGTTAGGGTTTAGAGACTCTAAAATCTTAAGGTACGTTCCAGCTGTAATCCAGAGGTGAAGTTCTGGTTTTATAGAAATAAATTCCAATTTTGAACACTGACTTCATTGGTATTAGGATTTCATTCTGGATGTTTTGCAATAGGACTCAGCTTTAAGATAAAAGTAAAATAGCATTGACAAGAAGCTGCTAATAGGAGCCTAGTTCTAGTTATTGGCCAATCTTTTTCAATGCATCTCATTTTCTAGATTACTTAGTCAAAGAAGCTACATAATGTTGTCATGAGTTAGTAGAGAGCTAAATATTTAAGCTACAACTTCTACGACCCCCCCCCCCCACTTATATCAGTGCAATCTCTCCTATCCTTCTTGCTATCTGAGATCTCAAGATATTAAAAGATTTGTTTTGAGATACTTTCTGTTCCTTTCTCTTTTTGTTTCTCTTGAACTTCAATTAAGAGAAAAATTCTAACTGTTGACCATATGTACAGAAATAAAAACACTAATTCATTTTCAGAATGTCACAAGTGGCACATGTGGCAAGGTACAGCATTCTGAAATCACAGAATTGCAGAATAATTCAGGCTAGAAGGGAGCTCTGGAGGTCTCTTAGGCCAGCCTCCTGCTCAAAGCAGGCTCTACACTGGATTCAGACCAGGTTGTGAATCAGGTCTTGCAAACTTTCAAGGGTGGAGACTGCACAGACTTCTTGGGCAAGGACCGCTACTACACGCCTCCAAAGTAATCTCTTCTGCAGGCTGAACAAGCCCAGGTCCCCCTGTCTCTCCTCAGAGATAGGTGCTCCAGTGTCTGACCATCACGCTGGTCCTCTGCTGACCTTGATCCAGAAATGGATACTAAAACTTGCGTAGGTGCAGAACACAACTGCCTCTATTTTGCACAACCTCACTAACAGATCCTTGGGCACTCTTTGTTGTGCAATGACAATTGAAACAAGAAATGTAAAATACAAATATTTCTGTGTACACTTATTCTGCAATCATTATCATAATGCCTTAAAGATTTTTGTTAGCTAAAATGGAGAAAACTTATATATAGAAATATGGTAACAATTTGGTGAGGATTTGAGTGGGGTGGGGGTGGGGATGGGATGCCTGTATTTCCATCTCTAATAGCCTGAAGATGAAATTCTAATGCCTTTTAAACCCATGCCAGTTGGATGCATGAAAGCAGCCACATAGAAAGCCATCAGAAAGCCAGACAACAGTCTAGGTAGGAAAAGCTGGTGCTTTTATCCCAGATCATGAGTGGATAGCTATCTTATTTTGAAAATGATCCATGTAGTTTTCAGTCATCATTTTGCAACCTACTTTGATCACAGATGTTAAGGTCAGGATGTGCTTAACTCCTGACACATCTTTTCTTAAAGATAAATGTTACTACAGGTAGACCTTCAGGTGGAACAGCAAGGACAAATCTTTCCTTGAAACTCTTCACATGTTCATCATTGAAGTCTTCATGCCAGAATTGCTCTTAAAACAGATTAAAAAAAATCTACAAGCTTTGGGTTTAAAATTCAGAATTTTAAAATATAAAAACCTTAAAATAGCTCTTCAGTGAGACAAAGATAAGGGGAGAAATAGATGGACTCAACAAGAACAAGTTGTTACTGAATGTTTATTGAGACAGCTATCTTTGACTGTTCTTCCTTTAAGATGGAGATGAGTTTATGTCAAAGCTTCAGATAATGTGTTCAATGCACCTATCAACAAACTCTACTGTATTTCAGAAAGAAAAGAGAAGTCATTAAATCCAAGTCCAAAATTTCTCATCAATATTGGAGTTTAGTGTTTAGACCTTAAAAAAAAGGAAGGTCAAAATATAACTCTAAAACCAGGAAGAATGATTTTCTTTATTCATTTCTACTAAAGATATGGCAAAATCATACAGAAATGCATTCATGCAGTTTATTATCTTTAAGCTTTTTTTATCTTTTTTTTTTCCTGCTCTAGGATTTGTTTTTTATTATAACAGTGGTCCAAACAAAAAGTAAATATTTATACAGCCAAAAACTATTAACTCCTCTGCAAAAAAGTCCCCATGAGTGGTGTAGAAACAAATTGCCAGAGTCATAACTAAGTGTTTTTTGAAGCACCAAGATGAAAACAGCATTTCAACTGCACTTAGAAAGCTTAGCATTTTGTATTCGACACCTAATTTACTTTTATTAATATATGGTGTTCCTCCTTGTGATTGATACATAATAGTTGTTTACCACAAAAATCAACAAATTCCACTGAGCCCGTTGTGGAAGAGTATATAGAAAAACATAATGTTAATGATGCTTTTGGAGCAATGTGCTACCGCATTTTCTTGACTGCCTCAGTAGTAAATTTGCATTAATGCAAGACCCCTCAGCTCATTATCTATGTTATGAAAAAAAGTTGTTAAGGCCAGAGATTTAGTCACCCATTAGGGAATTCAGGTAGTACATTTGCTATCTCCTCTGCTGGGTCTGCCAGGTAGTCAAAAGCTGGACTCTGCTAGGAGTGTGCTCCTCTTCTTTTTCTTCTACCACTTCCAATGGAGACTACAAGCAACAAGACTGTCTTCTTTTCCGTACTGTCTTAACATAACCTTCTGTTGGTAGTAAATATACTTGCTTTGAATTAGTGGTGTTGCTGTAGCTACAATGATATAGGATATAATGTAAATAAGATTTATGGAGAAGTAGACATTGTCTCTTTCCAGTAAATCAGTTACTGGACTAACTACTTCTTAACTTTCAGATACTTGTTGGTCTGTTACAAGATACTATCAATCCCAGCAAACTCTGTCCCTCTTTGTACTGGCATTAGCTAGAATTAAGAAAAGTTGTAGGTCTTACCTAGCCACGAAATGCAACTGATAGGGCTTGTGCTGGCAGCTCTGCAGAAAACATGGGTCATATGGAAAAAGCGCAATGTCAAAATAAGTTGGACAGCAACTGAACATTCCCTGAAACAGATTTGTATTATGGCTAAAATTTTGCGACTAGTTGTAAGAAGAAAAAAGCTTGCGCAGGTTTCTATTCTAAGCATTGATTATACTAGAACCAGTAACTATTAACTTTAAAAAAACTTAACAAAATTTTGGCCCAGGATAATTAACTCTAAATTGTTAGAATGCATAACAGAGTAGGTGGAAGAAGTTAATGCAAAGAATACTTTGACAGAGAACCTGAAAAAAATACCTGTTTCTATGTTTTTTTAAAGTGTGTGTAGATAGATAGATAGATAGATGTCTTTCATTTAATTTGCTACTAATGTTGCATTAAAAATTAATTTACCAGGATGTAACTGACTCTGAGAATGAAAATACTTTCCACCATATTGCATGTGTTTGTGCATTTGTGAGTGTGACAGGAACTGTGATAATTCACTACTATAAATCAGGTGCCTGGATCCTATAAACACTTAGGAAAAAACTAAACTTTAATTTGGCATATTTACAGATTTGCAAGGAAACTTTTCTGAAATTCTTTGGTTTAGACATTACCTGTCCTTTACAATCTATACATTTAGTGATATCTTATACAACCTCACAGTAAAACAGAGTTTATAGAAATACTTCCAATTTATGAACAAGTATTTGAAGGTCCTGAAAGACTGAATTGATTTAAATGACTTTCCCTTTGATATTGAGAACCAATGTCTGTTTTCTGGATGTCGTATTGGAGGATCATCCTCCGTAAACATAGTGACTCTGAAAGTGTCCGTGATACATATGTGTGACTAAAACTTTTTAAAGTACATTTTGGTATTTAATCTGTCAGTGTAGTCTTCAAGTTAATGTGATAACAGGCTACCTTGGTGTGGACATGAGGCACTTGTTACCCAGAAAGTTTTCACCTTAAAAAGTCATGTTCTTAGCCTTTCCTGATGAGGAATGAATAGAATTGAAGTAGGATTTGGTTAAAATGCCTAATGAATTAGGCATTTTTATAGCAACGGAGAAAATGCCCTCAAAAGTGTTTTATAACTGAAAGAAGGCATCAGGGATTTGATAAGTAGTATTTCTCTTCCCTGCATTACCTTTCTTAGTAATTGGTCTCAGGTAAAACAAAGACCCTAGGATAAAATTTGCATGACTCTCCACTCTATTCCTCTTTCCAAGTAAGAATCTTTTCTTTCTGGAAGGGAAGATTTTACACAGTGATTTGGCATGTGGAAAAATCTGAATCCAAACTAACCTATTTTGCAAGTGGAAATAGCATTGAATTAGGTTGTAAGTTCTGATGTCACTCTTTAATTTAGTAAAGCCCTAGTAAGTCCTAAAGACACATTTGTTACTGCAGAGACTAAGACTAGTGTTATAATAAGGAGAGAGAACTGTAGAAGGCGGAGTTTGAGAAATCTGGACTGATCAGGCTCTGGACTTCCGTATTGCAGCTGTGACAGAAGAAATATATTCAGCTTTTTCTTATATTCAAAATGAGTAAATAATAAAAACATTAGCCTCATTCATCTCTCATTGGAAGAAACTGACCTATTTGTTTTCCTGATGTTTGCTCTTCTCCACTGAGGGAAAAAATCCTGATACATTACTACTTTTTACATTTGAAGACATATATATATATGTATGTATGTATGTATATACATGTATGCAAATATAAAAATATGGCTGCTCCAGGCTCTAATATGTGCCTTTGCCAAAAGAACTGTAAAATTAAAAACTAACAGTAGAGCACAGCAGTGCTCTGCAACATTTCTCAGCCCATCCTCAGGCTAGAAAAATGTAGAGGCTTCTTTACAGAGTGAAACTAGACCAGATGATACTCGTTTGTTTAAAATTATTTATTCTTCTTAATGTTCCCTTTCAGTTATTCACCAGAAAGGAATTTTCAGTGAAGTAATAGCTATTACATAAAAGGTAAAATGCCCTAAGTAGGTAAGTTTTTGTTGGCAGGACATGTTCAAAATTCTAAAGCGAATGCTTTAAAACTATGTTCATAAGGGAATTCAGGAATCATTTACAAAACCCAAACTGAGGAAATTAAAGCATTGCTCCTTCATGCCATTTGGTCCAGTGGTCACCTGAGATGTAAGTGAGCCAGATTTATATCTTTACTCTGAACAAGAGATATTTCATACACTGAATGAGAAGCCCAATTATTGGATTAACCATAGCTCTTCAATTAGTTCATATAAAAAGTCAGACCAGGGAAAATAAAAGGTAGGAATAACCTGGCAGAAATAAGACGAGGAATGAAGCTCTTCTAAAGGTGCTGCAGTACAGCTAGAGTTGAGTGTGGAGGACCTTCAATTCCTGGAATGGGAAGCACGCTGGTGCTGCAGCAGGCATCGATACTTTTGCTTTGCTATGTCTACTTTGAGCTCTGGGAATTTCAGGTAAATTGGCAACGGCAACACAGCATGCCAACGGTACTACAGACTCTCTGAGTTCTGTAGGTCGTCACAATATTAGTGCCAAATAGCAACGTTTAGCTGCTTGAAGATGCTGGAAGCTTAAATGGCAAGATGAGTATCATAAATAGGTAGAAGAGGCTTGGAAATTGAAATATCATTTCTGTTTCCTACTCCTTTCCTGAACTGCACTGTGATTTTGCTGAAAGATCCCTACTCTCCCATAGCTACAAGCACAACTAATTTTTGTTTATTTCTAATGAACCACTCTCATGTCCCTTGTTGACTGGACAGGGCCTGACTGGAGAATCTTTGTCGTAGATCATAGAATCGTAGAATCATAGAATAGTTTGGGTTGGAAGGGACCTTTAAAGGTCATCTAGTCCAACCCCCCTGCAATAAGCAGGGACATCCTCAACTAGATCAGGTTGCCCAGAGCCCCATCCAGCCTGACCTTGAACGTTTCCAGGGATGGGACATCTACCACCTCTCTGGGGAACCTGTGCCAGTGCTTCACCACCTTCATTGTAAAAAACTTCCTTATGTCTAGCCTATATCTCCCCTCCTGTAGTTTAAAAGCATTACCCCTTGTCCCATCACAGCAGGCCCTGCTAAAAAGTTTTTCCCCATCTTTCCTATAAGCCCCCTTTAAGTACTTAAAGGCCGCAATAAGGTCTCCCCAGAGCCTTTTCTCTTCTCCAGGCTGAACAACCCCAACTCTTTCAACCAGTCTTTGTAGGAGCGGTGCTCCAGCCCTCTGATCACCTTGGTGGCCCTCCTCTGGACTCGCTCCAACAGGTCCATGTCTTTCTTGTGTTGGGGGCCCCAGAGCTGGACGCAGCACTCCAGGTGGGGTCTCACCAGAGCGGAGTAGAGGGGCAGAATCACCTCCCTCGACCTGCTGGCCACGCTTCTGCTGATGCAGCCCAGGATAGATCTCAAAGTAGGCAGAAGAGAAGCTATGATACCTTCCTCCTTAGCTTTTTGAATAGTTTTTTGAGGCCTAAATTCCCTCACAAAATGAATCAGTCTCTAAATTTTGCTTACAAATGGTACAGATGTACCAAGTTAGAATCAAACATCTTTTAAAATTGCCACAAGTTCTTCAAAAGTTTGAAATTTTTTAACCTTCCCATCATCCTTAGCTATGTCTCAGCTGAAATACTAATGATGAGGTAATCAGTCTATAGAATAATTTACATTGTAAATATAGTTTCCTTCTTTTTCTTTTTGACTCAAACTACATTCCAGAAAGTGGTCACAATAAGAAACCATTCATACTTGACCTTATGAATTGTCTGACATTTGCTATGCAAAGATGGGTAAATGTAAAAAGAAGAACATTTTTCTCACTTGTCCATGTTTTTTTGGAGGACTTTTTTAGTGGTTTGGGCGGGATTTTTTTTTTTCTTAATTTGTTTTGTCATTAGCCAGAAGGTTTTGGTAATCATCAGTACATTTACCTGTGTGGAAATCTGATAAAGAATCATGGTAATTTGTCTTGGTCTTGGTAGCCAGAGAAGTCTCTGTAGGTTCACATAGTCTTCACACATGTAACTTTTCTTAATTAGAGAAAAAACAATCTCTCTGAGTGCTTCCTACAGGTGGTCTTGAAACAGACTTTGTTCACTATTTATCAGAGAGATCTGTGATCCTTCGTGTCCTGCCTTACGTATCATGAATAAGAAAGCTGATGCCAAAATTTTCATCAGTAAGCATCAGAAGTAAAATTTCACTGACATAACATTGCATTTTTATGTGTTCAAACTATTTAAACAGTTTGGAAGTTTCTGTAAATCTTTACATGACTTAGATGTATTTAATATCTTCAAAATGTCTCTGTAATAACAGAACCCTAATTTTTAAATTTAAAACACAGTGAATCCCTGGAAATTGGATATACAATTTTTGTGGTATGTGTGTGGTTGTATTTTGATAAATATTCAGAAATGCCTATAACTTCGTAGTCCTTAAATTTTTTTAATGAACATTTCCTTTCTTTTCCAGTGCATATTCTTTTACATTTGGTAGGAGAAGACAACAGGTACTCAGGTAAAGGTTGGAAGTTTGGCAAGGAAGATGTAAAGATGTGATTGTACTGTCAACAAAATTTTTCACTATATTCTTTTCTAATTGACTAAGGATCAGAAACAAATTTTTGCAAGTAGGACTTCCTGTATAGAATCATAGAATCATAGAATATCTCAAGTTGGAAGGAACCATAAGGATCATCGAGTTCAACTCCCAGCTCCTCACAGGCCTACCTAAAACTAAGCCATATGACTAAGAGCATCATCCAGATGCTCCGTGAACTCTGATAGGTTTGGTACCATGCCTACTTCCCTGGGGAGCCTGTTCCAGTGACCGACCACCCTCTCAGTGAAGAACCTTTTCCTCATGTCCAATCCGAACTTCCCCTGACGCAGCTTCATGTCATTGCCTCGTCTCCTATTGCTGGTCACCACAGAGAGGAGATCAGCACCTCACCCTCCACTGTCCCCCTTGAGGAAGTTGTAGACTGATATGAGGTCACCCCTCAGCCTTCTCTTCTCCAAGATGAACAAGTCAAGTGACCTCAGCCATTCCTCATAAGTCTTGCCCTCAAGGCCTTTCACCATCTTGGTCGCCCTCCTCTGGACACACTCTATTAGTTTGATGTCCTTCTTATATTGACACACCCAAAAGTGCACACAGTACTTGAGGTGGGGCCTCATCAGTGCAGTGGAGAGTGGAACAATCATCTCCCTCAACCATCTGGCTATGCTGTGCTTGATGCACCCCAGGACACTGTTGGCCCTTTTGGCTGCCAGGGCACACTGTTGACTCATATTCAACTTGTGATCAACCCAAACCCACAGATCTCTTTCTGTGCAGCTGCTCTCCAACCTCTTGTCCCACAATTTGTATGTATAACCAGGATTGCCCCATCTCAGGTGCAGAATCCTGCACTTGCTCTTGTTAAATTCCATATGGTTGGTGATTGTCCAGCTCTCTGGTCTATCCAGATCTCGCTGTAAGGCCTCTCTACCCTCGAGGGAGTCCACAGCTCCTCCCAGTTTAGTATCATTGGCAAACTTACTTAATGTACATTTGATTCCTGCATCCAGATCATTTATAAAAACATTAAAGACCCCTGGGGAACCCCACTGGTGACTGGCCACCAGCCTGATGTAACCCCATATCCTACTAAAAAGTACTATTGTTTCTAAAAGAACGTTTTTACTCTGTAAAAAAAAATAGTCCTACTTTTGATTATTCAGTATAATATCTGAAGCATGGTCAAGCTTGCAGGTCTTGCTAGTATGTCAAGTTAGCACGTCATACAAGAGTTTCTTTCTGAAGCTGCTTTTCTGCAATCCATATAGCTTAAAAAGTCTGAGTACAGTCAGAAATTTCAGAGGAAATTTTAAAAAAGTTGATGGTAACATTGCATTTGTTTTGCTGTCTCCTCTGTTGTATTTCCAAAATGTATGTTTTGCCTCTTGGGCCATCATTTCCACAGGAAGGAGTTGCAATCCTCTTTATCCACAAGCACTCTCTGAGCAGTTCTCTGTATAACGAACTCCTGCTATTTTAGATTCTCGGTGTTTTCACAGAGGTGAGGTTTTATGTGTATATAAAGATATATATTTGAAACTTTTACGAGTATAACTCTAATGGAACAGCTTTTATATGCAACAGTGCATTTTTGTGTTCAATTTATCTTTCTTAACTGGAAGATAAGGAATGCCAATATGGAAGGCTTTTATACCACCTGCATGTGGAAATATTTTGCCTGCCTAAGCTCCTCTAGAACAACTTATGCCTTTAGATGATTCATCTGAACTATTGGAATCATCGTGCTTTTATATCAATGCATTTATATTTTAAAAGGGAAACATCAATACAATGGTGTCTTATGAAGTTTGTAGCACCCCCCAAAAGTAATCTGATGCTGCTCTTTTATCTCTATTTTTATACCTGTTACTTACTCTGCAGCTTCAACTTGACAATAATTTTTTCCCTTTACATTATAATCTCCCCCCAACCCCACCCCACCCCCTCGGGTTGTATTTTTAATTTGAAGGTTTCTTTGATTTAATCCAAAAAGTTCCTTTTCTGGTTACTAGATAAAATTTTCCTACTAGGTGTTTGGAAAATAACTCTGGCTAATGTTTATCTCTCTTTGAACATCCTAAATTTTTTATTTTTAATTTAATAAAAATATATGTTTAAGACAATGGAACAACCAATTAATGACACACAATTAAGCACATGTGGATAACGTTGCCTGCTATGGATCTAGCATACATAGGAAAAAACTTTTAATTACTTTTCTATAAATAGACTCCTAATTAGTTTTTGAAACTAAATTTGAAAAAAGTAAACAATTTAAAATGAAATTCTGCTCATTCCTAAAACAAATCTAGAAAAAAGACTCAGAAAAATAGTAGGAATGTGAGGTCACATAGAAAATTCGTGATGAGATATTTGACGTGAAACAAATACATGAAATATAAATGTGTAAAATGACTTTAACAGAAACAAAATTAAGCTCTTTGTCAGTTGTTTGTTATTTAAAATTAACTTGGAAACCTACAAAGCTCTATGACCAGAAATATAGACTGCTTGGTTTTAAGTATTTTTAAAAAGAAAGGTAAGAAGCTTTCCTCTGCATAATTTCATCAAAGTCAAGTTCCACAGCTCAAAACCGGCACTATTTAGTACAGTAATATAATGCTGTACTAGTCGCACAGACACTGTTGATATTCATGCATCAGTCCATGTCAAAAAGAGCAGCTTTTTTTTAGAACATATATTCTGGTATTGTACACTCTTTCCCCCTGTGTATTCTCTATATCCTGGAGAACCCAGGGACAGAGACCCTCGTTCCCGTCAGATAAACATTTCATGTGATTGGCAAATCAGAAAACGTTCAATCACAAGACAGCTATAAAGATCTTTTTCATCTCCAGTAACAGCAGGATGCCAAAAGGAGAGCTAAGAAGACCAGGGGAAAAAAAAAAAAAGGAAAAGAAGCACAGGGAAAAAAGGGAAAAAGCCCCATTGATTTGTTGACAGAGGCCTAGCAGCTGTCACAGTAAAACACGGTTCTCTTGCACTTAATCAATGTCAGCCTCCAACCAAATCGCTCTGCAGCCCAGATGAAAAGCAATCAAGAGGAACACCTTCATAAGCATGAAGCTTGCTAGATGGAGTTCAATGAAGTGTGTCGTTAAGCTTAGGCACTCCAAGTGTGATACATGACCCAAAAGCTAATCAGAAACTCTTAACCCTTTTGAAGAAGGCAACAATTATCTGTCCCCTTTAAAACCAGATTATATGGTCACATCTTCATCTATAATTTTAAGAAGATATCATGCGCCTCTTGGGTGTGCAGTCTGTTCTTCTTCTGTAATCGGCTCATTACCAATTATGGCTTCTACCTCTCACAGTGAGCAACTACTTTAAGTATATTTTATTTTTGTGGAAGACAGCACAGGAAAAATGACTAATTTTGTTACCAGCCTTTCACAGTGCTTGCTGAGAATTCCTAAAGGACTAAAAGACACTTTTCTGTTGTTTTTATTGTAGCTCAAAAAATGTAATGTGTTGAAGACTTAAAAAAAAGATCTGTTGCTACGTTGTTTCCAAAGGTAAGTCAAAACACTGATTTTGCATTGTAATACGTTGCTTGACAGCCCTCCATGTAACTAACTTAAATTTCATGTTCACTTTTTTTTTTTTAATTGACCAAACAGAGGCCAAAATAGATTCTAGAATTATGCTGTCAAGTTCATTCACATGAGACAGTAAATCAGACAGAGGGCTTTATTTTACAGTTCACTGAAGGGAATGGGCTTCATCAGCAGTCCTCATTGCATGCCACCAGCAGTGTGCACGGTCATACTCTCAGTACTTGTAGCAATTAGATTTTTTACAGTACTATTGTTATTGTACTGGTAAATTATATTATAATTGTGCTAGGAGCTCTTTCCATGTTAAATTAATACTGCATGTTCGAAACAGTTTATTATTTTATTTATTGATAGCCTTAGAAAACAGATTTTGTGGCAATATACTGTATTTCTGATATAAACGGTGGATGGGACAAAAGCTCTTTTTTACTAGTCATGTCTCACGCTAAATATTTCTGCTAATATGTACTCTACAGTCCCTTCCTACTTGCCTATGGGTTTATGCTTTCCCGATCGCTCACACACTAACAGTCAGTAAACATGCTACTATCGATGTGTACTTGGATCCCTTCAGAATGATACAACTGACCTTTTTATTTATTTATTTTATAGTCTACCGGACAGCACATATTTCTGGCCTAAGGATCTAGCTTGTCCCTCATGTAGTCAGTGGAAATTGACATTTCACTACTTTGCAGGTTAACCTAACGTTAATTAAAGCATGAGGGTGCACTCATCCTTTGTATTTTCATGGATTTCATGCTATTATAAAATCAGGCTATTTCAAAATATGAATGCATATTTAAATTCAAATGTCAGACTACTGAATATGAATGCAAATAAGAAGACACGTACACGGCCAAATGTATATTGTGTTTCAAGAGGGCTGTAAAATAGTTTTTGTAAATTTACCACCTAGCTAATAATGATATTTAAATTATAACAGGTACAATATATGCTATACCTTAACATATAATAGGATAAGCCCATGATTCTGTCTCACTAGATTGATAGTAAGGCAGTACTTAAATTGGAGATACAGCTTTGTCAGCTCACAGTAATTTTCTAAATGTTCATTATTTGGGATCATATTTTCTGAGTAGTAATTATATGCATTCTGAGAATTTTCAAGAGGTGCTCTTCGTTGACAATCTCCATGTGAAAAATTTGGGAAATGCCTTTGTTATAGAAAGCTTAAAGGCAGGATAGCATTTTGGGGAAGTATGACTGTGTGCCTCACCTGACCTTCTCTCAGGCGTCCCCTGAAGGTCCTGTATTGGTCACTACCAGAGACACAATACTAGTTTGAATGGCCCTTTTGTCTGGGTAGGGGCCAGATATTCTAGCCAAAATATTCCCATATGACTAAAAAGACAATTCCTTCTCCGAAAAGCTAACAGTTTTAGTATAATAGCAGATTAGACAAAGGCATTCATCTGAAATCTGTGTCATTAAGGGAGACCTTTAAACATTAATGTCTGCCATATGTATCATAAGAAAGGTATATACTTGGTCAAAGCTCTGTTGAATTATCATTCTTAAAAATGATCAAAGACCCAAATAATTGTTAAAGAAAATAGAGGGATGTAAGTGATGTTCATATTGTAATGTCAGTGCTGGCTAACTAATCTGTCTGGGGTTATCCATCAGAATGGAGTTCAAATGGGGAAACTTTGTTCAGGGCTGCAAAGGTTTTCTGACACTATCCTAATGTGGGCAAATACTAGGCCAGTTACCAGTCAGTAGGCCAGGAAGCAGCTGCAATGCAGAATGTGCCAGAATATTTCCCTTTACTGGTTAAATATTTTTTTCTGTCATATTCAGGACTGATTCAAATTCAGCAGCACTGAAGTTGATGAGATGTAGTCAATTGGTGACAGATTTGTTGCCAAGTTAGACAAAACCTGAGAAGCTCAAAATTCTGCTAAGTCTAAGTAAAGAAAAAAAATGTTGGAACTTAAGGACAGGGAAAACAAAAATATTTCTGATTTTACCTCAGGTGTAAAATGCCTCGTGTAGTTGTCAGAGACAAACTGAAATGACCACCAGGTTGTGAAGGAAACATTAAATGCTGACTGGAGAGTAATTTCAATAGAAATACGTTTTTCTGTCAAGCAGAAACCTGCTATTGTAACAAATTCTCCCTGGTCAAATCTATGAGAAATCTGTATTATAGCTAAGTAGGAAACATTAACAAGGAGAAGCCTGTGTACTCTCTCTCTCTGTTCTCATATTGCAATCATGGTTTTCCTTCCTTCTCTTGTGATTCTAGTGCCTGTAGGGACACTAAAAAAGCACAAAGTTATCTGAAGTGACATGATTTTGGCAAACAGTGCATCTTATACATTGAGTTACGGGGCATGTGGTGTGAGTGTTGAGTGCCATTGCTTTTCTTGGAACAGCTTTATGTAGACAAAACCTTTCTGCAGTTATTGGACCTCTGTGCAGGGTGTATTTTGCTCTGCAATGTTAAAGTACTGCTCACCTGTACTATTTGCTGGTGTCAGACTCTCTGACTGAACTAGGTGATATTTGAAGTGTCACTACGAAGAAAACATGTAAGGTTGGATCATGATCCAGAAAAAGCTGTAGACTGAATGGTTTTACTTCTCCTGCTAACCTTTATCTGTTTTACAACCTTAGGCAAGTCATTTTGCTCCTCTCTTCCAGTCCTATTCTGCATTGATCTTGGACTGTAAAATAATTTTTGGTGACATAGGTGTAAGGACTATCTTCTGCTGCTTATTTTTGCAGCATCTATCTGAGTTGGGTACTGTAGATGCAACTTTTGTATTGATAATATGTTTCCTGTTCATCTTCCTCTTAGACTAAAGGTCCTGATGCAGTATCTGATTAATTCAGTAGGATCTGGATCAGAGTCCTTTCCTGAACAAGTTTTGCTTAGCTGAGAGTTTAAAGTATACTGGAGGGAAATAAAGCTGCTTCCAGTAATACACTCTAAAATAATTTTGTGACTTCATTTCATGACACGAAGCTACACAGCACATCATAAATTTATTTCCCAAAGTCTAGGATTTATGTCTGCTTTACATCCACATCACATCATAATGCGATACAGTTTGACACACCATAATTTGTTTTTAATAATACATTATTTCAGGAGCTGGGAGAGTGTCAAGCCTTTGTAGGATTTATTTATTTATTTTCCATGCAAAATTAGTGACTGCTCTGATATTACTGCAACTCCAAATTAATTCAGTTATTCTGTGATTTGGTAGGATGGGTGGAAGTGTGTTTAGAATTTCCTGATCTAAAAACAAACAAAAAGAATGTTTCCACAGGAAGACAGTGCTATCCATCACTGCATGCTTTGTAGTTACAGTTTGTTTAGTGCAAATATTTCACCAGAGCAGCACATGCCACATGGTTGACTGAATAAGATGAAGAAGGAAAGGTTTAGGTTTTTTTGACTTCTTGCCTACAAATATGCACAAGCAAATATAAATACAAAACTGCAAAATAAAGTATAATCGTATTCTCTTTAACCACCACTCATCCTTTCCAATGCGCTTAATGTTTCAGCTGATCTATGACTGCACCATACGCTTTTTCTAGCTGGTCCTTAGTCTTTTAATGGTATGCCTCGGCAGTAGCTTTGGTGTTAAAAGGCTCATAGTACAAATGGCTAGTAATTCACAGCAAGTTTTATTGGTTACGAGTATTTCCCTAAAAATTATCATAGGTATTTATACTAAAAATATAAACACATTTTACTGTTTTGGTTTTTTGTCTTCTCTTTTCTCTTTCCGCTCATTCAGTCCTTCATTCAAACTCTTTCTGGATTTTTTCACTAGACCATCTCATCTATTATTTTTAATAATGATGATTATTACACTTACCTCTTTCAAATGCTACTACTAGCAACAGCATGAATGTTTTGCAACCTTGTCTTAAACTGTCCTCATTAAAGAAAGAAAAACCTAGCAGTTCTTTTCTCTCAGGGGGAAAAAAACCAGAAGAGACTTGAAAACCTAGCTAGCTCCTTCGTAATGGTAATTTGAAAGAAAAAACCTTGTGGGATAATACTTTTCTTTAATCAGAGCAAATTCATCATTCTTGTGGATTTTCTGGGTAACTAAGATATATTTTACTATTTTACCTTTCTCTGGGAGATTTTATTGCCAGGTAAGGCATTTTAAAGCCTTTCTTGTAATCTATGTTTCTCAAGGTTTTACTTCACTTTAGATTTACCAGATGATGCTTGATACTTTATACATCTGTGGCATATGGTACACTTCAATTAATATGGCTTTTATCACCCAGTAAAATACAAGCAAAAAGTTTGAGTGGGGTATAGGTAATACTTAGTTATGTTCTTGCTTTAGCATAGGGATATCTTTGTTTTAAAGCTTAGTTAGGAACTGGTCCTGAACTCTTCTCAAGGACAATGGGTTGCCACTGTTACCTCAGAGAAAAGCAAATGGAAACTAAAAAAAGCATCACTAACTTGGGGTAGCTTTAAGTATTTCAAGGAAAAGTGAAGTATATGATGATGTGATAAACTTTCAGAAAGTGCATTTGGAATTTCCAGGGCAGGGTCCAGGTAAAAGAACGAGATCATTTGCACCAGGTAGATCAAATCTAATTCCCTTATTCTCATACAACTCTTTTATTGAATCGGTGACTCTTTTTTGTAGTTTTGCATGGCACTTTAGTAATACAGGCAAGAATCTGCACGAGCTAAGTTGAACAGTAAACTAGTACTGTAATATTTCTGAAAAGTTTCTCTTTGTTTTCAGAAGTTAAATATAAAATCCCTTTATTTGTCTTCCTTCTTCACTTTTGTTACATTCTATGCTTAACTTCAGTTACACTGCAATTACACAAAAAACGGGACCTATGTCCCATTTTCAAAAACAGTTTAGGAACTGAACTCTAACAGAAAAATAGTAGGATTTAACAGCTCAGATAATTTTAAACTTAATGTTCAGTCTATTAAGGAACAAAGAGTCCTATTGAAAATTTCAGTCTATTTTCAGGACTAAAAGCTTGCATGGTTTTACTCACCATTAAAACTAATAAATTCTGACTTACGGTTTACTACAGTTCTCCAATTAGTCTGCTTATTAGCTGATGACAGGTTTAGGGGTAAATATCTTGTGACCCACTGAAGCCTTATGACAAAGATATGTTAAACACATTGCTCCTTAATTCATCACATGGACACCTCTCTGTATCACGTTTATGTTTGTATGGATGAACATCTAGTGGGAATAGTTTTATAGCAATGCTGTAAAATTTCCAGTCTAGACTACACGCTTGTGCAGCGTTTGGAGGTTAATGCAGAATTTTGTGTGGTCATCAGAAGGGATGAATCCTCTTATTTTAGCCATGTTGCATGTAGTAAAATGATGAATAAAGAAGTGATTGGTGTATCGATAAGAAAAGGAAAGATAAGCTGTATAGATGTTGATGCTGTGAACTTTGAAATAAAACTAGGAAATGTACATATATAAGGGAAGTTTTAGTCCAAACTAACTTTATTCTCTTGTTTCATCCTGTCAGTAGCCTTTTCCTAATTCTAAATGATTAAATATCTAATTAAGTATAATATACTACTGTAAGATTATATCTTGATCAAAAATATAACATCCGATTCTGATGTGTCATGAAATTTACTTTTTGATCCGTGGCAGCAGAAGAGAGTCTGAGTAAGCTCAGGACAGCTGAAAGAATTTCTCAGTAGAAATTCCTTTGTTTCATGGGTTGGTGCTTTCTTGCTAAAGGTATAAAGGCAATGTGGAGATTTTACTATCAGTTCTGGCCTCAATGTTATATTGCAGCTGACAGAAGCAGGAGTGTTGGTGTTTCATTTATTAAATAGTCAACTTTTTGGTTAATTAAATCATTAATTGAAGGTGTATGAACAGAAAGAGATAAAACTGACAGGAGAATCTTTTGTAAACACTTCAGATGGTGCAAAACACCAAAACACTTCTAAATGCTCTTTCAGAGTGAATAGATTTTTCTAGGCTCAAAGGAAAACAGGAGTGTCCAGGACTAAAAACTAACCAGAACCTTTATTTGTTTATGACTCTATACTCCCTTTGATAAGGCTATTGATGCTATAAGGCTATATGATATTACAAAAAAAGGTTTATAATAATATGTATCAAACTGATACTTTTTGGATAGATCAATCTCAGTCAAGTCATTGCGGAAAGTGACGTGTCAGGCTCTGATAGAGCTCAATTAATGCTTAGGTGCTTTTCTGCATCACAGACTAAATGAGTAAGGAAATACTGTTTCACCCTCCCTCAGGCATCATTAACAATAGAGTCAAAAGAATTTTACACAAAATCTCCTTTGTCTGGTCCTTTTCACCTAGAGGTCTTTGAAGAGCTGTCTTTAATGGTGGCAGGTACCTTGACTTTTGCATGATTTCTTTGGACAAATAGCAGGCTTCAGTATACACTGTTGTTGACTCTACTTTCAGTGAGCTCTATGTACCTTTAAAATAGAAAACAAAGAGAAGTCGCTCACTGGAAATAAATCTATCCATTAGCTCTTCCAAAGAAATATATACACATAGATATTTACTTAGTGTAGAAAGTTGTCACTGAACAAACCCGCAATTGACTTATACCCCAGCAAAATTGTTCGTTTTCCTCAGGAAATGACAGAGAAGGTGAAAATGAAGACCTTGTCCAAACGCAAACTCACTTGTAATGAAGTGTGAATTCCAATAGATTAAAGGAGTGGTCTGGCCAGCTCAGTTTCAAACAAGTTTAAACAGCAGTCCCTAGATTTTGTTGTTGGGTCTAAAATGTGCTCCTACAGACTTAGCAACCTGATTACACCTGTATTTTCACAAAGCAAAACAGCTATTCCGCCACACTAATATGAGAGTGTTTCTGCAATAGAGATTTTGACAGAAGGCTTATAAGCAATGTACAAAGTTCTTGTCACAAATATATTCATGAATTTACATATCCTGCTCTCCATTTTATGCTTCACATATAAGAACAAGACACGTTGAAATCTCTAAACGCAATGGCTTACTGGGGAAGAAAAAAACCCAAAGGAACGCGTTCAACACTGCAGTCAAATCTTAAGTACTCTTCCACTTTAAGAATTCAAAAAGAATTATTTATGGAGTTGCAAAGATCATCAGGGTTGCCTTGAAATACCATGTATGTTTTGACCATATTTCCATTTTTACATGATGCTACAGGAAGACCTTTTAACATACAGTTACACTTAGCAGTGGTCATTCAAAACAAGTTTCCTAAGGTTTTGAAAGTTTTGCCAATGCAAATATCTAGTAAGCCCACTTAGGAAAGTTTCTCATGTTCCAGTAAATAAATAAGGTTTATAAAGAGGTTAAATAAATAGGACTTTATAACATGTGATGTTCTCCCACTAAATATGTTTATTTAGTTTGAATGAGGAGAAAAAAGACTGAAGGAAACTCAGTTTCAGGAAAAAAACATACTGAAGCAGTACAATTTAAATTATTTTCAATATGCCACAACTTCCTGAATTAATTTTAGCACATAGATAAGGAAAATAGGAAGAATGTTAGGAGAAGGGCAGGCAGAAGGAGGCAGGTAATCATCAGTATCGTGCTCCTATTTTAGAACTGTGAGTGTAATTCTGAAGCATGCCATCCCATTTCCTCAAAAACGTCTTTCCAACTCTTAACTTAAGAAGAAGTTATTAATCAGAAAAATTAGATATTGCTTATAGATTCATAGGACTATGGTATCTTACATTACATTTTGAGAGTACTTTTGATAGGGAATGGATTTTGGAAAATAATTGAGGACATGGATTTTGAGGGAGAATGCTTCAAGTGTGAGGAACAAATGGATGCATGCAAGAAAATAAGAGGTGGAGAAATAAGAGAAAAAAAGAAAAATTCAGGAAACTACTGAATATTTTTTATGAAGTCATGTAGAGTAGATTGCAATGAAAAGAATTTTACTTTAATGGACTTCCCTGAGTTTTGTACTGATATGACTGAAGATATATATGAGCCTGGGTGAAGTTTCACCAAACCAAAATTCTGAAATAAATAAAAAACCCTGCAAATTATACCGCCACTTTTCAGCTGGAGTCTCTTAGGATACACATTGGTATGTTTTTAAAACTCTGTGCGTGGAGGGTAAGAGAGAGACAGAGGCAGGAAATGCAAGGTGCTATTGGTATCAGAATGGACAATTTTACATACTATCCACACTGTACATTCATGAGGAACTCAACCAGTAGGTGGGAAGGATGCTCTACCAGTCAGAAATCTGGGGACCTTAAGCAAGCAAAAACCAGCAGACTGACTTTCACCTAATAGCTAAACAGTCAAAATTAGTTGGAGGGACAGAAGGAAGAAGAGAAGGAAGACTGATAGTTTAAAATACATTGAGGAGGGGAAGAAGATATTGGTGTTTGAAATTAAAAGGTTTTTAAATTTTTTTTAACGACATTGCACTAGTGTCAGAAGGTGTCAATATTAGTGTCAATCTTTCCTTTCATCATCTATTGTTCAACAGGTTGACTGGTTTTTTGTTCATAAATTAGCCTATAGCCTGCTCATACGTATGCAGCATTAAATCAGTGGAGGGACATAGTTTTGGGCAGTTTTTGCATGAACGAGAGGGAATCTTAAATATTTTCTGAACTTTGAAATGCATTTAGTGGTGAATGTGACTGTCACTTCTTTTTGCTTTGGGGTTGTTTGGTTTACTGTTCTTTTAGATTTTTTTTTTTTAATAATAGTAATTCTGTACAGTTTAGACTTGGTTTATCTTTGTACTGTACTAAGAACATCCTTAAAACAATACTAAAAATATCACCAAGTTATTTCATTAGATAAGTGTTATGTGCATTGTCTTATTTTCTTTTTTTATATATATATATACACACATTTGTTTTATTCCAAATGTGGAGTGGAAGTTCATATGTGTTCCAAGATATTTGTGATTTAGTCTTGAATTTCTACAGTAATATTTCAGGCTACTGCATTTAAGGCTTGGCAAGTTTTGCCTATGGTGACCTGGGCTGGTCTGAACCGAACGCTACAGCCCCTGTTCTACAGCAGAAATAGCATTAGCTAACTTGATTAACTGTAAATTTTGAAACCCTCAAGATACTGTTTCCAGATGTGTGATGTACCCAAGTCTCAGAATGAGCTGACTGTTTGCTGCCTGCACTCATTCGTGCAAGTTTTGTTAAATCACTGAGGCACTCATTTGTATGCTTTGCTCAATTATTAACTTGGAAAATACTCGGTGTTTCCACAGAGTGTACAAGACTGAGCTCCGTTCATGAACAGTAATGACTTCTTGCCTCTTGATGGCTTCTCGTGGCCATTCCTGGACTTAGACTCATTTCATAGATCATCAAGCATTTAAGAGAGGGAAACTTTATTAGTTGTTACACTTTGTATTTCCTATTATACACTGTTTTGTCTTTCTGAATTTGCTGTTCATCCAGGGCATTTTAGTATCCGGTGTCTAAAAGACAACTGTAGGCATAAATAACATGTACCTCAGGATAATCCAATGCTGTGGTCAGGCAACTCAGAAATGAGATGATTCCTCTATCTACTGTTTAGGTTTGGCTAAGTTGTTGTTATAGTTAAGCTAAGACATGGTCATCAATTTTTCTGAAATTAGCTGCTAGTGTTTATAGAAATGGCATGTCTGTTTTCAGCACCTTCACAATCTTCCAGAAAAGACATCCCTGACTGATAGAAAAAAATATTTTGTTAATTATTCTTTCTTTGTATTATTGGCACCATAAAGCAAATTTTTCACAACTCTTCAGTTCAGCATTCATTTACTTGAAATAAAATTTTAAAATTACTTCTTTACCTTTAATATAAAAGAGTGAATAGTAAGAAATACTTGTTAGTGTAATTTATGGTCGCATTTTCTAAGTGACTTATGTTAAATAATTTACCCTATAATGTTAAAGCTAATGCAGCTAGCAAGATTTCCTTGCTTTGGAGATTAATAACATTTGATGTGCTCCATCCCTTATGCCAATGGTTACAATTACAGAGGGGCAAAAAAAAGAATTTATTACAAGCTGGGGAAAACATCTTCCAGATGCTGAAATGTTAAGTTTTGCCACTTTTAACATAAAATCTTCAGATACTCAGTGCAAGCCAGTGAGAGGGACATGCATGCTAGACATGCCAGCTCATTCTGTGCCAGGTCAGGGATCCCTTGTGCTGTGTTGCTTTGTATGATATGCGCATGACCGTCTGTCACCAGTATTGAGCTCCTTTCCTTTTGGGGGTATTGCCCAGGTCTTTTGCTTGGTGTTCTTTCATGCAAAGCTAGCTTCTAACCATTCTTCCCGTAAGTGGAGCTTTCTAGGAAAAAGACTCTGTCCTTTGTGGGATTCAATTTAAAAAAGCCAAACACTTCTTTTTATCCTGTAAGTAAACACTAGTTTTTAAAAAATGTTGTTGCTTCCCTAATTTTCACAGCAGTGATGATTCAGAAGGTGTTTCTAATTTTGAAACTTGCTTTTTGTTGGTTTATTTTGGTTTGTTGGGTTTTTTTGTGGGGTTTTTTTTTTGATCCAGGATTTTTCTAGTCAGAGCTGTTAATGCTTTAGGCCAAGTGAAATAGATGGATATTATTTCCTTTCCTGTTCTTATTTATAATGTCTCTCATGAAAAATGAACATGCTATGCCATTTTGTTCTCATTATAGTCTTCACATTGTATTAAAATAATGAATGTTATGCTTTTTTGCGTGTTCTTTCAAGCTTTGTACAAGACTGATATAGAACTAACATTCCTTATCTCATTCTTGTTTCAAAGGACTCAGCTCACATACAGATTAGCTTTGCATCAGGTGATATTAGGTTTGCTAGTCATATTATTTCGACTACAACACATTATTTTTTCAAACTTCAGATGTAGGCTCTTACACATCAGATAAAGTAAAGCTTTTGCAATACAGTTACATACACTGTATGCCATCTGCCATTAAACATTTTTGGCTTTTGGAACATGGAAAACTGGATACAGTCAATAATTACAGTTACCCATTCAATACCCTTGCAATTCTGTAATGATGTGAAGTATCCGAAGATACAACTAGGCATTGAGGTAGGCTGGTAGTTGGACTATTCCACCTTTAAGAGAACATTCTTAAACCATCTCTCCAAAGAACATTTCATCAAAGAAAAAAATGGTAACATCTGGGACCCAAGGAGCTCTGCTCAAATCCAAGCTCTCTGACTTCAGATAGTGAACCCAGACAGAGGCAAGTAAGTGGCTGCGGAAGGGAGAATACAGGAACAGCCTCATCTAACAGCTGTTCTAATAATGAAGGTAGGTAGCCAAGATCAAGGAAGCAGTACCAGAACAACCTGACACTCTATTTCTATATTGGCTGGATGACTTTTAAATACATTTTTATGTATCACAGAATCACAGAATTGTTGAGGTCAGAAGAGATCTCTGGAGGTCATCTGGTCTAACCCCCTGGTCAAGCAGGGCTACCTAGGGCCACCATGTAGTTGGAGATCCTATTATATGAATAATATTATTAAATGCTAAAACATAATTCACGGTGCAGAACATGGAACTAAAAATAAAGTATAGTTTCTTGAAGTTTAAAAAAATATTATTTTTATAACGAGTTTTATTCCATCTAACAATTAAATGACCTTGCTTTGTGGTATTGTTTGAAATGATATTTTGTTAAAGAGTCATGAAATGACTGGATGTTTTTCTGGATGTTTTTGTGTTCAATGGAGAAAGCTTGGAATCTGTAGCCTTTTAGCAGAACATTCAAATAGGCGAAGACAAGTCTGTCATATAACTCTAGATAATATATGTTAAGTGAAGTTAATGCACGGCCATAGTCATGGTGAGTAATGGGAATTGTTTTCCCTAGAATAGATCATATGTTTTTTACATTACAGAAATGGAAGTATCCTGGAATACTGAAACCATGTATTTTGACATACAACATGTACAGTATAAAATTAAGATAAAACATGAGCAACAGTTGTCACAGAGAAACCTGTATTTCAGCTCCCATATATATTTTAATGAAAATGCCTGAGAATTCCAGGAGCCAGAGTTTGGCTACTGCCAGGTGGATTGGAAAAATGAAGATGGATCACAGCGTGGCTCTAATACGATTTCAATTAGAACATTACCTTCTGCACATGGGCTAACTAGAGTGTCTTAGGTTGGCTTCCTCTGGAAGCTCTGCTTCTATTCTGGGCTCTTGTTTTAAGGCTTAAGTTGTGATTAAATAAAGTATCCCAAGCAAGAGCCAGTCCTTAACTAGACTGAGCCAGAGAAACCTTGGCAACTAACAGCAATACTAAATGTCAATTTCTCTTTGTTTCAAAAGGGAGATACCTGCTACTGGGGCATTCTTGCAGCAGATTACTTCCAGCTCTGTGCTGGCTGGTGAGGATGTGGAGAGAAGAGCAGCAGACCTGGCACTGTTGCTCTGGCTGCAGAGAAAAAAGAATGCTCACAGTTTGCTAATCTTCTGAACCTGTACAGAAAGCGTTTCTTTATCAAAATATTAAAAGTGCACAGCATATAGAGCGATTAGGGTCTCTCCCCTCACACCGAGGAGACATGTTTTTAAGGTGGCAAGAAAAGATGTCAGTTACCTTTGGAGTTGAATGTCGTAAAGTATGGCCTTTCATTATGTGTTTACAGGCTGTGTTTTCCTTATGTTCTGTGACTCATGTCATGGACAGGATGAATGATATTCAGTCAGAAATTAATCTGTATTTTCCTTTTTCTTTTCCCCTTCTTAGCTCCATGTGTAGCCCTTGGCCATCTTACTTAATGCCATTCAAACTATTTTCCAAAGAAAGAATTACTTACTTACATGTGGGTTTTCTTCTGAAATTTGCCTGTAGAGTATTTCCCCCAAATTAACTTGCCTTTGAAAACCCTGTCCAAGTTAAAGAAATTTACTATCGCGTTTTACAAATAGGAAGAGAAAAATAAGAGACCTTGAAATCAAAAGTATCTACACTAGACTCATAAAATTTATAACATAGAGAGCTTTTTTGTTTGGTTGGTTTTGGGTTGGGTTTTTTTAGAGCGCTTATTATTAGAGTGCACTTCAAATATTCAAGTATAGTTTCTGTTGCCTTCATATGCTTCCACGGAGCAGCCTTCTCAAAGGAGATATCAAAGTCTTGAATTGAGCACTGAGAAATAAGGAGCTCACACGTCGGAACTGATGCTTCTGAACTATTAGTATTCAGGAAAATGCAGGCATCTGTAGTCCAAAGACAGAAGCAGATTCTCAAGTTCTGCATTTAGTTGTTTTCATCATGAAAATCGTATTTCTCATCATGAAATCCATCACTGTAAGGAAAAGAAGTTGTTAAAATGAGTTCTCTAAACGTCATAGAAATCAAAGTCTTAAACACTGCTCAAACAGTTATTATAAGGGAAGATCATGACTACTTTTAAAAGGTACTTGGCATGTTTTTGAATAAGATTTAGGACATGATTGCCAGTGATAGCTAAGAATTACTTGATATTCTGATATATCCCTTCAATTCTGTGTTCTAACTTACAGCCGTTGTCATATATCCTAAGGAATAATAAATACAAACAGAACCATTTTGTGATTTCTAAATCCATTAAAATCTATTGATAGTATCATTTTTTTATTACTTGTACCTCTGCTGTAATTTGCTTTTCTCTTTATGTATATATACAAAGTAGATAGAGCATATCTTCCTTAAAATCTGTTTCAAATTGATAGATTTTACAAGTGCTATTAAGAATACATATGTGAAATGAACTGTAGCTAGAATATTTTTCTCTAATAGGATCCTGAAAGAATGATTAAATACAGCTATTGATATTTTCTTTTGATGTCTGCATTGAGAAATATCTTTCTGATATAAAAATGTTATATAAATAATCATTGTACTATATTTCCTTTGTGTTTAATTGCTTGCAAAACTTTGGCATTTATGAAGTATTAAAACAGCAAGGTTTCCCCTAAACTGCAAATGTTTCTCTAATGCAAATGTAGAATTCTTTGCAACCACTGAAACAATATTCTTTGATCTGAAACTATGTAATATGGTTATGTTTAGGCATCCTTCAACCTTTTGCCAGTATTTAGCTATTACTTGAAAAAATTTCATCTGAAATGCATCATCTGCTTTTGGTCTTTATTTTCTTGTCATCATCCCATGCAATGCCTGCAGCCTTTCGCATTCTGTACTTTAACAGTTCCCTGGACTATTTCTATGCCTTGAAGGGTCTGTCAAGAGATTTTATTGTGCCAAGTTCATCTTCTGGACTGCATTTGCCTTTAAAATACCATGATAGTAAACAAAGCTGAATGTTGAATTTGTTACCTTGCAATATTCAGTCAATAGGATTAATAAAAAAGCAGTTACAGCTTAGAGACTGGCCAAATGTAACAGGATATGAATTAAAACTGGGTGGTCATTTTTGGATCATGAAATATCAAGAGTAGGTAGGCTTAGTGCTGAATCCTCTTTCATTAGTCATTAATCAATATCAGATACTAAAATTTAATCTGAAGATCCTGGGAGTAAAGTTTTAGAAATAAAAAGATTTAGTTGGCTTTTTCGTAGTTGTTCCTCTCGGTGCCTTGCCAGTGCTTCACTGATGATGTGTCTTTCCTACCACCAGACCTTCAATATTCCATTTTGAACAGTTATACCGAATATCAGTGTCAGTAACATCTTCTTTGACTTTTTCATACAAACAGAAATTAAAAGTATTTTTTAATGCAGACATTTTTTGCCTTGAGAATTTTGTTATTTCTCTGGTAAGAAATAGCAAGGAAAAAAACTTCAAAATGTTTACATTGACATCAAACATGAAAGTGCACATTATGTATCACACACATGCTATATACAGGTGAATAACTGCAGGCTTTATTATTTCTAATATTGTTTCAATTTTTCAATGTTTTGAATATTTTTTATAGAATGCAACACAACCAAAAAACCCCCACAATTGCTCTCCTATTCTTTTTACATGTATATCATTCCCTCCTCCCTAAAGCATACAGTGGCTTTTGCATAAGTAACTGAGTTTGCAGCAAATATGCATGCCATGAAGATTCCTAAATTTTACCTTATTTGATAAGAACACTTGCAATTTGAAGACGAAGCCTGACCCTGCACTAATTAAAAAGATTTTAAAGTAGAAGAAATTGTAGCAAAACCACTTTTTTAATGCCTGTGACCTGGTGAGCAAAAAATGTTTTGCTTTCCCTGTGGTTTTATAAAAATTGTCAGAACACTGTAGTTTTAAGAGTTCAAAGACTTAAGAGGCTGAAAACTGAAGAGGAAGTGGTAATTGCCTAATGCTAAGTGATATATTAAAAGCATATGAGAGGTTTTAAAGTGGCTTTGTGTAGAAAATAATGAGCTACAGAACTGCTTATAGCAGTAAATTGCCAAAATTGTGATGTTCTAATACTGATTTTACAACAGGTTCTCATTGTGAATCAGTAATGTGCTCTTTGTCTTCCTTTCATTATTTTTAAAATATGTGACACTATAATTTCTGATAATATACCATGGTAACTCAACAAAGGCTACATGCCCCTGTGAGGAGCCATGCCTTCTCACTCTGCAGAAGTGACTGAAAGGAGTGCTTCCTATGGGCTTTGGAAATTCTTCAGAATCTCAGCTGCCCTGCAGAAATTACTGGGGGTTTTCCCAGCGAAGAGCATTAAGGAGTGGTCATTTTGTGTCATATCTTTGGCTGATGTAAATCTTTTAAATATGAAGGAGTTATGGTGATTTAAAGCAGAAAATGCCCATGTGTATAAATAAATTTTGTTATCTGTTTTCCAAACCAACAGAAGATTTTTAAAAATCTTAAAATAACACTTATCAGATATAGGTGACATTCATGAGGTCTATGGACTAATTTATAAGCCTGGCTTTAAACACCAGGAAAACTTCTGTGATGTACTGAATACTGTCTTTTTTTCCCTAAGACCCCAAGAACCATATTTTCAAAAACTAAAGCATAATAGGATTACATAACGGTAAAAGGCCCAGATTAACAGGAATTTTAATCACATGTTCAATTCCACTCTTATTTAGTGTTACAGTTCCAAAGACATTTATTGTATATGTCAATTCCTGTGAGACCAAAATTAAGCACATGAATGAATATTTTGTTGATCATGGCAGGCTTAATGGAACTTAATGGGTTAATGGCCATACCCATTTCACACTTAAATGATAAAAATTTACTTCTGACCATTGGCTTCAGCGGAGCTCTCCCAGGTCCTACTGTTCAAGGATTTACAACTAATTTTATTCATCAGTTTTAATGTTTCTTGTTTAGCTTTGTTCATATTTGTTCCGCTTTTCATCTTTCTAGCAATACAAAACTGATTTGTCTTGTGTGTTAAGTTGGTTATGTTACTGTGGAATATATTTAGTAAATGTCCATTGCAATCCAACACTTTTTAGCATATATCAACAATTACACTCCTACCGAGTAACTACGTATCAAGTACAATTCTATGGCTACTGAAATTAACCGGCAATAAATATACACAGGCAGAGCTGATTAGAAACTTCAACACGAGAGTAACTAATCAACAGATTCCTATTTGTGCAAATCAAAATTTTACAGGAATATTTCAAGTCTCAAAAGAAGATCTTTAGGGGAAATTATTCCCTAAATCTAAGATATTTTCTTTTCCATTCAAGTGAAGGCACTAGAGAGGAAAGCCCCGGTGAGGACGAATGAAGTAAAGATTAGGTCCCTCAGCGGGAATGCAAACCAGAATGTGGCAAGAACCTAGTGCAAGAGAGTGCAGAAACCTAAACATGAGTTTCCCACTTTTTCAGTGAAGAGACTGGACACTTTGATGGTCTCTTATGCTTTTCAAAGTCCTTTTTGGTGTAGTTGATGTAGTAGTAGTATTTTTTGCATTTCACTACTGTTTTAAGAACAGGAAAATGTGGGGTTTTTCCTTTAGTTTTGGAAGAAGTTAACCCATCCATGTTTTGCAGTCTGTGATGATCTTTTATTTTGTTTAAGTAGGGACTAGTGTACTTGAGACAAAAAGTTTTATTTCATGGTACATCATTCTAAATATATAGTGGCCATCAATTTCTCTCCTTAGTAAGTTACCAATTAAGATACTTATGACAAGGTTGGTTGTATGCTCTAATGAAATATAATAAGTCTTACTTTATTGTCTTGTGACTGATTAGTTCTCTTAACCTTAGTTTATTTTCACTTTTTTCTAACTGTTCTGGAGAATACTAGGTTGATGTCTGCCAAGTAAGATGCAGTGGCAATGTACATTTTCAGTTGTCAATAACTAGATTACTCAAACTGTTAATTCAAATAAGGAAGATTCAGTTTCAAAAGCTTGAAACTATAGTGTTTAAGGCACAAATTCTCCTTAGATATCCTATTTCTGCATACAGATTTTTATATTCATCATAAGTTTTTTTGCAGTGTTTTAAAAAATTATGAGAAAATTATCTTTGTACTGAGAATCCTTTGCCTTATATACATCTGTCAGCTATTGTAGGCTCCTTAATGACATGATATATAACAAAAGCCTGCGTATACTTGAGACATGTTTTACTTTTCTTGTTTTGTTTTTATTATTTCTACACCCTTTCACTAATTGTTGTTTTCTGTATTTTTGTAGTCTCTTTACTTTTTCTTTTCATTGCCAAAGACGATGAGTGGGGAAGTACTTGAGGGATATCAAGCTTTATTAGGACTTGGTTTGACACAGCACTGTGATGCCTGCTCTGCACATGATTGTACAGCACTAGAAGGTCTAATCTTGTTAAACTTTCAGTATCTGAATATAAGAAGTTTCCAAGTTACTTTAGCAGAACAAATGTCATTACTTCCAATTAGATTTTATGTTTGTACTGGAGTAATACTTCTGAAAACTGCAGCTTGTATTAATGATGTGACACTGATCGTGAGTGGTGATGGGTGAAAGCGAAGATAATCTGGGTACCGTTATCAGAGATTAATTATTTTTGCCTGAAAATCTGAATTTTACATCTTTTCCCCAGATCCATGAAATCTTAGTAATTGTAACACAATGAAGTATCTTACTATGGATAGGCCTTAAGAACACTGACTGTCCTTTCTTTTAACCTTCTGTATATCACTGGACATCTTTGCTTTACCTTTTGTTTCCCTCTTGTCTGCCTTTATCTTCAGTTCATACTGTGTAAATAAACTTTTGTTAGCTTACCTTTTTTCACCATTAGTGCTTTCTCATTTTCCCTATCTTATTTTTGTCACCAGTCTTGCTTTTTCTTCTTTTTTCTTCTTCCAGTCTTGTATCATGACACTTTTTTTCCCAAAGGTTGACACTAGATTTTTTAAAAAATGCATTTCCATGTTTTCTTTTCTCTGTTTCTTTTCTACTCTTCTCTCTGGGGTTTTTTTGGTGCCTTTTGGGTTTTGTTTGTTTGGTTGGTTTGGTTTCTTGTTTTTTGTTTTTGTTTTTAAATTTCACCTGAATGACCTGTAAACATTTAGGTGTAACCCTTCTACAACTGACATGCTATGTCCTCTGTTATTTGATTACATATCTTAATGGTCTGTGAGTAATCCCATAGAAGGCAGTGGATTATTTGCAGCACTTTTCTGTGTAAGTCAATGGCTGTTTTAACAATAGCTGTAATTGTTATTAATCATTATTAAATAGTTTCTATTTTACTTGTTGACTAAAATGGGGAAGAAAATCTTTTTTGTTGTTGTTTTGCATGGTACAGGTGACCTTGAAACAGAGTTAATAAATCAATATGGGTAAGTTACTGAAAGTCAGATATAAATCAAAAGGCACTGTTGTTCTACACTCCGTGTAAACTGCAGATTTGTGAAGAGAAACTGAAACATCTTCATAGTTTAGAATCTTTTTAGACTCTTGCTTCTACATTACAATTGCCTCAGATACTCTTAAGGACATTAAGAATCATATGGATTTTGCTTTCTATCTCTTCTTATTTAAATGTTCTGCCTCATAATTAAATCTGGATCAAAAGCCCAGGACTTCAAAAAAAAAAAAGTCTGATTGCGGAGAGCCTTACTTTGGCCATTAACACACAGAGCTTACTGCTGGGAAAGACTGATGCTCAAAAGACAGAGGAAAATAGCACCTGCTTTCTCACGCTGGTTTATGTTTGCAGTCTTGATAAAAATGCAAGACAGCATATGCAGAAACTGTGCGGAAGCACTATTCACATGGTAATTCCTTTGTATTTGGATAATTTCTTTTCAGGTGCCTGAATGAATGCCAGACTAGTGAGAGGATTCAAGCATCTCGTCCCTTAAGTTAGTAAATGCCATATTTAGAATCTAACTGATTTCTTAGATCAAAGACCACCACTTTGGACACTCAAAATGAAAGGTGGGCTCACTGGTTGAAATCAAATCCAAGTTCATCTGAATAACTTATGTTTAGATAACATGATCCGAAATGGAATTTACCAAAATCTCAATTTTGCTGGAAGAGAGGAATTGGCATTGTAAAGTTTTCCTCACATTATTTCCGCTCATGGTTAGTGACAAAACACAAAACTGGGCTGACACTTACTAAACCTCTGTCAGAAGCAAAATACTATTTTTAAATAATATTATGTCACAGGCCAACAAAAGCATGCAAAAGAACCCCAGATCAGAGCTAACATTAACAATACGGGAGAAACAAATGTCATCAAACTTAGTAGCATGAGTTGAGACTGGTGGATCAGAATTGACACTGTACTTTTCTGAATTTTTCTGATTGGTGTCATAGCATCTTAAGGTTTGTTCGAATTGTTAAGCCATTTAACAGTTGCAAGCACTCTGTACCCAGGGCTTCTGCTGAATATTTGATGTGTTCGAAAATTAGAGCAAGTAATTTTCATGTGTGAGCATGCCCACTGTTGTTTTGACAGGTTTCTTAAGGTTGGCCAGTGCTAACTGCTAAAATAATACTCTGAACAGAATGAAGTAGCTGGTGAAAATCTGTAGCCTTTCATATGCTGGAGGTCTGGCTCAGCATGGCCTCTTCTATCAGTTTTAGTTCTGATAAGTAAGTATATTGGTGTGCAGCCTAAAATCTATTTGCAACGTAAATTAAGCTAAATGATTACACCAATACAAAGTAAGGATGTACAATGTAGCAACTGGTCATTAAGCTGCAAGCCACCTAAGTCTAAGCCCTCCTCTTTCTTTTTTATCTGTCAAGTGGCTTCTGTTCCAACATTACTGTTCAGATTTGATATGGGTTATAGTTTAAGATAGGAGTAAGGTGCATTTCGTTTCACGGTATGTCATCTGTACATGCTCCTGCTTGCATTGTTTACTATGTATTCATTAAAGTCACGCTGACCCAAACAACAGAAAGTATAATTCATCAGAGTGTCTTGTTTGCCTCATTTCAAATCAAAAGCTAACTTAATTAACATGGTTTCCCACACAAACAGTGAATCTGTCCATATCCATTAAAAGCTTGGCCAAGATTTCTAACAAACCATGCCTGAGTATGCTCATAGTTTTGCAAACCTTTTGGCATCCGTGGCTAAGTGTCATGTTGGCAGTGAAACAATAAACTAGGCTCAGCTTTGCATCTTTTCGGTTTTGCTTATGGAAAGATTTTTGGTTTTCTAATTGTTGACATTCATTACCCTGAAAAGTTGGGTTATTTTTTCTAGGACTAAAGAATAGTATTAAGTCTGCATAGGACTAAAACATGTTGAATTTGGCACATGTTCCTGAAAGGAATGCATCCATTTTCTTTGCAGTGTATTATTCAAGCTATCCTCAATATAAAGGGGAAGAAAAAGAAGTTTCACTACTTTTTGATTGTGTGGTTTGCTTTGAGTTTTGTTTTTTGCTTATTTTAATTAAAAATATAACTTCCAAAATAACTCAAAAGTAAAACAGAAAGCTTGGTCAAGCAAATCTTGGAACTCGTGTACCGTAAAATAGCTTTTGATAGCTCAGTTATAAACAAAGATCTAAAGAAAACATGTAAAGATGCATGTAGGCAAACTTTATTGATTGGCAAAGGTGCTGAATGTGCCTGACACAGGTTGGGATTCAGTCCTAGGTGTGAGAAAACTTACAAAAGTCAACTCCTATACCAGCTAGAGAGTTCAGTGTGTTAAAGCACTAACAACCGTCCATTGCTGCCTGCTGGAAGAGAGAGGCCCATAGACCCTCTGGCTCAGTGGCATGACAGAGTGGAAACGATCCTCTTCTCACCCCCCAAACTGCACGGATGATACATTACTGCTGTTGACAGGCATAATATAATAATAAGGAATAATTAAGTAGATTGTAAGATGCCTATTCCTTTATTTCCTTCCTAGTAAAGGGGAAATCAGCAAATCTTCCCAGCACAGAGACATAGGAGGCAGTGACAACTAGAAGTGGGGAACTCCATGTATATAAGAGGAAAAAACTCTTTTCTGCAGTCTCAGGAGCAAGATGCAAGGAAAGATAACAGCCTACTGCATTTCATCATCCTGTGCTAAAAATCCATTCCTGAAACATATTATTTCCTAACTCAACTTGAGAGCCAGTACAGGTCAAGTTTTACAGTAATGTAGAAACTATTTAGCAGAAGTCCAACGTACATTCAAAGATACAAGGAAAAAACCCAACCAAACGTCCTCCTTTCTCCTAGTCACTCCAATTAATCATCTCAGCTTTAAGGAAATCAAGGACTTTGAATAGTGTAGATAAATTTATCTGGATTGCATGAAGAAAAAGGACAAAATATGAGAAGAAGATTGTTTTGGGGGTAATATTTCTAATGAAGACTATGGTGTTTGAAACAACATTTTAATGATCAGTGTAGTCTGATACTGGAGTAGTATAAAAAACTCTCTCCAGTGACTTTTTACATCCTTTAGTGCTTTTTTTCCTTTGCTTTGGAAGGCGGATTTATTCTACATTTAAGTTAAATCTGGGATTTTTTTGATTTATGTATGTCTCTCTATGTTTGGAATGTTTGTCAAACAATCCTTTAGTTGTGGGATAACCATGTTATGCCTTTTGTAATCAGATCTTCCACATTGTAAGGGGCTTGTTGGATACAGCGTCAGTCAGTAAGCACATTACTAGCCAAGATGAATTATAGATGAGGATATGGGTTTGTGAGTGTTGAGGTATTGTGTTGTGGAGCTGTTCTGGCTCTCTCTGTTTGTATATATGAAGGAGAGGGATAAAATGCAAATATTACAGCCAGTGCTTTACTTGTAGGTTAGGGTTTTATGTTTTTCATTTCAGTTGTTCTCAAAATCCAGTTGACTTATATTTATCAGGTCTGGCCAGAAAAAAAACCTGCACTCCTGTCCTAATGCTGATTGGACAGATTTTCTGAACTATAGTCTGAGGAAAGGCACATTAGCTGTAATAAATAGGTCTTATAAAAGTTTTAACTCCCACTATAGCTAATCAGTTCGAACAAGACATTTAAGCTGTAAATAGCTTTTAAAAGTAAACAGAGCTTTACACTAAGTGACAGCTACTATTACATTTTCTGCTTCTGAGTGTGAGAAAATTAATGTACCAAGAAAGTGTCTACTATTTAAAGGCATCTTGCTCCAGACATTTTTAGCAACTGAAATTTGCAGTGGGTAGACCACTGAAGTGTCTCGTCATTAAATTATGCACTGTACATTAGAAACAGATGTACCACTGGAAACCTTGCATGACAGCACAGTCTTCAAGATTTGCCAATTAGGATGCTGCTAAAACAGAAAAAACAACATGAGTTACAGATTAGCTGGTCTACCTAAGAAAAAAAGACAGCAAGGGAGCAATGGTTTTCTGTTCTGCTATACAACACAAGTTTTGAGAATAAAGTAGTGGACATATTTTTCTTTTTTTAACCTGCAAAGCAAGGAGCATTATTTGATGGGATGGACTGAGGTATTTCCTGAGGTGTTTCTCAATTTCTAAATGATATAATATTATACAATAGTAAGATGATATATTTTTTTTTTAAGACTTAGTCTTACGAATGTGCTGATCTGTATTGGGAGAAAAAAATTAACAGAGGAAGAAATACAACAGGTGAACATTACTACTAGAACATTAGATATAAATTTGCATAATAGTGGTTTGGTGAGGAGTGATTCACCTTCTGCTATGTTTTAAGATCAAAATGCTGTTAAACAGTTCCTTTATGTATTTTACATCCTTGGTTTGTGGACTTTTTGTTTGATTTTAATTAGATAATGAGCTATCATTTTGTAATGCTGTGGGTTACAATGATTTTTATTTTATCTCTCAGAATCTTTCATATCTCTAAACCTCAGAATATTTATATTTTAGAAATATGAATTTCAATTTTAAGCAAACTACCTTGTGCAAGCTTATACTTCATGTTACTTACTTATGAGAGATAAGGCTAAACTGAGTAACTTCTCTGTTGTAAACAAACAGTGAAGGCACCAGTTTCTTTTAAAAGAGGATTAAAACCATGATAAGTAACCTAGTGTAGCTGTGCCTCAGGTGCCTGATCCAATAGCTGTCAGAGTTCTCTCAGGTTTAGGATGATGTATTATAAATAGGCTTTATACAGGAAAGGAGTTTGACTCAATTTTTTTCAGTTTTTGTATATTTGTACTGACACATATTACAATCATTTCTGCTCTTCAAAAGTTCTGATGTCATGGTATTCAGCCAAGGGGAAGAGTAAATGTTTCCTGAAGGGATGATGTTGGCACTGTTCAGCAGTGAATATTCTCTGGAGACTTGGTCAATTCTGTCAAGAAAAATTGGCTTTCTGAGTGAAGATGGGTAAGTCTTGCATTAAAAATTTGTGGTTTTAAGATATATGATTTTTTCTGCCCCCTATACAGTCATTTAATCTCTAGGCTGTTTCCCTTCCTATGCTTTATCCTGCTGTCATCTCAATTTTAAGCACTTTCCCAATAAAGATACAGTTAGGTGGAAATAAAGCTAATGACAAAATCCAGCTTTTGAAGAGGAGATTAGTTATCTACCTCCAACATCAGCAATTCAGACAGTGAAATTGAGAGAAATAGAGAAAATGGGAACCAAGAGCACAAAAAAATCTTCTCTTACAAAAATATGATTACACACATGGTTTGGATGCAGATTAGAAAAAATAAGACAAGAATTTAAATTTCAGAATCTTTCAAAAAACATATTTATACCACCGATCCATGAGAATAAGACCAGATTTGCTGCTGAGAGTTGCTGAGAATGACATTCACTGGAACAGCTCATTGCAGGGAAACACTACTTAGTTCAAATACTTTAAAGCAAAATGAGGATCAAAGCACTTTATTAATTTATTAACGATATGATGGACGAGGAATAAGTGAACTATACATTCAGGATCAATATCAATAATATAACAGATCAACTACAACACTAGACACTTACAAGATGTGAATAATACCTACAAATTTCTAAACACTTTTCAAAAACAAATACCAGGAAGTTCTCATCATACACATATGCACACACACACACACAACTGCATGCATATCTACCCTTCCTCACAGGCTTTGGGGATCACAGGCACACCCCACTCCTGAGTGTGTAGGTTCCCCAACCTGCACACCCTTCTTGGGAAGACATGGGTACTCAAGCATTATTTGCACCTGCGCAACATCCTACACCCCACTGACCCATGTGCTAGGGAGAAAGTCCTCCATGAGGTCCTACGTGCATACCCCACACTGTCAGCCACCAGCTGGGTGTAGGCTGCTCCCAATGTCCCATGGGAACGCTGCTGTGCCCCACCTGGACAGAGGTCATGGTGCCATGGGGTGACATCCAGCAGTGCCAAGTCATATCTAACTGTTGCTCTTTCCAGTAAAAAGTCTCTCACCATTACAAACGTCCATGCTTCTCTTATCTATTTGGGCTGACTACTCCATCCTCAATTCAGAAGTCTATTTCAAGTTTCCTGGTTACAGTTTAATCTGGCTGATGGTCATCGTCCTCTTTGTAATGCTCATTTTTGGACAAAATGCCCTCCAGAAAGTTTTGTGCATTTGATCCAGGCATACTGTGTAGACTCACATCCTACCAAGTGCTGTTTTCCAGATCACTTGCCAAGGATAGTCCATGGAGGCACCCCCCAAGCATTCTGGTTGCTTCATTTTCACTCTAAGAACCTCATGCAGAAGCTTTGAAAAGAGAATGAAGAGAATATTCAGTGCCTAGTGACAGTTAAGAACATTATGATCAGTTTCTTATCTATGTTAACATTTTTAAACCATTGTAATTGAATTAAAAGTAGTTTAGAGTGAACAACATTTAGCCTTAATGTTGTTTCAAGGCACCTTTAATCTTGCAGCATGTTGTATGTTGGCTTCATCAAAACTTTAGCTTATTTAAAAAACATTAAAAATACTTGAGAAACTGTAGACCTAACAGTATCTAGTAAAAGTGAATGAAAGTAAATGCAAGGCTACATTGGTGTTGTGTCTCCACAATTACAGTCATCAGGTGTTACAGAAAGCCACCAACACTTGCTTTCATAATTCATATTTTTCAAGAGCTGCAGTGTGGTATTCAGCTAGCAGAAGTGGGGAGACACAGAAAGATTTCAGAACCTCACACTCTAAAAAATTGATCTAGCACCAAATTAGGGTAAAATCCTTGTCATGGCTGAGGAATAACAGCACAGTTATGAGTGGCTAAGAGCTATTGTTGTTCTGTCTGTTTGACAGGTTGGTTCCTATTCCACACAGCATTGCAAATTCTACCTGCAGTTATAACTATATGAACCCTCTGATTTTAATATGAGGACAGCAAATGTAATTATTTATGTGCACATATTATCCTTCTCCTCTTATGTTTAGTTTCCCTGAGATTTTAGCAGTAACAGCTGGTTTTCCTAACATTTGCCTAAACAATGTTCCTACACTCTATGTGCATTTATTTTATAAAATTCTTATATCAGAAATTAACAATTTTAAGAGAAAAAAAAGTGAAAGAAACAATGAAACGCACAATGAACTGTAAGTAGCAGATTTCATTCTAGTAAAGCTTAGTACAACAAGCCAGTTGGTATCTTCAAGGTTCCTTTTGGGTTTTCTTGTTGGTAGATTTTAGGTTTGTTGTTTTTTTTTTTTAACCTACACTATGATTTATTTCTGAATAGACCATTGTCTGGACTCAAGTTTTATCTATTCTGGAAGGTCCAGTGATGTCTGATTTGAAACAGGGTCAGTGTTTGATACAATCAGTAGCCTGTGATTAGCAGCATCCTTGTAGTAAACTGCCCACAATGAACAATCCAATATTTTGTGGTCTCAGCATGGCAAAATACTCAGTGCCATGAAAACTGTATCATTATAATTGGACCTCGGGTAACTATCTACAGATTATTCTTGCGGACGTAATTATGTAATTGTTGTAGGTTCTTACTGAATAAAAGCACAAGTTTCTTTAAGATAACATTCTTGCTTGTGGTTTAGCAGGAAGGCAAAGAGAAGTCTATTTTTATAAGCCAAATCAAGTGTGGGCTTGGCCATAGTCAGTGCAGACCTATAAGGGGTCTCTGCTGTCTGGTTGTGTTGGGTCAGCTGCTCGCAAGCTAATTTTTCCGTTTGATGAAAGATTAAAGAGGCACCTCATCCTTTTGTGGGTAAGTTACTAATCTAAGGTTTGATGCCAAACAAGCTATATCTAGAGAGGAGTAGGGAAGAAAATAAGAAACCCATTAAGAACGCACAGCTATCAGTCATTTTTTGTAGCCTCATTGAGAGAGGAAACCCTCAAAGACTGACATGGATCCAGACTCCTATGCTCAATGGTGAAACAAGCTTTAAGGTGGTCCTGTGGCCCAGTAACAGTCATAGGACACATATAATAAAGAAAACAGTTCTCTTGCAAACACCCTCTGAGCTGTGGGCCAGTGTATGTGATGACTTGGAGAGCCGTGAACAAAAGAAACATTGATGAATACACTAATAAAGCTGTTAGGTCAAAATTTAGGAAGCCATGATTTGGAAAGAGATTGAAGACAAAATGTGCTGCACCTGAGTTAGACGTTTACCTTTCAGAAAGAAACATAGCTGGCATATTTGCTGTGTCATGCCTCAATATGTGGCGCAAAACTTTTCTCAGTCCCTTTGTCCAGCATTAGGAGTAATAAAACTGAAATCTATTCAGTAGTTTTATTTATTAAAAACAAAAATGTTGGTTGGTTTCAAAAATATGTACAAGTAATGTTTTCTAGAGAAAGCGCTGTATTTATTTACTTGTTTAAAGGTGAATTTAAAATAGAATATGACCTTTTGTTCCACCATTTCAGGTGGGAAGAGCCTAGTATGTGAATCATTTACAAATCCCCAGGTAGCTGTGACAAATGATAAACTTCTAACTCTTTTCTTCTGCTGCCCTAGAAATGGAATGTATTATATTAATGGTCCAGACTTTCATCTACTATCCTTAGTCTCAATAGTAGCAAGTCTTTTTGATGGTTTTTGTTTTTGGAGTCATTTAACCTTGATTTGCATCTTTAGGCCGAGATGAAACACCAGTCACCATTTATAATACACACTCTAATACTAAGATTTACAACTTTCAGCTTGAAAAGGCTGCTGGAAAGAGGGTAGATTTTTGCAAAAGATGAAATTACACAATTCTGTATTATCTTGTTAACTTGTGTAGGCAGAAGTGTAGAGAGATACTTTACAAAAGCATCATCAAATGATCATTACACAAAAGTCTGACATAACAGAAATACAATATGTGATGTTAATTAGTGAGTTGTTTTTTTGCTTTTTTTATTATATCACCAGTTACATGCTGTCAGCTTTAGGTGATTGTAGACATGACAAATAAGACAGAGCATTTATTATTTTTTTTTTAAAGAGTAATATTGCAAGATGCAGAAGATTAAATGCAAAGCAAACGTTTTGCGTATGGGATCTAGGCAGATGTGTGATCATCTCAATCAGTTTCTATCTCAGATAGGTTAGAAAATTGAAGAAAAGTAATCATATTCTGTATTAGAACAAAAGAAATGAACGACCACATTTAGCATAAACAAGCTTTAATCGTAACAGCCAATTTAAAGGTTCATTATCAAATACCAGTGCTGCTATTGTAAGCTTCAGCTTTCTATCAGCTAGTGAAAAGACACAACAGATGAAATATTAAAAGAAAGTGCTAAAAGATCTCAAGTATAGGTCTAAATGACAGAATTCTTGTTTCTAACCTACACTAGACTAAAACATCAGTACTTCACCATTCACTTCAAAGGCAATTGTATATTGGGGATAAAATATGGGTTATTTAGGGGAAAAAAAGATTTTTTTAGATTTCACTATTGGATTTTCTTCTGATTTGTAATAGAAATGAAATTTCAAACAAAAGTAGAAGAGCCTCAGGCTGGCACAGCTATGCCTGATCGACTGCTTCATGGCCCTAATTGAAGGAGGACTGTATTCCCTCGCAGCCTGCTGAGACTGTTGACTAACGATAACCCAAACCTAAAGAAATTATGCCCAAATTATGTTAAAATCAGGTGCTTTTCCATAGGGCTGTGGCTAGAAGTGGGGGTTGTGGCCTCACCTGGGAGAGCTGTTTTCTGATTGAGTGGTGCCATGTGAGGAAGATGCAAGAAGAGTTGAGTAGGCTTTGTTGAATTAAGGATGACTGGCTTCAAAGAGTCTCTGCTGAGCAAATGGCCTCAACTCTTCAGAGGTATGAAAGGTTGTATAACCAAGGCAAGGCAGCAGAAGAAAGAGGACAGAAACTCTCACAAGGGTGTAGCCTGGAAGCTGGTAACTTCTGGCAGCAGCAGGAAGGTGGCGAAAGTTTTGTGCCAAGGCCTTGGTATCAAAGGAGGATGAACAAGTTCTGCTAAGAGAATGCTCCAGAGAAAGCACTACAGAGAATTACAGAGACTGCCAAGGCTCATTTAGACTAGTATCTGTTGTTTCTCATCCGCGAGTGACATGGCTAGTGGGGACACTGAGCAGATCATAGGTGACCGCACAGCTCTGGGTTCAGGGTTTAGGAGGGAAGCAGTCTGGATCATGTTCCTTGCAGTTCTTCTGGTCAAACACCTGATTAGTAAGAGACAGGTCCAGCAGACTAGCATCTAACTGCTTAGCTGGTATTACTAGCAAGACTGGCTTCTTCAAGTATGGTTTGAGAAAAGGTTGCTATAAAGAGAGACTCTCCATCTGCCAAAGAGAGAGAACAACGTCTGTGAACAAACTTGCTAATCCAGTGAGGAGGGCTTTAAATTAGGTTCCTCAGGGAATAGGGATAAGTAAAGAAAATACAGGTGGTGGAAGGCTACAAGGGAGGCTTGCACATTCCTGTTCAGAAGGGAGAATATTCAGAAACTTATGTCAAGAATCTGTACACGGATGCAAGAAACTGAGGCAACAATCCCAAAGAACTGGGAGTCCATGTGAAGTGACAGTGCTGTAGAGTGATCAGAACAGAATCACGAAGACTTGGTGGGAAAGCACACATGACTCTCATGGACGGCTATAGGTGGTTTAGAAAGGATAGGTGTGAAAGATGAGGAAGGCACGTTGCACTATGTGGAGGAGCTATTTAACTGCCCAGAGCTCCAGGAAACTGCACATATTGTCAGTAATCTCTGGACCAAGACCACAGGGGAAAGCTGCACTAATGATGATGTGTTGAGAATCCATTACAGTATCTTCCAAGGGGAACAACAGGATAAGGCTTTTTGCAAGCAACTAGTAGAAGCCTTCTGATAGCAAGGCCTGACCCTTACAAGGGTTTTCAATCTCTCAGACATGTGTGAGGAGGATAGCATGGGTTCAGGCACCTCAAGAATTTTCTAAGCTGCATTTTGAGACAGATTCCTAAAGCAAAGATAAAGGGCCAAACACACACAATGTTCTACTTTACCTCCTGCTGACAAGCAATGAAGAGCTGGTGCTAAATGTAGTCACAAACATAGTTTTGGCTACAAAGAAACAAGAGGTTACCGAGTTTAGCCTCTGGAGGTAGACTGTGAAGAGTCAGCAGAGTTAGGAAAGTGATATCCTGGAGGGCATAGTTTATTTCGGGAAGACATCCAGTGGGACAGTGGTAAGGGTAGTCAAAGTTCAGTTTACTGGAGTACAAGTTTTGATTCTTTCCTAGTGATTCCAATAAGTTTTAGGTTGGGTGTTATGTGTAGCTAACTTAGGAAGTGTTACCAACAAAGCTCACAGCAAACCCCTTACTTCCATCTCTCAGTCTTTTCCTTTTCTGTTCTAAGTTTTCTTGCTGCTTCTGCACCACATCTATTTCTTTCACTTCTTTTACACACCTCTCTCCTTTTCCTTTATCTTTTCCAGTTACAATTGTTTAAACATTTTCTTAACAGCAATACTGCTCTTGCTAGTAGCTCACTTAATTCTTTGCTCTACTTAATCTTTGCAGAGGTGGGAACAATCATCAAATATTAGAAGAAATCAGCATCATATCATGAGGACTTACTGGATTGGTAGCAGAAGCAGCAATTGCAGAACACTCAGAAATCAATAGTGTCCAGATGTCTGAAACTTGGAAAGGAGGGGAAAGAATGGGAGAAAGAATGACATGCCTTCCCTCATCCTGGAATATCTGCAGTCCTAGTAAACTGCATTTAAAAGGGATTCACAGTAATGAAAGAACATGACTTCTGCTTTGTTTTAATTAATCAACTGTGAAAGTGCTAATGACAAAGCACTGCCAGCCTCGGGAACAATAGGAAGCCTGCCATAAACTTACAAGTACCATTTCTTAAAGTCATATAGCTCTATTGAAGATGACACACTTTTTGTAACAAAGATAAGAAAGATACATATGAAAGAAATTTACAGCTGATCTTAGCCTTAGACAAGAGCAAATAAGTTGATCCCATGATGAAAATGAAATAAATGTACAACCAGATATAATCTAATATTTTATAATTGTTGAACTCTTCAAGAATGGTCTCACACATAAATTTTAAGACTGATTTATTTGCTTATCTACAGAATAACACAGAAAGAGAAAGTTTGTAAGTGAAAATATTTTTTTAAATAACATCTAACTGTATTTAATAGCTTAATAAGAAAAGAAGACTTCTATTCCTAGCCTCTCACCTTAGCAGACAAATCTGTATGAAGATAAGCTTATATTCTTAGGAGATATTTTCCCAGTTTCCAGTTGGAGCTGGAGAATTTCTTTTTCCATTAATATTAGATCTGTTTAGAGGAAAATAAGAAATGAGGGGAAGTAGAGACCACAAACAGAATACTAGTGTAATACTAATAGTATACTACTCTTGGCCTTCCTTTTTGTTTCTTCCTGTGACTACGTGCTGTGCTGAAGCAGTCAGAGATGTGATGACCCATCTCTAGAACAGCAAGAAGAAAGAACCTGGAATCTTGGCTCTTTCTGTCTTGAAAAGACAAACAAGATGTAGGTTTCACTGGGTTGCTTCAATAGAAGATATAGGCTCAGTCTATCTGCTGGTTACGTTATAGTCAACTTTGTAGTCTGGTTTCATTGAACAGGGAAGAAGAATGATGACACTTTATGGAAACAGTAAGGACTTAAGGATTTGAGAGAAGAAAATGAATGTGCCAGACGACAAAAAGGAGGAACTGAATCTGAGAAACTGTCATATGGCTAAAAGAACAACAGAATATTTCTGGTGGAGGGCTGGAGGGGGGATTACCAATTTTTAGTAATATTAGGTGTTGTCAGCTTTGATCATCATGAAGGTATAAGATGCCCCCTTCCTTTGCAAGCTTGATAATAACCAGGCTAAATTTTTACTTGTGTTTTGGAGGATAGACTTTCTAGACTTGCAGAAAGTTCTGTATGTGTGAGCATGTGTGCCAAAAAGTGGACTCTGTTATAGTTCAAATGCATGAGACACAAGGAGGGTCTGCTTTCTTTTCCTGAGACCAGAAAGAAGAATCCTTTACTACCAAAGAATTGATATAATCATCTTTCCTAGGGCATTTCAATATCACTCCTTGGCTTCAACCTCAGCCATGGACAGACCTTGCACTACTTAGCAGTCTGAGATGGAAGGGTGATGTAGAATTCCCAAAGAAAGTAGGACTTTTTTGTTAAAGAATTTATTCATATTGAATGATTTTTCGCCCAGCACTTTTGTTTCCAGGTGGACTACAGAGAATCCATTGATAACAGAGTAACATGCCCTTTGGTCTAGTATGCATTATTAATGGGTAGTTTCAAGACTACAACTATGCTTTATGCAAGCTTTCTGTGCAACAGAACACCACAGATGAAGAAAGATGAGATAAGAATGAAGCTGGAGGATTTTCTGCTGCATTCCTCCTTACGCTGTAACCACTACCTACCACAGATCCATACTTTTTTTTACTCCAGTGATCTTTGTGTTATCAGCTGTCTAACTGGCCTATAGGAGACTATTCCCTGAGATAATGAATGAAAAAGCTTGAAAAATGCAATTATTTTATCCATAATAACTGAATATAATTTTGAGTTTTTCACTTATAGACCTATGTAAGCATTATTGTTTACCTTGAAATAGCTGTTTGTTAAATTTTCTGTGATATAATGGTCTCTTCTGGGCTGTTGCAGTATCATCAAGTTTCTGGGAGTAATATATTACTATGATTTGAATTTCTTGGGGAATGTGAAAAAAAAAACAAACCCCAACTTTTCAAATCTTTTATTTCTAAATGAACTTATTTGGACTTTTTACTGTATTCATACAGACCACTACTGATATTGAACTTAATTATACTTCTGAGAAGTTTTAATTGCTAAAATTTTGACCATTTCCTTAACAGAGAGAAGCCCTTCTAGGAATTTAAACTAGCCTAGTGCTGCCAAATGATGTTCTCTCCTGTTCTCTACTCTTTCTGAGCCAAGATAGGTTTTGCTAGAGAATGCTGAGATCTGGATTTCATTGTCAAGGAATGCCCTGGAAGGTAAGTTTTTCCACGTGATAGAGAGAAATGTTTGGGTTTTGAGCTCTCTCTGTTATAATTCTCAAACTTTTATTTTCCAAATGTGGAACAGAAGGAGTAACAAAAATGTGTAAAATGTATGTTCTGAGGCAGAGGTGAGTAGGCAATGTATTATAAGTCTTAAATGTGCATACAGTTACCAGGTGTCCACATCTTGGAAAATCTAACGTAGTTCACTTTTTGTGTTTTCATTTTTCTTTGTTGCGTCACAGTTCCAAGAAAGGAACAACTATTGGAATGTGGATCAGAGAAAGATGAGGAAACGAGAGTTTCGTGTTAATAAGTTACCCATGGGTCACTTATATGGCTAGCCAATAATGGTATAAACCTGAAGTCACTTCTTTCTGATGGCTGCTAGGTAGGATATATGAGTGACCTAAGAGATCTTTGATTCTTAAGGGGGTGTGCCCACTGCTTACTTTCCAGCTTTCTTGACAGATGCAACAGAGGCCAAGATTGAAAGATGACTGTTTGGCAGTAGTCTATAAGGAATTGGAAGTCCTTGGATCCTGGGTGACGTAGCATGTCTCTTTTAGACATTTTGATGGAGAAATGACCATAAGACTGGAGCTCAGCAACTGACATACTTGTCAAGTTAACGAAAAAATAAGAGCCAGTCACAATTGATTGATAATTACTACTGGGGATCCCTATGAAGATTTCCTAAGGTCAATAACAGGAAACAGGGTAGTTTTATAAATGTGATGTTCCAGTAAGCAACACAATGGACATAAAACATCCAATATGCTGCGAGATGGACTGTGGAATGTACTGACCTAAATGAGATAGTAAACTAAATGGGATACACAACTCCCATCTCAGCTAAGAATATGTCTGATGTCCTGGTCAGGAACTCATGATTAATCACTTTATTTTCTTATAGATGACAACAGATAAGTTAGACTTCAAAGGAGAAAAGAATAGCCAGATGTTAATTCTCTTTCCCCTCTTTCCCCCTACTCCCCATCCCACTCAGGGGAACCATTTCTTTTAAGTACTGTACAACACTCCTAACACAGAAGTTGAGGGCAGATTGCCAAAAAAAATTACCAATGATCATCAAAAGACCTCCAAATCCATCTGAGTGGATTCTGAGCAAGGATGTAAGGCTACATTTTCTAATGGTTTATAATAATTGTAGCAAAATTTTTGCTTTGTCTGTTTAAATGCAATAGTTGTACTCCTTTTCTTGGAAAAAAAAATCATCATTTTGAAAATCTTTTAAAAAAAAGAGCTGGCAGAAGTGCTCACCAAGCCACTCTCCATCATTTACCAGCAGTCCTGACTAACTGGGGAGGTCCCAGTTGACTGGAGGCTGGCAAATGTGATGCCCATCTACAAGAAGGGCCGGAAGGAGGATGCGGGGAACTACAGGCCTGTCATCCTGACCTCGGTGCCCGGGAAGGTTACGGAGCAGATCATCTTGAGTGCCATCACACGGCACATACGGGACAACCGGGTGATTGGGCCCAGTCAGCACGGGTTTATGAAAGGCAGGTCCTGCCTGACCAACCTGATCTCCTTCTACCACATGGTGACCCGCTTAGTGGATGAGGGAAAGGCTGTGGATGTTGTGTACCTGGACTTTAGTAAAGCCTTTGACACCGTCTCCCACAGTATCCTCATGGAGAAACTGGCTGCTCATGGCTTGGACGGGCGTACTCTGCGCTAGGTAGGAAACTGGCTGGATGGCCGGGCCCAAAGAGTTGTCGTGAATGGAGTTAAATCCGGTTGGCGGCCGGTCACAAGTGGTGTTCCCCAGGGCTCAGTACTGGGGCCAGTTCTGTTCAATATCTTTATCAATGATCTGGACGAGGGGATCGAGTGCACCCTCAGTAAGTTTGCAGATGACACCAAGTTGGGAGGGAGTGTTGATCTGCTGGAGGGCAGGCAGGTGCTACAGCGGGACCTGGACAGGCTGGATCGATGGGCCGAGGCCAATTGTATGAGGTTCAACAAGGCCAAGTGCCAGGTCCCGCACTTGGCTCACAACAACCCCAGGCAATGCTACGGGCTTGGGGGGGAGTGGCTGGAAAGCTGCCTGGCGGAAAAAGACCTGGGGGTGTTGGTTGACGGCCGGCTGAATATGAGCCAGCAGTGTGCCCAGGTGGCCAAGAAGGCCAACGGCATCCTGGCCTGTATCAGAAATAGTGTGGCCAGCAGGAGTAGGGAAGTGATTGTCCCCCTGTACTCGGCCCTGGTGAGGCCGCACCTCGAGTACTGTGTTCAGTTTTGGGCCCCTCACTACAAGAAAGACATTGAGGTGCTGGAGCATGTCCAAAGAAGGGCAACGAGGCTGGTGAAGGGTCTGGAACACAAGTCCTATGAGGAGCGGCTGAGGGAACTGGGGATGTTTAGTCTGGAGAAAAAGAGGCTGAGGGGAGACCTTATTGCTCTCTACAACTCCCTGAAAGGAGGTTGTAGAGAGATGGGGGTCAGACTCTTCTCCCTAGTAAGAGACGACAGGACAAGAGGAAACGGGATCAAGTTGCGCCAGGGGAGGTTTAGATTGGATATTCGTAAAAATTTCTTTACCGAAAGGGTTGTCAGGCATTGGAACAGGCTGCCCAGAGAGGTGGTGGAGTCCCCATCTCTGGGGGTATTCAAAAGGCGTTTAGATGAGGCCCTAAGGGATATGATTTAGTGGGGGACTTGGTAGTGATAGGTTAATGGTTGGACCCGATGATCTCGGAGGTCTCTTCCAACCAGAACAATTCTATGATTCTATGATTCTATGAAAAGGATTTTGGAGGGCTGAATTCTTTTATGTGAACAGTTGTTAGAAAGCTGTGTGAAACCAGAATACAGACAAGAACTTAAATTCAAACCATCTTGTTTGGATGACTGCAGTCAAAACCAAAGTTTTAAATCAGTCTAAATGTGTAATAGTACTCAAAATTCTATTTCCAAAAGTGTATCCAACTTGCTGCTATAAAAATAATACATGGGTTTTTTTCATACTTGTTAGTTTCTGCCAGCTCTCTTCAGCCAAAATGCCAGGATTCATTTTTCCTCTACCAATCCTTCATTTCAAAACTTTTTCAAACGTTGTGTTTTGTTGTTGTTGCCGTGAAGCTTGCTAGGCCACACACTCATCTCAAAAAGAAAAGGGAAACATTACCTCTTACCTCCACAATGATTTTAGATGTAGGAGTTTGTAGTGCTAAGATTACTCAAATGCCTTTGACTGTCCTCTGTGACACTCACTGACGAGGTGACCTTGAAAGCAAGTAGGTCCAGCTCCTCTGATTTTAGAGGAAAAGAGACTAATTAATTTCTTTTTCTTCAGTTTAACTATTAGGTTATGAATGCGTTTCTCTGAAGTATTGACCTTCACGGCATAAGGATCCATAAGGATCACAGAGTTCAACTCCCTGCTTCTTGCAGGACTACCTAAAACTAAACCATATGACTAAGAGCATCTCCCAGACACTCCTTGAGCTCTGACAGACTTCTCAGCCTTCTCTTCTCCAGGCTGAATAAGCCAAGTGACCTCAACCATTCCTCGTAAGTCTTGCCCTCAAGGCCTTTCACCATCTTGGTCACCCTCCTCTGGACACACTCTAATAGTTTGATGTCCTTCTTATATTGAGGCGCCCAAAACTGCACACAGGACTCGAGGTGGGGCCAGACCAGTGCAGTGTAGAGTGGGACAATCATCTCCCTTGACCAGCTAGCTACGCTGTGCTTGATGCACCCCAGGACACAGTTGGCCCTTTTGGCTGCCAGGGCACACTGATGACTCATATTCAACTTGCGATCAACTCAAACCCACAGATCTCTTTCCACAGGGCTGCTCTCCAGCCTCCCATGCCCCAATTTGTATGTATAACCAGGATTATCCCATCCCAGGTGGAGAATCCTGCACTTGCTCTTGTTAAATTTCATATGGTCGGTGATTGCCCAGCTCTCTGGTCTATCCAGATCTCTCTGTAAGGCCTCTCTACCCCCGAGGGAGTCCCCAGATCCTCCCAGTTTAGTATCATTGGCAAACTTACTTAATGTACATTTGATTCCTGAGTCCAGATCATTTATAAAAACATTAAAGAGCACTGACCCTAAAATTGAGCCCTGGGCTCAACTTGAGTCTAACAAATGATTTGTTATCAAATAGTATGCACATTCAGACATCTTCATACAAAGAGCAAGCCCAACTATATAGTTAAGTTTAACATGTGCATAAAGGATATTTAGGGTTTGAAACATTATGACTATTTGTATGGATAATGAAATCAGCTTTTTCAAAATCTGATTAAAAGTACATTGAATTAGTTCTTTAAGTTCACCTGCTTTTTCAATAGATGTAGTAATGGATATTGTCCCCTAAATCTTTTCAATTTGGATATGTTAATAGCCAATAACAATAATACTGGTTTGCACATTGCAGTAGGGGGTAAGGAAAATGAAAAACAGGGTTGTTAAAGAACATTACAGAGGGTTAGTAATTCTAATAAATGTTCTCAGCTTGCTCTCTTTTGCAGCTTGTGGCTAGCGAATGTCATCAACTGCAATATGCTGTATCAATTAAAGATTTTTTTTAAGTTGTCCTTCTTTCATGAATCATTTGATTACGTACTATCTACTTTTCTTCCAAATAGTTTGTTTATTTCAAATTTCTGCCACTATGTGTGTCAAAGATAGAGGAGTATAATTCTTTTGAGAAAATGAGCATTTCTGAGTTCATTTTTCTTTCTCTTTTACTCTTATCTGTGAAGTTCAGACTGCCGAAACTTTAAAAAAGGTATGGTGCATTCAAATTTCCTTTGGTGTATTACTGTTTCTTCATATAATTCAACCATTAATTTTCTGAATGTCTAGTCAGGAAATCCTTTATTATACCTATTTGTAAGGAGTTCCTAAACAGAAACGTATGCGTGTGTGCAGTACATCTGATGAGAGATGATAACACTATCTGTGTGACACGTGTTCAGTAGATCTGATGAATGCTATGTATATAATATTTCTTGTGAATGCATTATACATTTTATCTGTGTATTGTGCATACTCAGTATTTCCAGAAATTTTTCCAAAAAAGTATCCAAAGCTTTTAATTTTCATTGGGACAGGATTTTCCAACAGAGAAAGAACTGTGGGAAGCTGCATTGTTTCACTGCTCTTTGTCCAGGGATTTTCAGATCCTGATGGACTATGTCAACTCTAACAATCAGCGTGAACCTAGAAATGTGAATTTGTAGAGCGAAACCATTCATATTGAGAACCTAATGTTTGTACTGCAGCGTTTCACAGGTTTTTTACTTCAGGCAATTGGAACACATCTTCCGGATTTGTTTCATCCAAAGTTCAGTTCATATGTTCCAGGAGTGCTCTGTGATGTGAACCAAAACATGATAAAAGGGGACAATTGGAATATTTGCTTCAAGCTCACACTCCTGATCCAAACAAAACTCTAAGGTAGATATACCCATAGACTGTTGGTTATGCTTACCTGATTTCCTATTTCTTGTAAATCTTTTCCAAATAACTGTTCTCCTTTGCATATCTTTAGTTTCTCCTTTTACAATTATTTATGATTTTGTTTTGTGAAATGTTTTGAATTGAGTTTACATGAAATGTAATGAGTTAAGTTATGTTTAGAGGCTTATAAAGTTTTGAAAAAAAAAGACTAAATTTTCCTCTTTTGTTCTTGGAATAATGTTATTTTTCTTGTAAAAATATCATGTGGCAGAGGGATTTAAGAGCAATAAGAAATGGTGATTATTTTTTTAGCTTTTATAGAGGAAGAAAGTACAGATTTTTACCTAAATGTCAAGGAACAAGAAGTCTGGATGATCACAGATTATTTCTTTGTATGAGTGACAGGAGAAGCAATCGTATTGTTGGGAGAAATTGAGCAGAGCAAAACGAATCAAAAGGTAAATTATGGAGTTTAGCTAGTGATGGGTAAAAAGAATCACAGAATACATGGTGTTTGGTCAGTACCATAGAAGAGATATCATCTTTTTGGACTGTCTGTGTCTCTGAACAGAGTAAAAGCAAAAATGTCATCATGAAACAGTTGACAGATGGCTTTTATGAACTGTAGAATAAAATTGACGTAGAATGCTTTTGAAGAACACTGTATGGAATAAACTAGCCTGGAATATTTTTTAGATTAATTGTTGTGACTGTGATCTTCCACTATGTTTATAAATATTCTTTATATAATTTTGGGCTGTGTGTTTTCCTTTTGAACTTTCCCTTTGACAATAAGACTTTATTCTTAGCATGTAATTTAGACAGCTTATGTTTAATGAAATGTAGCACACTTTTTGTTCTGTATTGCGTGGCCTGCATCTTATGTTTCAAAACATCTGTGTAAAAATAAAAAATAAGGAAGCGAGCTTGTGGGTTTTTCTTGCCGTTAATCCATAATCTTAAGCACTGCTGAAAATACAGTTTTTAAAGATCTTTATAATCCATTGCCTCAGTTTTCTTTTCCATTGATTTAGACTAAAATATCTTTTCAAACATTAATTTTGACATGCACCTATAGTTGTATATATAATATCCTTAGAAAGTAAATTAAATATGTTTAATAGCCAACACATGTAATGTTACTTTGAACATTTTGTGTCTCTTTAGGTTGTTGTTACCTGTTGATCACAGCTTGTGCAGTACTGGAGAGAACGCCAACATTTTAAAAGAAAATGTAGTCAAATTTCCAAGCTGAGTTATGGGAACACTCTTCCTTTCTTGTTGCTACTATGCACATACCTCTACTAGAACAGAAACATAGAAGGACACTTGCCACTTAGAATTCCATAAATACAAACAGGAAAACTTTTAAAAATTTGAAAAATTAAATCCCAAAATGTTCAGCTTTACTCTTGCATTAATTTTGTGATTTTTTGAAACTTGTCATAGAAAAAAAGAAAAAAAAGCTATAAAGTCCTTTAATGGAATTTAAATGCAAGTGAGATTAAAATAATTGTTGTTACAGATCCAGATGAACATTACATGGACATTATTGCTTGTTTTCCTGCTTAACTGGGTACAGATTTTTCAGTATTTCTCCTTTTTCAGAGAGATATCTTCATGTTAGTGGGGATATAACTTCTTTTGTGTGTGTGTTTGTGTGTTTCATTTTAGTATGCATCATCACATTGTTTAGTGAAATGAAAAAATGAAGGGGCTCTTTATTTTTTACATGCTGATATATGTGGTTTATACTTTATATGCTTTTAATTTAGGAGGACAGTACTTTCCATTAAAAGATGGCTCTCATTACAAGGAATGTTGTTATGGAACTGTGTACATTAAGTTTAATTCTCACTCAATTTAAAAGAAATACTTTGGAAACAAATGCATCAAAGCACAGGAAAGTGGTTAGTAGGCATTCTGGTTTTTAAACAGATGACCAAATTCATGTGGCGAGTGGGGCCTCTGGGGCAAATAAAGCAATCAAATCATCTCAAATGGGGTTGTGGAATCTGTGTAAATGACCCTACTGATCTATCTGCAGCTTTCCGGCTTTTCTTTAATGACCACTTGTCCTTTCCCTGCTACTCAAGAAATTACGCATTTTTTTCTTCTAAAGCTGACCAGTTAAGTGGACAAACTGTTTCATTCTTCCTCTGGATGCTAGGTACCAAATGCATGTCACTACCATAAAAAGAAATAGTCCCTTCGAAGGAATGTTCTTCACAGAACAAATTCCCTGCTAGTTAGCAAATTGTATTCTTGGTGTCCAATTGAAATCTTATATTGACCTTCTATTGCCAAAATCTTGCTTACATTAGTTTCAGCTTTAGGAATGGAGTTCGATGGTCTCAGTCTGATTCCTAGCGAACAGCTGTGCATATCGCAAGAAAACTTCTTAGCAGATGTTACTGAGTTTCAGAGGTGTAGAAAACCTTGTTAAAGGTAAAACAAGCTGCAAGGACAAAAATACAGAACCATCCACTCATTCTCCAAAACAACATCTTCTAAGAAAATTCAGTAAGTTTCTTCTAAGATTCAATGAGGTTTTTGGCTAATGTGTCAATTACCTTGTCGAGTTACATTTCTATTATAAGAAAATGAATGACTGCTTCTTTAGCACTCTCCTAGGTTCTATATGCACGTAGAAGGCAAGGAAAAACACAATGATTACTTTCTCTGAAAATCCATGGGAAAAAAGGTCTGAATTTTTAATCATTCTGTTCTTTAAACCCCACTTATCTTTCTTTAAATACCTATATATCTGTCTCTGGAGTAAATCATCACTTGTAGACTTAGTCTCTGATTTTGCAACTAATTCAGACAATCAGTACCCCAGACCCATGAGGAAATTAGTTCACTTCAATGGAGGTTTTTAAGGGAACACTATCAGAACAATACGGAATTCATGCCTATATGAATTACAATGTTGTTAGGTCCTCTAGCCTAAACTTCTTCTAAAAGATAAATCTTTTTTGTTAGCTTTTCATCTTGTTCTTTAAAAAAAAGATAATAAGATAATAAGATAATAAGAACATAAATGTTCTTTAAAAATTACATAAGAGATATTTCAGGATTTTAGTTTGTTGAAACTTTATAGCTACAAGGAAATAGTTTCTTTCTTAATATAAAATTTCTCATTGTTCTTTGAATTTTAAAGCTGCCATATAATGGTATATTATTGCTCATGACACTAAGTATTGGGTTTATGGGTTTTTTTGCTTTATTTTTTTTAACCCAGAAATAAACATTATGTTTAGATTATTAATTCTAAAAAGAACAGAAAAGCAGTCTTCTGCAGGCAAAGGTGTATAAATTCTCAAGTATGCTGTGGACTTAGTAATGGTTTAAAAAATAAACAACTTAGCAGTTCATAAGGACCTTGATGAACCAAAACTAAGAGAGTGCTGTTAAATATATTATTTTATAAGTTCAATATACCTTAAAGCCCTACAATTCTCACTCCTGACCAAATATCTGTTTCTGAGTCAAGAGGTATGTTATTAGATCCTTCGGAACTTCAAATTTTGTAAGTTACATAATTTCTGACCTCTTAGTCTCGAGACATCAATCTCTTCGTTATTGGCCTTTTAAACTTGGTGGCATGCTTTTAGCCTTTCGTTTGTTGTGCCAAGCTCAGTCATTATTGTCCGAGCCAGCTGGACAGAAAAAGCAGGACTGTCTGGCTGTTCTGGCAGGCAGAGCTTCTCAGCTGGTCTGACTAGCTGGTCCCCGCTAGCTCTCCAAGTAATTAGCAATTTGGCCCTGGTGAAAGACTTTTGAATGTGAGGAGGTGCCTGAACCAGACAGTAAACCACCGGCCCTTTCCCATTGTTGGACCTAATAAATATAGCATGGTAGAATGGCACACACTTGTTCCCTAATTCCTTAATGTCCAGCTTTTATCCCGGCTGATTCTTCCGGGAGATTTCTTTCAGAGAGCTGACCAAGGTCCTGACAGAAGTTAACGACAGAAATTGCACAGCTAGGTATTTTCATAGCGCCTTTTTTTTTTTTTTTTTAAAAAAAAAAAAAAAAAAAGACAATCCAAAACAACCAAATCAAACAAACAACAAAACCAAAACAAACAAAAAAACCCCGACAACCCCCCAAAAATGACTTTTTCCCCCTTCATATATTTTGAGTGGATGTACAAAGGAAACTTAATATGCATAGCTGTTCTATGTAATCCACACATCAAGTTAGAAGCGTAGGTTTCGTTTGCCGTTAGTGGGTAGAGCAAAGAGGACTGTAGTTCTGACACTTTAAGACAATGACAGCTCGTCTCCCTCACATTATGTGAATATATTTTCAGTGGAGGAGCCGGTTCCGTAACACGTGAATGGTGCTTTCCTAAAGTCACCTTTTGGAGAACAGTTAAAAATAGTTTACAAATGCTCAGGCATCTATGGATTGTAACGTAAACTTTTTTAGCTTAAGATTAAAAGGTAAGGTTTGTAGGGACAGTTGATAGCTTTTATCTGACTGCATCATTATATTGCTGGAAAAACAACATGCTTTAAGCATGCTAAGCCTATCTTCAGGGGAGAATTATGCTCCAAAAATAAGATCTGCAAAAGTGAATTTAGTATAAGCAAGTCAATGGAAATGTTGAGGAAAAGGATGTGTTTAAAAGAATTCAGGTGCCCAGAATGATTTTTTTTTTCCATCCATAGCAGAAATTCACAAATCTAAAAATTGTCTTTAATTTTTCATTTTTATTTTCTATTACATTTTTATTTTATTTTATATCATGTGAGTGTACTTTTACCATATACATAGTAGCACAGTGGTGAAAATATTTGCTAAGGACATGGAAATGAGTGATTAAAGTGATTCAGGTGCCCAGAATGATTTTTTTTTTCCATCCATAGCAGAAATTCACAAATCTAAAAATTGTCTTTAATTTTTCATTTTTATTTTCTATTACATTTTTATTTTATTTTATATCATGTGAGTGTACTTTTACCATATACATAGTAGCACAGTGGTGAAAATATTTGCTAAGGACATGGAAATGAGTGATTAAAGTGAAGGTGTCAATTGCATTGGGAGTTGAGCCTTTAACATCCTGGATGGATATTCTTTCTGCTGGTATACCTAAAAATATGGATACTTCTTTAGTGTTGTGGAATGTAGTAACACTAACATATTTCCTTCCTTGTTTTATGCAACACATATCTATGACTAAGTATGGACTAGAAGGGGTGAGCAAACAGGTGCCTGATTTATAGATCCTAAAGCAATACTTAGAGCTCTTTGTTGGTGTCTGTTACGAGGCATCTGGGGGCATGGCTGTAATGAGAATTTCAGGCACCAATAAGGCCTTATTGGACAAAATCTAAGTTTCTCTGCACTGAAGAGTGCAGTGTGGGTTTCAGTAGGGAACTATGTCTTGTGTTATAGGCCTACAACCTTTTACAGATCTGCTTCCTTGTTTTTAAACAGAGATACTTCCACTTAACAATATCCATTCATAGGAGAGAATCTCCTTTCCTAGCAAAAGGCTTCAGCTGCCCAATCCCTGTCTCTAAGTGAGACAGTGTCAAGTGTTACTTCCAGCAATGATTTGAATATTTCCATCCACATTTAGGTTTATCGAGATCCATTGCCCATGAAAGGCAGAACATATTGAGCCAAAACTAAAACTTTCCTCCATGTGTTCTATTGATTTGCTGTAACCTTTGAACATTTTTCAGGTAGATCACCTGAATCCAGACCCCAAGTATGTGTAGTATTTTTCATCTCAGTGGGATTTTGGAAATCTATAAAGTTAAGAGACTATGACCTGTCTTAGCCACAACTTTTCTCATTTCTCCTGCATTGCTCAGAACAGAGCAAAGATGATTTACATGAATGTCTTTTTTTTTTTTTTTTTTTTTTGGTTACGCATATTAACAAGAAAAAAATCACATAACACCTTCAGGATAACTACATTTTTGGGAAGTGACTTGCTAGTTGATGGTTAACTGCAAATTGATAATTAAGTTCACTTTAAGTAACTGGAGATTGAGGCAGCCAAAGTTAGAGACTATCTTTGAAAACAATTTCCTAATTCATGTGGAGTTCATAAACTTACACTTGAAAAGCACTTCAAGATATCTGCGTAGAGTTGCTATTCAAAATATAATCTTTTCTTATATTTGAGACTGCCAGGAAAAAATAAGTCTGTCCTTTGCTCTCCTTGCTGGAGTGTCAGCCTTGAGGGGGTGGGAATGTCCTAGGGCTTCTTTTAAGGAATGGTGTAGGGACTATTCTGTTGAAGTTGAGATTGCCCGCACAAAGGACGACACACGGACAACCTGAAAATAATCATATGTAAGTAAATCTTTCTGACCAGTTCAAACACTGTGCATGTGAAATATGAACTTCAGTGATCTTCTGCATTTTTAGATTTTGTGGTATTCCTTCTCTCTGTCCCTGAGGCCCCATTCAGTCTGAATTTCAGTGCAGTGTAGCTGACACAATGGGCCATATTTTTCCATTAGATATATAGTGCCAGGAAACCTTTTGACGTCAATGGGAGTTCTGTGCATGCCTGTGAGGGGAGAATTTGTCCTGCTGTGGTTTCCCTATATTATTGTGTATTTTCCAACAATATTAAAGGGCAGCCTCAGTCTTTCAAAGTGCAGTTTTGCCACCCAGATTTCAGAGGCTTTGGCTGGGTTGTTACTCAGTATGAAACTTAGAAAAGAGAAGGAAAGATTCACATGTACACAACAGAAGTACAATTTTCTTACAGGAAAACTGCCGTTCACATGCGGGGGGGTGGTAGTGGGGGGGGTTGGGAGGATTTGCCAATTTAGCAGTTAAGTAGACTTTTACACAGTATCATATGACACCACAAACTATGTCCTCACATCACAAGTCTCTCAGAAATTGTGGAGTACATTGATGCATACTATTTGAAGTGAAAGGAAGATGACAAATCAATACTTTATATCGATCAAAATTACTTTACAGGTATTGTGGCCTGTAGATCCATTGAAACTAATTGGTTTGAGTGTAAAGTCATTGTTTTAACAATTCCTGCTTTACAATGTGTCAAAATAAGCTGTAAAACATGTATACTGTATATAATTATCTCTTCTGGTTTGACTTCACAGACTAGGGTTTGGAAGGTGTTCAAATTTATAGTTTTGCTTAGTTAAAGCGTTTTAATTAGCCTACTGCTATAGTCATTCACTCATCATGTAGCTGACTTCCAAGATGCTTTATATGCACATTTCTTGTATGTTTTTGTAAATCTTATCTTTCTTTTTTCCAGTGCATAGGAGAAAATGTTTATTTTTGTCATTTACCTTTTCCTTTTATGGTCTGATCACGTTAGACTAACTGAAGCATTTAGAACACAGTATGAGCTCAGAAGAGAAATTATTTTTCCTCTTACAAAGATAAAGTTTAGTTAGAAGCCTACATCATATTTTGATCAGTGGATTGGAGTATAACAGAATAAAAAAAAAGGATGTAATTAAAACTATTCATAACAGTATCTGTACTTGAGCTAAGAAAAATTAGTGAGTAATTACATTTCCAAATGAAATTGCACAGTTAGAAAGCTGAATGGGTATTTGTTTTGCTTTTGGAGTATAACGGGTTTAAGCCGTGGAATTAAGGAAGGCTAGTCTTTTTTCTCTTTTCCATGATGTTGCCTGCTACACTTGGATCTTCTTACACTTTTCATTTAGACCTGTATATAACTTTAGGATCACATATCTTGTTTTTTCACCAATGACTAGGAGACGACTAGAAGTAAAAGTGGGAGTATTCATGTTTTCATGAGACTTGGTCAGATACATTTGAAATACTTCCTCTTTTTTTTAGCTGATTCCAGTTAATTTAGATCTCAGTTTAAAATTAAATATTTACGCATTATCTCGAGTACAAAGGAACTCACTTGCTCATGTGATTCTGAAAAAATTGCAATAGCAAAAGGAAGGCAGGCTTATGGCTTGATAAAAAAGAAATACTTCAGTCAGAATGACTGAAAAATAATAGGGTGAAGTTCTTGTTGACTTTTACCACAGGTTTTTTTGTATTCAAATGCTTAAAGATTTTTTACCAGTTTAAAATTCTTCAAATGTTAATCTGTTTCAATTTATATTTATAGTGGAATCTTTTCCTGATACTCTTTTTTTTTTTCTTTTTTTTTTTTTTTGCTTGAGCTTTTGGATTCTGTTGTGTTGTCCTAGAAGTATAATCCAGCCAAATGCTGGATTGTGGATGTCTGATCCACAGCTCTTTATTAATATATACTGTGTCATACTTTATCTTCAGTGCATGGAGAGTTTGTTTTTATTAGAACTCAGACTGAAAGAATGGCTTATTAGCTTGAAGTGTAGATAAATGATGTGAACGGTATGATGAACACAAATAGGGAATGTTTATTCATTATTATTTGTAAGGTAAGAAGTAGAAGAAAATTAACAAAATTAGCAGGCATCAGTTTTCAAATGCAAGTACTGTTTCTATGGAACATGTGACTGAACCATGGAACTGAATAGCACAAGATTTTCTGGAAGTCAAAAGTATAAATGAGTTCAAACAGTGAGTAGAGAAGCCAAGGAAGAAAAGTCCCACATGAAGGCCATTAATCCAAAGATCTCAATACAACGATTAGCTCAGAAAGACTTACAGTTCAGGTTGTCAGAAAATAAACCAGTGGAATTGATCATGGCATCCCTTCTTGTTCATATACTCTTTTCTTAAACATACACACTTGGCTACTGTTAAAGCCAGTATTTTTAAATTAGATGGCTTTTTGATCTCTGCTTGTACAGATATTCTCTTGCTGGACATATCTGAGCTGCAGAGGGCTGCCAGTCAGCCTGGAGTGTCGGTTAAGATAGTAACCATCATGTGTGCTCCACTTTTAAAACCATTGAAAACATCATTCAGAAAGCAATTGTGTCTTTAAGGGTGAATATATACTATATCACAATAAAAATAAAAGCCTCTGTGTTACCAGAATCAAATCGGAAAGAACATATCCAGTTCATCCACTAAATGAGTATAAAATCATTGACGGGCTTCTGTGAGCTTTGAGCCAGCCAGTGGAGAACACGACTCTAGAGAAAACATCAGGTTCTTGTCTTACTGAAGCCCATACCTAATTAACATGCACATCCTTCCCTGTTTGTGCCCTTGTTTGCTCTGTGTAAACAACTTGAAATAGCTGTTTTCCCCTTGTGTTCAAACAAGCAAAGAACTTTGATATTATAAAGAAAATTAGTAACAGGTGAAAGATCATGTTTAACAATGTTGGGACAAAACAGCCATTTGCTTTAAAGTATTTCTCCTCTAATCCTCTTTAATGCCTAACAGACAATAACTATTGTCTGTCACTAGAACTTACATATAGCAATTACTCTGAAGCCTCTGTGTAGTAAGAATAAACATGAAAAAAAGTCTTTAGTAACTTTTCAGTAACTTAGACTGGATATAAGGAAGAAGTTTTTCACAATGAGGGTGGTGAAGCACTGGAACAGGTTGCCCAGAGAGGTGGTAGAAGCCCCATCCCTGCAAACATTCAAGGTCAGGCTGGATGGGGCTCTGGGCAACCTGATCTAGTTGAGGATGTCCCTGCTCATTGCAGGGGGGTTGGACTAGATGACCTTTAAAAGGTCTCTTCCAACTCAAACTATTCTATGATTCTATGATTCATCATCTGCAGTAAAGAAGTGTGAGGGAACATACAAAATCACTGAGATTTATGTAGGTGCATTTGGCTTCCTTTTCATATTTACTAGAACCGCACAAGAGAAATTGAATTTCATTCTCTCACTCTAAGGATAAACTATTATCAGAATACATATGTGCTGTGATCAAATGCAGCTAAGGTGTTTCTGGTGTAGAAAGAGATTGTGACTTACACTGTGCTATACAGATTTAAATTTTTGATTTTTCAATTTGTTTCTTTCTGTGTGCTTTGTCACTGTTGTCTGTGCTTTTTGGAGCTTGTTTTTTCATATACGAAGAAGATGGAATATTTTTTTGGGGTATTCTAAATAAGTTCCTATCTATTCCAAAAGTTCTCTAAAAGGCAGATATCCTCTTCACATTTAAATTTCCCTTAAGGTCTACTTTTGCCTTTTTTTCATTTTCAATATAGAAAATATTCACCCAAATTTCCCTCACATGAATACATTTGTATTCCTACTGTTATTAATGGTTTAAAAAAGCCTGATAAAGCAGATTAGCTCATTCATAGACAATTCAAGTTAGAAATCTCGGTCACTCTGACACCATTATATTTGCTTTCAGAAACAGAGATTGCTGAAGATTGTTAGCAAGAGCTTAGCAGTTCTTCCTAGCTGCTGAGCTCTGTGAAAAAAAGTCCTATCACATAGCCATACATTCTAAAAGGACTTTTAAAGACTAGTATGTCAACCTAAATCATTGCACTAAGAAATTACGCAGAAACTCAATACAAAATCAGCTTTAAGATAGCCTCTATCGTACTGTTTCATGGGGTAAAGATCAAGAAAGTTGGGGGAGGGTAGGCTGCACAAAAATAGCAGCTGCTTGTTAACATCTTTTGAATAACTCTAAAGGAGCTATTAAATTGCAAAATGGATGCTTTCTAAATACTCTTCTGGAGACTTTGTAAACCGCTTGTTGAAGACTGTGGCACCTAACCTGCATTAACTAGCACCTCAGTCTGACTTTTTTCAACATATTGCAGCAGTGATCTGAAGCTTCTGGTACATACCAGAACTTCATGTATTTGAAATTAGCCACAGTTCAGTACACTGTGGGTGACATTGTGGCTCCTACAAATTCAGCATATTTTGCAAAAAGATGAGAATACTGGCTTCAGGTCTGAAATCATATTGTGTAAATGTTCACATATACACACTTTGTTCTCACCAGTGTACTAGAAAACAAAAAAAAACAGAAAAGGGATTTGAATACAACAATCTGGAATTTAGCTTCTAAACAAAAGAAAAGTTTCAAAATTATTATTTTCTTATGAATTGCATGAAAAACATTAAAACCATTACTGACTTTTAGTAAATGTGTGTATGGGGCCAAGACTGAGTGAAAAAAGACTGCTGAATAGAGCATCAGTCTGATGAATAGAACAAGAAATGCTGATCTAGTATTTCTGCATCAGTAAAGAGTGGTACTTTCTACATGGAAATTAAGAGCTATACTATGTATGATATCAAATGAGACAAGTATATGTCATGGTCTGAAAATGAGATGGTATATTGCTTTACTATTTAACATAAAATCTCCATTTTAGCATCTGGAATGTTCAACTTTTTCTTACCAACAGACTTCTGTAAAATATTCAATAGGGTGTATATATATATAGACGTACATATGCTATTTTCCAAAAATATTCCCCACATTAAAAATGTACCACAAATGCAACTGGGATGCTAGGAAGCCCATAGTCCAGGTGTTATGGAGAGGAATCAGCTTTTATGGAGAGGAATCAGCTTCTCTACTTGCTTATTTAACTTCAGAAATACAGTTCAACAGCCTGACAGACAGATGCTGAGACCTAAATATGAGGATTCTCAGCAAGGGAGCTGCGTGGCTTTTTCTCCTTGCCTTCACATTTCTCTACCATGAACACACCTCATGCCACATCAGAAACATGAGCAGACCTGCGTTTTGGCTTTGGGGTTTTTTTCACCTTTGGTGGCAGCTCATTTGGGGTTAATGTTTTATTTGCATAAAAGCAGTTAAGTCTTTCAAAAACAGGGAAAAAAGAAAAAAAAAATACTCTCTGTGTTAACTGGGACATTAAATTAAAAACGAAAAAATATGTTGTATGCCACTTAAAATAGAAAACATTTTTTGATGTGCCCTTGATATGAAAATCAAGTCAAAAGTCCATTAGAGCTCTTTATCATTTCACTTGCCCTCTTTTCTTCTGTCCCTTCCTACTCTCTCTCCTCTCCTCATCTCTCTCTCCCCTTTCAGCTCCCCTTTTTGTTCCTGGAACATTCTGTTTCTCTTATGAGCTAACAAGTTTGATGTGGCCCTGTGTCTCATTCCCTTCCAGGCTTGCAGCTGTTTTGGCAACAGAAGAAAAAATCCCCATAACAAATCAAATAAAAGCCCATTCTGTGAAGAGGAATTGAAAACAGCAGGCCTCAAAGAGGACTGCACATGAGATGCCTTGTTCTGGCTTTCAACACGACTCAAATCAGAAACACATTACCATAATCTGAAACAGCCCACTGCTAACACAAGACAGATGGTGGGTAATAACCCATGCATCATTAATAAATAAATTCCAACATTAAAGGCTTTACAAAGTATGACAACATTATCCGGGCAAAATTACTGCCCCTTTTCCACCCCCAACATTATTTCACTCTCTTGTGGGTCTCTTTCACTCCTTTTCTCTCCCTTTTAAAGTGATTGTACTTTTGAAGGAAATTAAACATGGTGCAAGTTTTAATCAGATGAAACCCGTCTTAGTGTACAAGTCTGAAACTCCAGAAGGGAAAAATAAAATAGCTGCCAAAGTGTAATAGCTTCCATGTACTTCTATTGGATCAGCAAATGACAATTTATTGCATTGCACTCCACTAGCTGTCTTTGCCCTCTTGTATTCTACTATTCTTATATTTCACTACAAATTTCAAGCAAGAATTTTGGCATTATGTTTTCCACTAAATAAAAAGATATATGTATCATTTCTCCACTTTCCTGCTACAAACTATACCATCTGTCTTCTCCCCTTTCTTCCTCACTCATTTCAGAGATAATTTTGGGTAAAATATATACCTTTTTAATGTTAACAAATGTTGGAGACCATTTAAAATAAAATAAGATGGACCTACCACAATGCATTTCTGCCTGACCAACATGAGTATATCACTTGCAAGAGGAAAGGAGAACAGATGGGATGAAATTTTTACAGTGTGTTACACAGTTATAAGTGCAGAGCTTGAATCCCAGGTGGAATTTGAAATCTGTATGTTTCCAGAGTTCATAGTGTTATGCTCAGCATTGGGATGCAAGTCTATCATAAAGACAGAAGTGGGCCTCAGTGTTTGATTGCGTATGTGTGGTGGGTTGACCTTGACTGGCCACCAGGTGCCCACCAAGCCACTCGGTCACTCCCCCTCTTCAAAAGGACAGGGGGAGAAAATACAATGAAAAGATCATGGGTCGAGATAAGAACAGGGAGATCAATTACCATCATAAGCAAAAGAGATTTGACTTAGGGAAATTATTTCGATTTATTGCCAATTAATTGTAATAGAGGAGGATAGTGAGAAATAAGAACAAAACTAAAAACACCTTCCCCCCACCCATCCCTTCTTCCCAGGCTCAACTTCACTCCTAACTCCACTACCTTCTACCCCTTGCCCAAGTGGTGCAGGGGGATAGGAAACTGGGATTGGAGTCAGTTCATTACCTTTTGTGTCTGCCTCTCCTTCCTCCTCATGCTCTTTCCCCGCTCCAGCATGGAATCCCTCCCATGGGATACAGTCCTTCATGAACTTCTCCAACATGGGTCCTTCCCATGGGTTGCAGTTCATCAAGAATTGCTCCAGTATGAATCATTTCCACAGGGTGCAGTCATTCAGGAACAGACTGCTCCAGCGTGGGTCCCCCATGGGGTCACAGGTCCTGCCAGAAATCCTGCACGTACATGGGCTCATCTCTATGGGCCGCAGCTCCTGCCAGGCACCTGCTTCTGCGTGGGGTCTCCACTGGCTGTAGCTTCCTTCAGGGTATGTCCACCTGCTCCATTGTGGACTTCCATGGGTTGGAGGGGAACCTCTGCTCTGGCACCAGGAGCACATATTTCCTCTCCTTCTTGACTGACCTTGGCGCAGGGCTGTTTCTCTCACATTTTCTCACTCCTTTTTCCCAGCTGCTGTTACACAGTGTTTTTTACCCTTTCTTAAATATGTTACCACAGAGGCACTACCAACGTCACCGGTGGGCTCAGCTTTGACCAGCAGTGGGCCTGTCTTGGAGCCGGCTGAAACTGGCTTTGTCCAGCATGGTGGCAGCTTCGGGTGTCCTCTCATAGAAGCTCTCCTTGCAGCTCCCCTCACTGCCAAAACCTTAACAATCAAGTCCAATACAATATGAAAACTATCATGATTCTGTGTGAATGGAATGTATTTCACTGTAAACATTACCCTGACTCCTGGATTTTTCAGTTATTTGCTTTGATGGTTCACTAATGAAACTATTGCCTATGAACTAAGCTGAAGCAATGGATACAGCACCATAGCTGGGAGTAGTGGGTTGGCTAAAATCCAACCTGAGTAAATTCCAATATGAATATTTGCATTTTGAATTACATATATTCAATTAGATACTCTCTCTCTATTTATTATAAATTTTAATTCCTGACCTAAACTGTCCTGTAACATTCAGTACAGTGAAATGTTATGCCCAATTGTAGTAGCGACTGAAATTCTTCCTGGCTTCTATATTTGTTTACTTCCCTTTCACATGAAAAATTAGATAGATGTAAATTTGTTTTCTATATGATGAAATATCCCAAATGAATGGCTTTCCCAGTTAATTGGTGGAATTGTATATCTTTTTTTCAAAAGGATTTCTAGCCTGGCAGTGCAAAAAGACCTCTGTTTTTCATGTATGTTGCAACTATATGACTGTGGGTATCTTTGGCCATAACTATGTGCTTGTGACTTACGACCTTAATTCCTACAAAGAGCAGTATGTGGGTAGTTCTGAAACACCTATAGAAAACTTATCTTCTGCAAAACACAATGTTATGCTTACTTATTTTCATCAGATCAAATTAACATTGCAGTGCTGGACCACATTTGACCAGAGGATCTCATCCACAGCACACATTTCTAAGATCAATAATGGAATCAAATTTATTCCCAGGCATGTTCCCAGGTCCATTTTTTGTCTAAAAGGTGCATTAACAGTTAGGCATAGCTATCTAAGAAATCTACTTTACACAGTAGTAATGAATACAGTCCAGAAATCAGTAAGAGTGCTGCCAGGAAACCCCAAATTCTAAGGGGGCTAATGGAGAGGTCTCAGTGGAGTATATACTACACAGTTTATTTACTTCTCGGCTCATCATTAACTGGTATTGTTTATTTTTAGGTTGCTACCTTAAAGCAACCTCTGAAACAGCCTCTTTTTCTCCATCTTTAATTAACTTAAATCAACAGGAGGAGTGATTCAAGATAGTGATGGTACAATATATTGAAAGGTGAAACATCCCACTTCATTCTTTTACAGTGTATTCTAAACAGTTTCCGTACTATAATGTGTCTTATTAAAAAAAAAAAAAAGAAAAAAAGAAAAATGTAATCTTATATTCTTTTTAAAAGTTAATTGAGGATGAAAGAACGAACAAAGGAAAGAAAGAGAGAAGGAAAAAAGAAGGAAAAAAGTAGAGAAAGGAAAGAAGAGAGGAAGTAAAGAAGGAAGAAAGGAAAGAAGGAAGGAAGGAAGGAAGGATGTTAGTTATGAGTTTTCATGTGGCTAAAAGGCTGGAAGGAAAAAGGGCAGGAGAAGGGAAACAGTGTGCACAAATGAAATCAGTACATACACTCCCTAACCTTTGAGTGGTATTTTGCACAGGAACTGAATCAAACTTGGTTTCAGTTTGAATCACTAGTAGTAGAATGGCAACTAGCCAAAAGAAAAAAATAAAAATAATCAAACTTTTCAAGCAAAGAAAAAAATAAAAACAATCAAACTTTTCAAGAGAAGACTTTGTATATACTAATATTAAAAGCTTCCATACATACATTTGACTCTTAGGAAATTCAGAAAACTGAGCAGCTTTCTTTCCTAAACACACCCATGCTCCTTTAAAAAGAAGATCACTCTCCAGACCAAACCAAAACATGCCACAGATACTGTTCAAAACTGAAAACTTTTCAGTTCTGTAATATTTGTATCATTACTGCAAGTGTAAGGCTGATATTACTTGCAAAGAACTGACTGGAAAAAACATGCACATTTACCTATGTAAGTAAACATTCTATAAATTTATTTAACAGATTTCCATTACCCTATTATAATTATAGTAAATAAATACACAACAGTTTTCAACTCCTATTAAGATATAAATGTTTTAAATGTAACATTTGCTGCAAATAAGTTAAAATAGAACAAAACCACTTTTGATGTCTGCAGGCATTGTATGTGTTAAAAATTTCTGGTAAAACCTCATGAGAGCTTTGAGGGTCTCTGAGGGTCTGACCACTTACTGTGAGAAAGTATATTAGCGGCTCTTTTATCTCATAGCATAGAATTTCACTACAAGAATTTGCTTAGCCATAAAATCATTGCTTTCACATTTTTAAAGTTTTACACTGCATGGTTTATCAAAAAATCCAGTGATGTTATGAGGAAGACTAGGAAAATCCTCTAAAGTTAATATTGTGACTCTTTTCTTCAGCAAAATTATAGAGCACATATTTAAACTTCTACATTTAAAATCTACCTCATTAGGTAATTTTCAAGGATTAAAAATATGGTAAAAGCTTCTGTATGTGCTTTTTACTATAGTTAGACAAATAACATCTGAAAGCCTCAGTTATGTCTTGATCTTGTCTTTATGAATTAAAAAGAAATCAGTCATATAAATTTTGTTCTGATAGCATCTATTCTCAGAGAAAGGCTGTATATTAAAAGGGGGGAGTTACAAATTCTGGTTTATTGATATTTTGACCCACTTTTCACTATATGTATTTGTGTTACAGTAGTGAAAAGGCTCGATCAGGGTATAGAACACTATTGCAGGCTGTGCTTTACAAATCCAGATAGGAAATTCTTACTTAAAAATTTGCCACTAGTCCTTTAAGTTTAGAAGAAGGAGAGACATCTCAGACAATGCAGTCCCTATCATTCAAAAACATCTGTTTGTATGACCTACTGTCATTTACATGTACTTCATGATTCCCACTCCCCCCATAATAGTTATGATTTATGGAGACAGGACTTTGCAAATAATGTAATCTTCTTTCTTTAGTCTATTTATTTAGCGGCTGAATAGCGACAACCAGGATTGTCAACCTATATCGTAAATTTCTGGACATGACAAGAAAAATATTGCTTTCACAAATGTGGATGTAAACATCAGAAATGCAAAGGATCCATTCATTAATGCTTGACCTACATTAATTTTCATGTAAAGTAGTTTTAGGTCTGTCTAAGACAGTAATCTGCATAAAATAATCTACTAAGGGCATAATATAATACAGAGAAAAAGTGATGATGAAGTAAATCAAGATTTGCCTAAAAGTGGTATTTTTTTCTCGAAGAGGTTGTTTCTTTCTTAAATATTCTTGTGCTTAATGCCAGTTTCTTGGCAGTGACTCAGTTGTTCAACTTATATGAAACATGTGTCAAGAGCCTTTAATGGATCATATTGTCTGAGTACACTGGACCAGCTCAGCGCTCTTCACACCGGTTCATCTGCCTTCAAGCCTCACTTACTCTTCCTAAGTGATGCAGAGGGTTCATGGGGCCTCCTGCTCTGGGGAGGGATTAAATGGTGATAGTGATAAATCTATCTCTGGGTAATTAACTAATGAGCATTTTCTGCCATTATGCAAGAATATCCATCACTGTTCATAAGTAGTAGGGTAATAAAGCTGTTCTTACACATTACAAACAGCCTTCTGAGATGTAGGCCATGGTTCAACACATTGAATTTCCCATAGTATGAGAATGTCTCTGGTTTTCTAAAACAAATGCTCTCCAGTAGACTTCAACTAGGGTCACTACTACCTGTGCAGACATTCAGAAACTTCTTCAGCATGCTAGGTTCTGCTTCCAACTGGAAGGAAGGAATATCTCTTCCTACTATGAAATACAGAATTTTCCTTATTAAACGTCTATTGGGGTACTCACCCTAAAAAGATGAAACAAAAACAGGTTTTTTTCCTAATTTTATCAAAAAGTTATCAATTGGCATAATTCTGCACAAGTAAACGCCATTTTTCTATTCACAAGAAGAGCTACATTGTTCTAGAACAAAATTTAAATATTTTCTTGATATTTATAATTGCATAATATTTAAATTATACATTTTTGCTTGTGAAATTAAATTTCCATACAAAGGGGATACATGAAGTACAAACTCAGTGTAGTTGAATAGAAGCATAAGTATGAAAAAAAAGCAGTTGTAAATGTAGTTATACAAATTTGTACAAAAAATACATTAAATTAATAGCATACGCATTTTTGTTATTGAGAAAGCTGTGCATTTTGTGCTTATCACCGGCCCAATTTTCAATTCTTAAGTGTTTTCAGATGCCTGTCTGTCATTTGCTGCTTGTAGAAATGAACTGATATTTTTATTTTGAAAGCTGCAAATAAATTAAAGGTAAAAAAGAAAGATAAGGGAAAATATAACTCCAGTTATCAGCTGGGATGCTCTACAAATAAATGTTGATGCTGAAAAGAACAAAGTATCTTTTGCCTTTTAGATTCAGAATTCTTAAAAGGGGTAATTGCAATCAGATGCGTAGCACAATTAATTTCAAGAGTATAGGAACACTGATAAGAATAATGAAGACTTGAGTTAAATAATGTTTAGATGAATTATATATACTGTAATTTCCAGGGTCTTAGGAAATTTGCCTTTGACTCTTAAAGGACTTGCTGAAGCAATCTACGACACATTAGCAAAGATCTCCAGAAAGCTGTGGATGACGAGTGAGGTCCTAGAGAAGTAGGGAAGATCAAATGCAATGCCTACCATTAAAAAAAGGGAGAAGGAGCACCTAGGGAGCTATAGATTGTTCAGCCTAAATATAATACTAGAAAGCTACTGGAACAAATTATTGAACAATCAATTTGTAAGTTCTTGGAGGATAATCAGGTGCTAAGGTATGGTCAGCATTAATTTGTCAAGAACAAATGGTGTCAAACCAATTTAATTTTCTTTTCCTTCAGGGTACTGGCTTTGTGGTTAAGGAACACTCAGCAGAAGTGCTGTTGCTTGACTCTATTAAATTTTTGAATGCACCACATCTTTTACAAGCAAACTAAGCAGTTATGGTTTAGATATTACTACTACTAGATGGGTCACAGCTGGTTAAAACTTGAAAGGATAGTTGCTTGCTTTCAAACACGATTTGGCAAGGATTTTTTTTTCATTTAGTACTAGTAATTATATTAGTTTTCATGTTAAACTTGTAATTTTCAGTCTAGCACATGGTTGATGGAATAATAATAAACCAGTGGAATTTTACAGTTGACATTGAGGACTGAGAGATGGCAGGCCCTTTAGAGTACAGAAATAAAATCCTAATCAATTGGTTTTGATAAATTGATGAATGAGCCAAAATTAGGAAGATGACATTCAAAACAGATAAGAATAACGTGCTAGATTTAGGAAGAAAGAAAAATTCAACTTGAAAACCAACTGCTTAGAAAGCAGTACTGCAGAAAAGGACATATGTACTGTTTGCACTGTGGTACAGACTGAATGTAAATTGACAATGGGATACCGTTACAAGACAAGCTACTGCCTATTAGGTTGTCCTAACAGAAGCATTAAGATATAAGAGGTAATTATGCTCCTCATCTTGGCAGTCATGATGTCTCACCTGGCAGAGTATACACAATATAGGTCACGCAGATTAGTACAGAGCGGCTAAGATGAAGACATTCAAGAGAAGACCAAGAAATATAAGGTTTTTTAAAAGCACAGTATATCAAAAATATGAGAGAATTCAGAGGTATTAGTTTGTGGAAAACAACCATGTAAGCAGTGTCACTATCTTCAATTATGTAAAATTTTTGTTTTAAAGAGGATGACGGTCAACTGATCATCCAAGTCTGCTCACATAGCAGAAAAGTAATAAACAAGGAGGATATGCTTTAGAAGTTTGGAATATCTTTTAATGGGAATATTTTTTCAATTGAACAAGTCCTCTAGATGTGTTCTACCCCTGTGACTGTAAGGTTTTAAAAACAGGTCGAATAACATCTACCAGCCGTGGAACAGGCATAGATAATCCAGCCTTAGTCCAAGGACGGGCTTGCCCCAGCACTTGTAAGGTTCTGCTGAGACACTGCAGTCTGTAGTATGAATAATTATTTGAATCAAAGGCCAAACTGTGCACATTTTTTCTCACTTCACTTTTGTCTCACATTTCAAAACATTCCAGCTGAATGTGTTCTTTGCAGATATGCCAACCACTTTGTGAATATTTCTTTATGACCTATGCAAAATGTCTTGGACCATTCCCCTTTTAAGCAACTTTTAGGAGTTATTTACTTCATTTTGCACGTGAAATAAGACTTTCTCCCTGTATTACTAGGATTTTGTCAGCTCTGTGAAAAGACAGGAAGTCTTGATGGGTATATTCTAATACTAGTAACCATATTATATGAAAGTATCTCAAAAAATCCAGAGCACTTCCTCTGAAGTACAGGGAAGTAATATTCTGACTGCAGCTCAGAGCACTGAAATAGTGATCTTTAATTTCCCATCATTTCTTGAGAAGACTGAGAAGAAGGAATCACTAGCTACACTCAAATCTAGAGTGTCAGTCAAAAAAAAAGACAAAAGGAAGGGACATGTTTATTGGCAGTCATTTATGTGTCTGGGTACACAGTAATGTATAAAACCCAAAATGGAGATTTCAGGCCTGTTGGACTTCCAGGAGTATTTTTATTTGCAGACACTTGGTAAAAAAGATCCTTGAATGTTCTTTTAAATTATGCCTACCTTAAAGAAATGTAGTACTCAATTTAAGTATAGTTTAGACAGAGAAAATCTCAAATACTGTAACTTAACTTCATCATTCTAGAACAGATTTTACCAAATTATCTTTGTAGAGCAAGGTTTGTCAAATTCTGGCTTGAATTTTGATTAATTGTTTCTGTACATTTGTGAAGAACTTTGTAAGCTTCTGAACACCTCAAGTTATGTCAGACATACAATAGACAAGGCTAAGCAATAAAAACCCTTTAATTTATATTTGCATGGGAACAAAAAGTACAAACACACTTATAACAAGAAGCAGAGAAGGAAAGCTTTATTTTCCTTTGTATTGAGTATAAAGTTAAGTGATCTAAGTGGCAAGTGGCTAGAAATTTCAGCTTGCTAATGAACAAAGGAATGAGAATCTGCAGGCTTTAGAAGAAAAAAAAAAGATTCCATGGGTATCTTTACAGTAGGACCTAGAGGGTCTGCAATACAAGAAGGAAGGAAGGAAGGAAAGAAGGAAAGGAAAGATGAAATGAGGGAAGTGAAAGGAAGAAGGAAGAAGGAAAAATAAATCCTCAGGCAATACCTGATACATCATCTATGCAAAGGATTTTGTTTTTTTTTCCCAAGTGTTTGAACTTGAAAATGCATATATAGCAGATTTTCAACATTTACTGGTGCACCAACATATGTAGTTGTATCAAGAATGAGTTAACTTTTCTTTTCAAGTTTTCTTACATAGGTTTCCTTTGGTTTTCTAGTAAGATGATGTTGAAGATGTTCGGAGGCAATAGCAAAATGTTTAACAAAATTAGGATTACAGTTTATTCCAATATCCTTTTTTACTTATTATCACATATTTCAAAGTCCTTGTGTATATTTAAGCACCAGATGATGTCTTTTATTTAACTGGTCAGCCAATCAGTTTTTTGTAGGAAATGTTTTGTTCATATTGAAAGAGGCCTCTAACCAAAGACCATAGCTAGCTTTAACATGGAAGATGAAACACCCTTTATGGTTCCTTGGCAAAATGACTAGTCTCTATTTATTGGAGGGTATAATAATTAAGTTATGTTTATATATCCATGCAGTTTTTGATGAATATGTGAGAAGCATTTAATGATGAGTCATGATGGAAGAAATTAATTGATGGTTTTCCTTTAAAAGACAGTCCATAAAAGACTGCTGATTTGAAAATAGCTTTCACTGTGTTTGGATTCAACTACTAAGAAATTTATTTCCTCTGCAGAGTAATTCACTGAGTTTATCTGTCTTTTTCTAACTCAATGTACATGGATCGTAGTTATGTGCATGGTGTCTACTGTACTATTCAAAATTTTGCCTGAAAGAAATATAAAACTGGCCAGTAGGAAGAGAAGGAAGCCAGGAAAAGTGATGCATTTGAGCATAAGCCAAGATTCAGGTAATGTTCCTTGTTGATTTGTGTTTGTTCTCGTAATTTATTTCAAGTTTTTGAGGAGGTAGCTAATCCACATCAAATCTATGATAGAAGGGATCCGAATAATATATTTGTTATTTGGATATGTTATTATAATGTTGTTATAATGCATGTACTCATAGCCTTTTGTTCTAGAGGGACTTGAGAGTATAGAAGGGTTGATTCAAGAAGGGCTTTCTCATTTCTTACCTTTTTGACGATATTGCCAGGCCTTGACTTTGTGCAAAGAAAAGGAAGAAATACGTCTTCAAGTTTTGTTACATATACCATTGTCTTGAAAGTAAAATGGGAGTGTTGAAGCTAAGCATGTGCTTCAGACACACTCATTGCAACAAGAAGCTGAAGAATCAATGATTTGGATTGTTTCAGGAAAACGAAGTAAAAAACTGGCAAAAAGAAAAAGGGAGGCTTTTCTAGTATTAGTACACTATTTATTTGGTAGGAGGAATGGGATTTCTGAGAAATTATTTTAGGACCAGCACAAGTAAGTTAGAAGACTGGTTTAGAAGTGTTACCTGGGAATACATTTCAAGTTACAACTTGAGGACCTTTTCAGCAATGTCAGGCATACCTTGCTGCAAAGGTACACAGCTGAAAAGCAGGATTTCAGAATGGTAGGGGTTGGAAGGGACCTCTGGAGATCATCTAGTCCAACCCCCCTGCCAGAGCAGGGTCACCCAGAGCAGGCTGCACAGGACTGTGTCCAGGAGGGTTTTGAATATCTCCAGAGAAGGAGACTCCACACCCTCCCCGGGCAGCCTGTGCCAGGGCTCTGTCACCCTCACAGTGAACAAGTTTTTCCTCATGTTCAGGTGGAACTTCCTGTGTTCCAGTTTGTGCCCGTTGCCCCTTGTCCTGTCACTGGGCACCACTGAAAAGAGTTTGGCCCCATCCTCTTGACACCCGCCCTTGAGATATTTATAAGTGTTGATAAGGTCCCCTCTCAGTCTTCTCTTCCTCAGGCTGAACAGCCCCAGCTCCCTCAGCCTTTCCCCAGCGGAGAGATGCTCCAGTCCCCTCATCATCTTTGTAGCCCTCCACCAGACTCTCTCCAGTAGTTCCTTGTCCTTCTTGAACTGGGGAGCCCACAACTGGACGCAGTACTCCAGATGGGGCCTCACTAGGGCAGAGTAGAGGGGGAGGGTAACTTCCCTCAACTTGCTGGCCACACTCTTCTTAATGCACCCCAGGATGCCTTTGGCCTTCCTGGCCACAAGGGCACATTGCTGGCTCATGGTGAGTTTGTTGTCTACCAGGACTCCCAGGTCCTTCTCTGCAGAGCTGCTTTCCAGGAGGTCAACCCCTAACCTGTACCGATGCATGGGGTTATTCCTCCCCAGGTGCAGGACCCTGCACTTGCCTGTGTTGAACCTCATGAGGTTCCTCTCTGCCCAACTCTCCAGCCTGTCCCTGAATGGCAGCGCAGCCTTCCAGTGTATCAGCCAGTCCTCCCAGTTTCGTGTCATCAGCAAATTTTCTGAGGGTGCACTCTGTCCCTTCATCCAGGTCATTGATGAATAAATTGAACGAGACTGGGCCCAGTACTGACCCCTGGGGAACACCACTAGCTACAGGCCTCCAACTAGATCCTGCACCGCTGATCACCACTCTCTGAGCTCTGCCATTCAGCCAGTTCTCAATGCACCTCACTGTCCACTCATCTAACCCACACTGCCTGAGCTTACCTATGACGATGTTATGGGAGACAGTGGCAAACGCCTTGCTGAAGTCAAGGTAGACAACATTCACCGCTCCGTCCTCATCCACCCAGCCAGTGATAACATCATAGAAGGCTATCAGATTGGTCAAGCATGATTTCTCCTTGGTGAATCCATGCTGGCTACTCCTGATCACTGCTGACTACTCCTGATCGCTCCCGATATCCTTGTTTATAAGTTGTCGGGGAAAGTCTACTGGCCATGCACAGCCCCAGTGACACAGGAGAGCTTCAGGGCCAGACTCTTCAGCTATAGTAACACTGGGAATGACTAACACTTCCAACTTTTGCTGAAGTGAGGGGATCCACCTGGGCAAAATGCCTTTAGAAATGATGCTAGATTTCACTCAGGGTCAAACTTCACCTGCAAATGCTAATAACATGTCTTTTGTATGTTGTCAAAATTGAAGGAACAGCTGGGAAAAATATCTCATCTTTGAAGCATTTATTGAGGCACTAATCTGTACGAAACTGAAATAATTTACTGCTGCTTCTCTAACTTCCTTAACTGATCTGGGCAGTTATAGTTTGACTGCAAAGAAAACTTTTGGCCCTTAACTTTCCCTAAGCACGGCGGGGTTTGGCTTCTCTGTCTGCATCTTCATTTGATAGAAGAATATCCCCATGCTGAAGAGTCTAGCTATCCTCTCACACTTTCAGCGGGCTCCACATCTCACTTTCTGTTTCTGAATTCCTGCCCAATACAGCTGAAAATTGATTAGTGTTGCCAGCTTATAATTTGGGCTTCAAAGTCAAGTCTCCTAAAGGACTAAATTGTTGCCATTTTCCCTCCTTCTTTTATATTTTTCTTTCCACAAAGCTTTCTAAAATTGTACTGAGTGTCATTCAGGGATACAAATGTCACTCTGCTGTATACAATCAAACACCTACTGAACTTGTGGCCTCATTCTTTTCCATTAAGATATGAGTAGAATCAGTGAGAGTCTGAAAAAAATTGCTCAGTTCTGCTGTAATTAAAAGATTTCCTTCAGTCTAGTACATCTGACGCCAGTATCAAAGACATAGAACTTTTTAAAAGTATGGACTTCTTTAGACCCTTGGAAACCTTAAAAAAGAAAACATTTGTTTAATAAGGAAGAGTATAAGATATTGAGAGTTTCCTGTTTGAAACCCACTCCTTCTCATCCATGGACAGATGGAATGATCTAATCAGACATGAAAGCAGATGCTAATGAAATTCTTTGAAAATGAAAAAGGGAGATTGAGAGAGATTGAGGTGAATTATTGCCCTATTTGTAAATTCTTACAGCAAAATTCTCTGAACCTCTATACATTATTTATTATTTTAATGTCTGCATGGGAGATAACTATACTGTAAAACATTCAACTGTAGAGAAAAAAATGAATGTGGCAAGAAGAGGTATCAAATTTGCTGACAAGAAAATAATCTTGAAAAGTAAGGCCATTCAAAATTAAGACTGCTGTCAAACCCCTGTGCAATCCTATACGGATCTATGTTGTTACTCATACATATATACAGTATATGGTACTGGAAAGCAATTGCTAAAAAGGTTAGGACTCACTTCAAGGAATTATTAATTTTTTATGTTCACAAGTGGGCAAAGAATATGGGTACAAAATCTACATCTGTGGATCTTAAAGTTCTGTTCAGATAGGCGTTTTGCAAGTCGAGATGGTTATTTAGTTTTTTGAGGGGACAATTGTATAGTCAAGTGCACTGGTTTGCATCTGAAATAAATGAATTATTTCTAAGTTATTATTAAAAGATATTAAAAAGATAGCCCTAATAACTTTGTGTTTGTCACTTTAAGCCATATTTTCTGGGGGTTAGTGCGTATATAGGATTTGACTTAGCTAAAAGTAAGACATCTTATAGACATTATCTAATGCAATCTCTTTGTGCCTCCAACAAACCATTCCTCTAGTTACCTTACACTAAAACCTGGCAAGTCTCTTCTCTATAGTAATTACATGGATCACTGACTTGCCAGTCCATGATGCTCTCATGTCTTGGTCCAATGTATACAACTGTTATGAGTCTCTCTCTGTGGCTTCTTAATCTTAAATAGTGCCTGCTGTAGCTCAATTAACATTTTAGGTTTTGTTTGACTTTCTTACATTTGTTTTATTTACCTGAGCTGTGTATTGCACAGTAACTGCTCTGGAAATCCTAATATTGAGTATTTTAAATACACACCTGAATTCACACAACAGTGACTTTGTTTATCTCAATGTGCATTGGTTATATTACAGAGTTGCAGTGCACCTAGAGTTGTAGAGTATGTCAATATAGCAGTCATATTTAACAACAAAATCAAACCCAAATAACTTCACAAACATTGCTACTGAAGCTATAAAGCCATTGTTCCAACCTCGAAAATTTTACCACATTTTCTAGTATCAGAACATTAGGCTAATTATTTTCAGAACTGTGTTTTATAAACTAGCCATCAATATTATGTTTATATGAGACTGTAAACAGGCATGCAGTATACTCAATTTTTTTCTCTTGCCTTTCCTCAATTTTAGAAGTAGAAAATAAAACTAAAAATAAAGTATTTTAATGAAGTTTATTCCTATATGAAAAAAAAATATTATGAGAGATCACAGTCAACGACATAACTTTATATCTTGTTTAAACCCTGAAAACAAAGACTTTCAGAGCCTTTGATAAAGCTTTTAGGAACTTAAAACTTCTAAGTCTGCTTTTGTGATATGAGCCTAGCTTTTGTGTAAAAAATGTGAATAACAGTAAAAGGAAATACCTGAAAGACCAGATGGGTATTAAAGGTTTTCCCTAATTTGATGGCCACTTGGTTGGCTGGACATGAATGTTTTGTAATATTTTCCTCTCATTGAATATAAAATAAATCCCAAGCTGCAAGCCCTCTCATTGTAAAATAATAATACAATGTCTTCGCTATTTGTCATTGGGATAACACATGGTTATCAAGTGGCAGAATTTGGCCTTTTGCTGGTATGTGAATAAGACTTGATTCTTCTTGCTTTTTCTTTAGGGTGTTAAATATATAATGACAGAGCTAATGAACAGAAGGGAGTTTAGATAAACTTTGAGCAAAGACATCAAGTCATTTGTGATTTAATTTAAGCATGAAATGGGAATAAATAGTATAGTTTATTTAAGTCACTGAAGCTAGACTTGAATGCCTTCTTGAATATTCAAGTGAAATTCAGGTAGATGAACGGTTTTTATAGTTTTGATATCTAGGGGGAAATTTATAATGCAAAAAAAAAAAAAAAACATGTAGTCCAATTATTCACTGTATCTGATGTGCAGACAGACTTCTTTTCTGAATATGAAACTACTCATTTTCAGAATCAAATTTGACGTGGTGGCTTCAGGGAAACTTGCTTGGGGTTCTGCTTCATTGGGCTTCATAGGCCCTGCTCATTTCACCAGAATATCCCACAGAAAGCAGTGTTAGAATTGATGTGAATAATTTCGTATCTTTTTGAGAAGGAAAAAATAGGACAGTCAAAAATACATGTACAGTGATATTTTTGCCTCTTTCTTTAAAAGTCCTTCATCAGGGACTGATTTGTTGTTTTATTTCAGTGACATCCAAAAGACCATGACTGTACTGACGAGCAGACCAGTGAGGCTTTTGATCACGAGCCAGGAATGCCCAGACATTAGACTCGCAGCTCTGACCTGAAGATGGGGGAGACCTTTGCTGAGTGCATTGTAACTCCTTCCATGCCTGTTGTGGCTGAATTTCTTTCTAGTTGAAATGCTGTCAAGGAGGGTCGTGTGTACTCAGTCTGTGCACCAGCAGCACTCACACTTTTTCCTTGTTTAGCCTTTTACTACTGACATAGCAGTTGAAGCTCTTGCTGCCCTTGATGTCCCTCCAACTTCAGCTGAGTTCGACTTTCCTGAAACCATCTGTGCATACAACGGCTATGTTTAAAATTCTTCCTTTGTAACCTGTCCCTGTTCCACCCCTTTATGCTGCCTTTTTGCATAGGAGCTATGCTGTGAGTTTCCAATGTAGCCAAGACAACTTTGATTTTCTGAGTATTGGGATGAACAGTTCTGGTAGTTTGTCCTTAAAGACCTATTAGATTTCCTGAGCTCCTTTACCATTCAGAGCTGCCTCCCATGGAATACTATCTACTAGTTTCTGAATAAGCCAAAATCTGTTCTCCTGAAGTCCAGGATCTGTGCTCTACTGTTCTCCTTCCTCACTTCTCTCAGGATCTTGAAGATGATTATTTCATGGTGATTGTTGCTAAGGCTGCCATTGATTACCACATGCCCAAACAGCACCTCCTTGTTAGTGAAGACCAGACCCAGCTGTGCGTCATCCCTGCTTGGCCCATCCAGTGCCCGTGTCGGGAAGTTACCCCTGATACTCTCCAGAAATCTTGTTTATGTCCTGCCAAACTGTCCTTCCAGGAGGTGTCACGGGTCTGTGACACAGAGACCTCCTCAAATAGTTTAAAGAAGGCTTAGGCCTCTTCCTCACCCAGACTGGCTGGTCTGTAACTCATTCCCACTACGTTATCAGCTTCAATGGCCTCTCATCTGACCCTGGCCCACAAGCTCTCCCCCACCTGCCATCTGTCCCACCCATCTGACTGCTCCTTCGCACAGAGACCATCCTCCTCCTCCCTTCCCTATGTGTGCCTCCTGAAGGGCTTGTGTCTGTCCACCACAGCACTCCTGTCGCGTGAGCTGTCCCACCTCCTCTGAACGATCCCAGCAATCTCCCAGATGTATGACTGAACTTGTTCCTTTTCAAGACAAAAGATGTTTTTGGTATTTCTTGAAATAAATGGTTCAAAACAATAAAACTTTATTATCATCCTTTTCATATTAATACAAGATGACAAAAGTTTCAAAATCAAGAAATGGCTGAATGTTGTAGGTACAGAAAATACAAAATGTACATGAAGTTGTAAGAAAGGTAACCCATAACACTTGTCTCCGGATTTTTGATTAGTCATACTTTGGTTAAGAGATACTGAAAGCTGTAGCTGATGTGAATTGTGTAGGCAGTAGTGTGAAACGGTCTATCAGGTATGAAGGTTGTCATTTGGATGAATACCAGTCTTGGCTTTTGCAATCACTGAACTTGTGTTAAAAGCATGCGTAAATGGCTCTTGGTTTGGTAGCGTCTCACAGTAATTTTTAAGAGTGTAAATGACTTCACAAGGTACATGGATGTGTGACTGTTTACCTAAGAAATGTTTGTTTCTGGTGGGGACTCTCTAATACACTAAGCAGTCGGGATCATGTTAGTCACATAGTCTTAACTGAAGTCTCAGAAAGTGCTGCCGTTTTATTTTTCATTTAGCAATTTTTCCATGAATGTGAATATTTACTTTTCCATTTTTGGAAGAGTAAATTTTAGAAGTTAATACTGTGTGTGGTAGGGAAGAAAAAGAAATTAAAATGGTGGTTCCACACATATAATTTTATCTCAGAATAAAAGTGTGTTTTTCAGTGTGATTTTTTTCTGCTCTGTCGACAGATTAATCAACAACAGAAGAAGAGTCCAAGGATAGGCTTGCAACACTGGTAGCTATAAAGTATACTTGTTCTTATAAAGGTATGAATATTAGTAAAGTAATAATTTTTTGAAAATGGCTTCATCTATGTAAAAATCTTTCTATACCTGAAAAATAAAGCACATAGCTTAATAGTATGAATTTAATGAATTAATGCCTCCCATAATGGAAGTAAAAATTTGAAAGACCCACTGTTTCAGCTATGAAATATTCAGTAAATTTAAATTACTATAAATATTCAAAATGTATAAAAGATGTAGGAAGTAAGAAAATACTTTGCTAGCTGTACAAAGACCAACAGATACATGATTTTTGGTAACAGATAATCAGATTACTCGAATGTGACTGCAGATGTCTTATTCCTCAAAGGCAGGTAACTGGAACAATTCAAAATGAATATCACTTAAATAAAGATAGGTCTGTCCTGGCTCTGTATGGAAATCACTGATCTCATCCAGACCTTATTGTATTAACTTGTGACCTTAACAGGAGCCAGAGGTGCAAGTGGGGAAAAAAAAAAAGTTATTAACAGCATTTCTATGAGCAATAGATCTTTTCATAGATTTCTAGACAAGTGGGGACAATTAGCTTGACTCAGATAGACCCTTTACTAGGAATAAAATAGCTAGGTTGAAGGCTAATTGTGTTTTGCATCTGCCACCTAATAAAATTTTGTATCCCTCAGGGTTTTCATATGACCAAGATTCATCACTTCTCATCAGCTTCAATTCTGAATCCCTGGAAGCCCATGCAAGAGCTGACAGTGTGACCTAGGTTCATCTGACAAATCCCTTGAGGAATGAGGAGGGCGTTTTGTTTTAGTCAATCAATTTAAAACTGGCTTATATTTTAAAGAGCATGGGGGGAGGTTTTAGGCTTAACTGGTTTTATTACAGAAGCCACCTTGAGCATTCTGAGAAATACTCTGACTTATAATCAGGGGAACAAAACCAGGTCAATGGGAAATTGAATAATATAATAGAATATTCAGTGAAGTCTTATGGGATAGAAGCTCAATAATGATAATTTCAGTTCTTTTGCACAAGCTTTCAGTACTTTGCTACCTGCAAAAAAAAAAATACATTTAGCTTTAACTAATATTATGGTACTTTCCAGAATGGACTTTGAAATGCTACATGAGCAAATCATATTATTTTTAAGAATAAACTCCAGTGAAGAAGACAAATGGTAACATCCTTGCTCTCTCATGCCTCATTGTGCATTTTCAACACCCAGAACATGTCCCTTGAACTTAGGCAGCAATGAGCTGAGGAAGGAATTAACATAGTTTTCACTACTTTTCTTTTGAGATAGAAATGAGAATTCTCAGTAACAGGAAAAGAAGTAATCATAGAATCATAGAATTGTTTAGGTTGGAAGAGCCCTTTAAGATCTTCACGTCCAACCAGCACCCTGGGAAGTATTTCACTGGGTGCCATGGACTTGTGTATGTTCAGGTTTCTCAGGTGGTCTTGAACCTGATCTTCTCTTATGGTGGTAAGGACTTGAGGTTCAGGGACTTGATAGATGTGGGAAGAGTGAAAACTGAGGCAAAAAATGGCATGATCACTGCAGCCCAGGCTGCCACCAGTCTTGACCTCTCTAATTAGTTCATCTATGTTTGTAAGCAACAGGTCCAGTAACAGTTCACCTCTGTTTGGGCTGTCACCTGAATTACGAACCTATCCTCAACACGCTCCAAGAGTCTCCTGGACTGTTTACACCTTGCTGTGCTACTCTACCAGCAGATGTCAGGGTTATTGAAGTCCCTCAGAAAGAGCAGAGCCTGTGAGCATAATAATTCCTGTAGCTGAGCTTCACCAACAAGCTACCCTTGATTGGGCAGCCTGTAGTAAACACCAGCCACAAGGTTTCCTTTGTCGACTTGGCCTCTAATTTTCACCCATAAGCTCTCAATCTGTTCATCACTGTTTTTCAAAGGCAGCTCTGTGCAATTAAAGAATTTTTTTTACACAGAAGACAACCTTGCACCCCACCTCCTTCCTTGCCTGTCCCTTCTGATGTGTTTATAGTCATCAATTGTGGTGCTCCGGTTGTGTGTTTTGTCCCACCAAGTTTCAGTGATCGCAGTTAGATCATAGCCTTCTAGCCGCACAGTGGTTTCCAACTTACCCTGTTTGTTACCCATGCTACATTCATCGATATACAAGCACTTCAGCTGGGCTATCTACCATGTCACCTTCTCAAAGGAACAAATCCTAATTCCTTTGAGACTTTTCACACGTGTTTCCCTGTTTGTTCCTAATATATCAACACCCGCTGGCTCTGTTGGTCAAAACTCCATCCCCTTTCCCCCTACTAAGTCTAGTCTGGCCATCCTGTTGGGGAAGATGTCCCTCTTGGTCAGGTGACCAACATAAGCTCCTGATAGACCTGGCTTCTCAAAGGTAGATCGATGATCGTAGAAGCCAAAACCTTGAGTATGGCAACAGCTATGCAGCCAGGCATTCACCTGTTCAATTTGACTCCTCCTTCCTCAACCCATTGCTCTGACTGGGAGGATAGAGGAGAGCACCACCTGTGCTCCTGACCCTTTTAACATTGCTTCGAGGGACATATACTCTCTTTTGATGGTTCTAAGTTGCCTCATCATGGTATCGTTAGACTCTACATGGAAGAGTGGGAGTGGATGACAGTCTGTAGGGTTCACCAGGCCCAGTAGGCTCTTAATGTCACAAATGCGAGTTCCTGTAGGCAACAAACTTCTCTAAAGAAATTGCCTGGATGGCAAATGGATGCTTTGGTGCCTCTCAGTAAGGAATCTCCAATTACTAATGCCTAATGTGCTTTTCTGGTGGCACTGGTTTTACTGTGGGTAGGTGGTTGGACCAACTTTGCATGATCGACTTCTCCAGGATCCTGTCCATTACTCATATGCTCTTCATTCTCCAACCCCAGAGCATCAGGTTTGTTATGTAGGGGCACTTCAGGGGATGGAGGAAGGTTCTTGCTTCTGCCCTGAGCAAAAGGGTCCAGTCTCCTTCATCTCATGAGTTACTTGTGTCAGTCAGCTCGAGGTTGAATTCAGGCTTACCTTCCCCTTGCACAGGCTCAAGGCAGGGCTGTTGTTCAACCTGGGACAGTGCACAGTACCACGTATCAATCTCCTGCTCACATTCCTGGACACTGTGTGGCTTGTTGAGCCCCTGCTGTAACATAGTTACTTGTCCAAGTTCTTCCAGCGAGGTGCACCTGCAGCTATGACATCCCCTGCTGCCTTCAGGTGCTAGGGGGACTTCCAGATACCGGAGCTTGAAGGGGAAATTCTAATTGTAACTGCTCAGCAGTGGTAATTTGTGACTGAGGAGTGATCAGACATGGAGGGCAAGAAGGTCCAACTGCAAGGAGGAGTTAAACTGTCTGGAAGTAGGAATGCCAGTGACAGAACAACTCCTTGCAAGACAGCGAAGTTTTCCATGGTGATGAGATAAGGAACATCCACAGCATTGCCTTGTAGATCATCCTGGAATGTGAGCTCTCAGGGGCCCAAGCTCAGGGGCCACCGTTGGGCAGTAGAGCTGGGCTGGGGGATGGACCCACAGCCAGGCTGAGGTGCCCCATGCAACTGCTTAAGGGATTGGTGCTGGTGCAAGTATATATGAGGAATCTGCTTGTGACATACATAGCATACTGCATGTAGAACCACATATTGCTGTGGGACTCTGCCCAATGCATTGTTCATTAATGTTTTCTTTCATATTTAAGTACAAATGTGTGCTTAATTTGCCTCGAGGGGTACCATAAAAATTCCTGAACAAGGTCCACACAACTTAAGGTATGGACAGCTATTTCAGTCCTTGGGAGATCTGTTTGGGTGGAGTGGTCAGCACAGGTAGGCTGTAGTGTTTCTATTTGGGTTTCAGTCACAACCTTGCAGCTGCAGTGGGTGGACACCATTTTCTTTCACCAGGTCACAGTCTCCTTATATTTCTTAGAAAAAGAGTCCACTTATAAAATGGTAATTATTTTGAAAGATGTCATCCAGCTAATTCTAATTTCCTGGAGACCTCCAGCTTCTGGGTAGGCTTGCACAGCCACCAATTAATCGGGGTGACTGTCAGGGCTGCAGCCTGAGCCCATGGGCAAGCAGAGCAGACAGCAGCCCCATCGCTGGCTGAGTGTGCAGCCATTCCCTTGTGCTCTCCTGTGTGAACTGCCACCCAAACTGCTGATGCCGTTCCCGGGGGACGCTGGTCCCTGTTTGCACACCCTGGTGGCAGTGCTGCTGGTGGCTGGTGCTCCCTCGGGGTGCTGGTCATATGTGGCTTCCTGTGGTTGAACTGGCCGTGGGGATCACCAGCAGCGCCCAATTTTCCCCTGCCCCTCTTGTGTACATGAGATACCAGATCTTTTCCCCTAGACTTACCTAGCTCCTTGAGGACATATCCCACTTATTCCTACTTCCCTCCCTGTCATTGCCAGCTTGTCCTATCCGTTTTCAGCAGCTGTTCAGTATGTGCTCCGTCATGCAGACAGCGTTTCCAGTGCAATCTGAACTCTTCAAGATAATGTAACAAGGATCTTGAAACCTCCTCAATCACGCATGCAAGAAATAGGGAGGAATTAATGCATAAATACCTCTGTGTGTGTCTGTGAGTATGTAGGTGACAGGGGCTGAGAGAGTAGAGTCATAAGGAAGATAACAGTGGGGTGGGATGTGAGGTTGGGAGTAGGTCTGGGTGGTGTACAGGTAAATATGCCTGAGCTTTCTGGAAGTTTCCTATTGTTTTTTAAAAAGTCATTATATTCCAGTGATACTTAGTGTTAATTAGAGATATAATTTTGAATCAAAATTTCTTCTTATTGGAAAGAAATACTCTGAAATTTGTCCTGAGGCAAAATAAAATAGATTTTGGGAGAACAAATTCTAAAAAATCCTAATGAATGTATTAGAAAGACATTGAAAAAAGTGAAATGTGCATCTGAATAGTACAATATCACAGAATCACAGAATCACAGAATGGTTGAGGTTGAAAGGGACCACCAAGTACATCTGGTCCATCCATCTTGCTCAAGTAGGGCCATCCATAACCAGTTGCCCAGCACTATGTCCAGGCACATTAATGTGCCTGTATCCTTTACAGGATGCTCTACATTCAGAAAAAAAATCTGAGAAATCCAAATATTCATAATTTTATTGCATAGTTAGTAAATTATATTGACTTTTCCAATAAATAAAATCATAAATTCACATTTGCATACAAACAAACAAATAGCATTTGCCTTAAGAAACACACAGACTGGTCAAGTTGAATAATTAACAACTTCAAGTATTTCTATAAATAGCAGAATATATCATACACCTGGTATTTTATATTTTGTAAATATTTTCCTATGTTATTTACCAGATTAAGTTAATTCAGTTTTCTACTGTTGTTCATCATGATTTTTCTGGAGGATGTTTTCCATAGTTAGACTTTTATATGTAGTTATCTTTTTAAAACTTCAATCTATAATTTCAACTGTCTGTTACACATGCAGCCTGCCTGACTAGCTTTGCTGTACAGTTATCACAAGAGAACTCAAGTTAAACTTATTTTGCGTGCATGATACTATAACTTAAATCCTTGTTTAATTGCTTAGCATATCAGTATTATATAAATAACTAGGTTATGTCATGTTTTTAATTTAGTCTTCAGATAGACACACTGATTCACCTGGTAGTTTGCTTTAGAGTTTTATACTTTGCTTTAGTCTTTGAAATAATCATTGCTTCCACGCAATTTGTAATTCTCAGCCAAAACTGGGCCTGCATCCTTGTGAGCATATATGTCTCACAAAACACATAGAAAATGCAACTGTACTGTAAATTATGCTTTTAAGCATATTTTCTCTCAAGACTTGCATTTAAACCTAATTTGAAGTTCGCTTGACTTCAGACATACTATGCAAAATCTCAGTCATTTGAATTTTTTCACTGCTTACTAATTCTCTCAAAAAGTATTTACAACATTTGAAAAACTTATTAATGACCAAAATTGTCTTCCCTATTAATTCTTTGTATTTGATGAGGAACAGTTATTGTTTAGCCACTACTGAGAAATTATTTTCATCTCTGTTCAGTAAAAAGTTAAAGAAAGCCAATGCCAAGGAAGGGCATGGGAAGCTGAGCCATGTGCCCTGATTAACTCTGTCAAATTATAGACATTCAAAAAGTTCCTCACAATGGCCATAACAAACTCTGGTTAAAGTACATGATTTCCAATTACCATATAAAACGTGTTAACTTAGACTTCCTTGGAAAAAGACAGGCTTACAAACATATTGTATTTATCTCCTGGCCTACTAATTAGGGCATGCCCGCATTTCAAGGTGCAAAAAAGGAGCCGAGCTGCATTACTGCAGCACTCTGCAGAGGCTCATTAGCTCTAAGAGCAGGGCTAATTAACTCAGGTGCAGTACCACACAGCAATGGATGTTCTGCTCCAGGAGTTGTCAGTTGCGTTGGTATTTGCATGGTACCACGTGCTCTGAAGGGACATGTCAGGTCTCTCAGAGCTAACTGGATGTCTTTAGGGTGCTCCGCTTTGTAATGTAGACTTTCACCTCAAATACGCCGGCGCCGTTCTCTCGTCTCTCCTTTTTCAGTGGGAAGGTACTGTAAAATTTTTCTTCTGGAAGATCACTCCCCACAACATCTCAGATTCCAGCAATTTTAGTGTTCAAGGTGTGTTCCCTGGTTAAATATGTATTTTGACCAGTGACTTTTGGATCCAAACCTTGACTCCAAACAAATATTATAAACAAAAAATATTTTTCTAATTGTCTAGGGCCCCATACTCAACTAGCGTAAATTATGTCACTGCCTTACAAATGAAAAAAACACTTTAATTTTGTGATGTATAAAACATCCTTTTTATTTGTTTTTGTACTAAACCAAAATTTAATAATTTTATACCCTTTTTGAAACTTACTCCAGCCATTCCCCCACTGTTTTTCAACTGTTCTTTCTCTTTTTATTTATTTTCATATCATACTTTGTTTAGTTAGTTATTTAGTTATTACTATACATTACTTCTTACATTGTTTTTACCATATTAACTTTTCCTTTACTCTTCCTAATTCCAAGGAACCGTAGAAGAATGTAAGGATAGATACAATGTTAATGCACATATATTCTAATAAAATTGTTTGCATATGAAAATAATAATGACAATAAACCACTTCAGATATATCTTCTAATAAAGATTAGTGTGAATTAAGAGCAAGCAGTATTTAAAAATCATCATTGTCTTAGGCTAATACATAGCCTGAATCAGCATGTTTGGGAACTTTGAAATCAGCTGATGTGAGACATCAAATATTACACTCTTGATTTCATTAACCTAGCATACCTTAGATATTATTTCTGCTCTTAAATTCTTGAATTTACAGTGTTAATTGTATCAGAAGTTATAACATTATTACACTACCTAATTACACTCAGATTCAGTAATTTGAAAGTGTAAACATCCTAACATTTGCATGTGAAGTTAATTGTGAATACAAAACTGCAGTTGTAAAGAGAGGCTTTATAAACTTCGCTCTCTATATAAGAAATTATGTTAAATGCGGAGTTTGTTTCTGGTCTCTTTTGAAATCAACAACCACATCACTGCTAAAAACCCTAAAGACTTCTTAAAGATTAAAACCCCAGACTCACTCAATGAACTGACAAAAGATCTCAATCTCTTTTTATTAAAAACATGAGATAAACATTTTATTTAATATCTCATTTCATTGGCTGGGATGGACTATCCTTGCCCATGAAAAGGAGGACATATAGTTGTAATTTCTATTTGCATCATAGATTCACTTGCCAGTTATTCAAAAATTTTCCCACTTTCCCATAGGGTTATACTAAATAGCAGTTCACATGAGATCTAGCCATCAGTTTTACTTCTGTGATTCCTGTATTTCAAAAACCAACTTATTTTCTCTAACAAACATGCCTAGCTAAGTAAGTAAAGTCAGTAATTGTCACTTTCCCCCTTATGATAGCCAAATATTGATACATATTTTTGGTAGCATATTTTTTTTTCTAGCAGCAAAGGTTTAGTGTAGCTATTTAACACACAAAATTATACTAAACATCCAATTCTACATCAACAATTTAAATATCTTCATAAAGAGGCAAAGGACAAACATTTTATGACTGACTGTAGATTAGAAATAATACTGTCATTTCAAAACTTGTATTTGAAAAGTCAGCTGGCTCAGTAAAACTTACAAAAAATGAAAATAAACTAAAGATGTAGATTTATATAACATAGGTTAAAAATAAACACTTGGAAAGCATTTGCCCTACTTTTTCATAAAACATAAATAATTTGATGACGATATAAATGATCTGATGATACTCGTCAAATATAATTTTTTGCAGCTTGACTTTATTCCTTTAAAATGCCTGTCAAAGTTTCATGTAAACGTAAGTGAAACAATAAGGAAAGAAAAGACTCTGCTGTTGCAAAACTGGATACATTTTTGTTCAGCAAAGGAAAAAGTTCATCTGTTGTTATTTAATGTGTTAGTGGAGCACTATGTAACACATTACATTTATTATTAGAGAAGCTGATTTTATATGTAAGGCTGGAATCATAAAAAGTTGTGAATCAGTTGTTATCATTTACTGTTTCTTGAGGTACATTTCTTTTCGAAAGGTTTCATTAGTCCTTTACTAAAGGTGCAATACCCATGACTCTATCTGTCAAAATGTGGTTGGAAGGGGAAAATATGTTCCTGTTTCATCTAAGAAAACTGTTTAATCTCTTTGATGTGTATATGTGTATATATGTGTATATATATATGAACACACACATATGCAAAAATCCTGAAAACATCTCCAGCAGAAAATTACTTACATGCAAAAATGGTATTTGTATTGTAAATCATTCTTTGATCCAAGGCACTTACAATCAGAAAACTTACTCTAAATTACTGACATTCCACATTATTTTGTTTATGTAATCTGTAGTAACCCCCACTGTGTGCAATTGTAAGTCTTTATATAACGAAATAACAAAATGATATCTATAGTGAAGTTTAAGTAATTTGAAGGTGATAGGATCCATAATCTGACGTATGTCACATGATTGGTAGAACAAGGATATTTAAAATTTTGTGTATACGCATCACTCATCGCGGTTGCTAAAACCTAGCTTTATTACTGGATTGGTCTAGACTTTGCCACAAATAGCTGAGGAGAGATTATTTTCCCATCAAAATCTGTAGCGGGACCACCTAGAGCCAGCCAGTGTTCAACCCCCAGCTGCTCTGGAACACCAGGAACAGGCCAGCCCCCATGTGGCACAGACATAGGGTGGCAGAAAGGGCCATTAGAAATCAGATGGAATTAACTTTTTTTCCTTTTTGTCCCTCCACCTCTCCAGTCTGTCTTGTATTCCAGAGTTTTCCTTTGCTCATGAGTGCATTTAAACAACAAAGGAGAAATCTTAGTCAAAACCAGACAGGCACTGATGTTGATTACCTGTTCCCAGCTGTTTTCGTAGAAAACAGGTGACAGTATGGTCACTGGCACTGTGTTGCATGGCAGAGATGTGTGAGACGACCAGAAGAGTCTTGCCACAGATGGTGCTGTCCTCAGACGACCATGCACAAGTTTCTGGGCTCAATCACACGCGCGAAGAAGCTTTAATCTTTAGAGGCTAACATTTCAGGAAAAATTACAAAATGGAGGCTGAAATTCAAACATTTTTTCAGGTACATAGAATAGAACATAATAAAATTATCATTAAAACCTCTCCCTACGACACTGCTGAAATGACAATACTGTGCAGTTTCTCTGTATGCTCATATTTATGAATTAATCAATTAGGATTCATAGCAAGGCTTTTCTTTTCAGTCATCTTGCTAGCAGGTATTACAATCTTTATAAAGTTAGTGAAGCAAATTATAATCAGTTTATATTAAAAGAAATTGTATTTGGTGCAGGAAACAGTGTTAACGTTCTGTCTCATTCTGAAGGCACTTAAATAAATAGCTCTCTAAAGAGGAACGGGGTAGTTAGGATAGAGTTCCTAAAGAGAAAAAACACCTCGCTTTTTTGTAATTGTTTTACAGATAGTCAAAATGTAGGCTAGAGTTAAATATTTTCATACAGAAGGATACATGTATATAAACGAGGATGATTTCAAAGAACTTACCCAGCCCCCGCCCCCCTTTTTTTTTTTTAGTCTGGGAAACTAGGAAGATGAATCGTAAAACTCCAGAGAATTTAAAGAAACATACTTGTCTTTTCTGTGTTACCTGGATTCCACTTTCCTTCAGCTCACCAACTGGTCTGAAAAAGATCGAGCACCTTGGAAGCATGTATTTCTAGTAGATAGCTAAGAAGCAGCAGAGTGGGTAAAGTGGCATTAAAGCTCTGAGCTTTCCAATGGAAATCTGCATGTTTTTTTAACAGAGGTTTTGCAAAACTGATCCACCTCAGGTGAAAGGCTTGATTTAGATGAACTGATGTCCCTTACTGGGCAAAAAAAGAGTAAGTTATATCTGAGATCTTCTGACAATGAAAGTGTTGGTGGTCCTGCACAGGGATGGAAGACCAACTCACTGACAATAACCTTAGTTTTAAGGCTGTGATGTTCAATTCCCACCAGCAGTTTGGGAAAATCACTGCCTTTGTCTCAGTTCTTAAAAGAATGCTTACCTACCTTGTAAGCATGTGAAGGAGTAAAAACATCCAAAGATGTGAGATGTTCAGGTATCCATGCTATTGCCTATATAAGTTTAGTTGTCAATATACAGAAAATGCTTTGGTTGGACCAATATTTCAATAGATTGGAAGCTTGAATGCATGGAATACAGCCGTCTTTTTGAAGATGTGAAGAGAATAACATCTCTTCCCATGCTGTCACAATGTGGTGGACAATATTCTGTAAAAAGTGAAGTTCACTCAAGAACCTCAGTTATTTTGATGCTTTCAATGAACACACCCAACTTCTGTTCATGCATAAGGAGATCAACATGCTGTGCAACACTAGAAAGCTATTTGGATCTTCAGTAATGTGTAGCACATATAATATACCAGAGTACAGTACAAATTCTATTTGGCATGTTCAATTCTGCCCCACAGTGTGACTCAGTGGTAGAGAAGGTGTTATCCACAGCCATTCTATTTCAAGTGTACCATCTTGGGAGGCAGGGGTGGGTGTCATCTATAATTTGCAAGCCAGGCATCCTTGCATTTACACCAGCAGCATTTGCTATCCAAGTAACTTATTGCATACTCATGATCTTAGTGCTTAGTGTTTAGCTCAAGGCTTAGTGCCTACCCGTGATCTCTCTCCTTTCCTTTCTCCACCTCTGCACTTTTCCTCATTTTTTGATTGATTTAATCTACCAGGTTGAGATTCTATCAATGAACCAGCAAATTCAGCCTTCACTTACTTATTACTATTTTATACCGTAGACTACACTTCTAAATAATCAGCCTGACCATTTTATTTTTATAGTTTCATCTTAATGCTTACAAATATCTGAAGTTGTACTGTGTTACAGTTTGTAATGAGTTTTTACTGCATAAACCCTTACTTATATTCAGACTTAATTACTTGTGGGCTTTCAGTGTTTTTCTTTTCCGGTGTTTAGAGGAGCATAGGATAGTAGCCAGGAAGTATACATTCAGCGTATTATAGGTAGGAAATACAAAGATGCATTTGATAACTGTAGAAATACAGAAAGACTATAATAATTTTACAGAATGGTTCAAATGCATAGGTCAGGAGACAGATCTTCTTCAACTGTCCAAAATCACTTTTGCTAAACTGCTTTAGCACTAGAAGTGATCCTTAATTTCTCTAGTCAGCAAAATCTCCATAAATGCAGTTTTGTGTTCAGAAAACAGCAAAATTTTCCCTGATGGAAGAATTAAACTGTGGCTGTTAAATTAACAAGTTAAGAAATCGTCCTCAAATGCATGAACTTAACCATTTCACCTCCAAAATGCAATCCGTACAACCAGTCAGAAACTCTATTTCATATTTATGAAACTGGCAACCTTAACCATTTACAACAGAACACCTTTTACTTTTAGGTGTCCGTTGAAAAAGTACTATTTTACTCCCTCTCCCCCTCCATCCACCTTACCTTAAGACAATTTTCAGTAATTCAAGTGGAAAATTTCTGATCTGAACATATGGGAAAAGTGTATTGTTTTCATGGTTAGGTAACTCAAAAAAAGCTCGAATCTTTCTTTGCACAGAGGTCAAGCAAGGAAAAACTCACTCCAAGAAAGTCAGAAGACAATGAAACAAAACCCCACCAAAACCTAGGATAGAAGGTACAAATCAGTACAGTTTAGTTCTTACAGCAAACAGCATATATAGGTGATAAAAACCTTGTCCTTGTAAAAGTCAGCGGCAGAACTTCCATTAACTTTGATGGGGTAAAAATTTTGTTGAACTTTCCATTTGTAAACCTTCTGTACAAATAGTAACAACTTAATCCTTCCTATATTTCGGAAAGCAAACCAAGTAGTTTTGCCTCCTGTTCTGTACATGGAGAAACACAGAAAGATCAAGAGCATATCTACCTGCTGCAATACAGATAGTGGCAAATCAGCTGCTGGGTAGTACCATGCCAAGAAATTAACTTGAGCCCTGGGAATAGCAACCACGTGCCTGTGCTGACAAAGCCCTGCTGCCTCTTGGGCTGAAGGGCCAGGCAGTTGCGATGCAGCAACGTGGGTTATGGCTGTATGTTATCACTTCTGAATTAGTTGCAGGATCCCTGCTGTATTTCACTCACTTAGTGATGTGTTGATCACTCATCACAGAAACACTCTGCAGAAAAACTGAGGCTGCATCCTAGAGCAGCCAGAACAGCCCCCATTTCCCACTGCCTTGCTACACTGAACCGTTTCCGTAAAACTGTAACCTAATCATGACCTAACATTTCATGAGGTTTTGCCTTTGTTTTTCAATATGGATGAAGCTGTGTTGTGAATAAAGAAGCAAGGGCTAATGGGAATGGAGGCATGGAATTGAAAATTACTTCTGAGGTAAAGTCATACTCAGTTCCTTAACTGAATGCACTGGAATAGGGTAATTGCTGTCCCTGAATGTTAAAACACTTCATACATTGAAGCACAACTCCAGTAGCAAATGTTTTGTAAGAACATGTGGCAATGACTTGTGCCTTTTAACTGTGCACTTTTTAGAGGTCAAAAAAAATCGTATTGATTTTATTTTAAATCTGCTTCCTGACAATTGAATGAGCACTCACTACTGTTCATGTTAGGATGCAGTGGGCTGACCTTGGCTGGCCACCAAGTGCCCACCAAGCCACTCTATCACTCCCCCTCTTCAACAGGATAGGGGGAGAAAATACAATGAAAAGAGCATGGGTTGAGATAAGGACAGGAAGATCACTTACCAATTACCGTCATGGGCAAAACAGACTTGACTTGAGGAAATTAGTTTAATTTATTGCCAATCAATTGTAATAGAGGAGGATAGTGAGAAATAAGAACAAAACTAAAACCACTTTCCCCCCACCCCTGCCGTCTTCCCAGGCTTAATTTTGTTCCTAACTGTTCTACTCCCTACCCCCAAGGGGAACAGGGGGATGAGGAACTGGAATTGCAGTCACATCATAGCCCTTTGTCTCTCCTTCTTCGTCATGCTTTTACCCTGCATGGGGTCCCACCCACAAAATCCTTCATGAACTTCTCCAATGTGGGTCCTTCCCATGGGGTGCAGTCCTTCAGGAATGGACTGCTCCAGCGTGGGTCCCCTACAGGGTCACAGGTCCTGACAGAAAACCTGCATGTGCATGGGCTCCTCTCCATGGGTTGCTGCACCTGCCAGGCACCTGCTCCTGCGTAGGCTCTTCATGGGATGCAGCTTCCTTCAGGGCATATCTGCCTGCTGCAGCATGGGGTCTTTCATGGGCTACAGTGTGGATATCTGCTCCACTGTGGTCATCCATGGACTGCAGGGGGACAACCTGTGTCACCATAGTCGTCACCACAGGCTGCAGGGGAATCTGTGCTCCAGTACCTGGAGCACCTCCTCCCCCTCTTTCTCCACTGACCTTGGTGTCTGTAGGGCTGCTTCTCTCACATTTTCTCACTCTTCTCTCACAGCTGCTGCACAGTGTTTTTTAGCCTTAAATATGTTATCACAGAGATGTTACTGATGTCATTGATTGGCTCAGCTTTGGCCAGTGGTGGGTCTGTCTTGGAGCTGGCTGAAACTGGCTCTGACCAACTTGGGGGCAGCTTCTGATGTCTTCTTACAGAAGCCCCCTTAAAGCCTCCTCCCACTAGCAAAACCTTGCCACATAAACTCAATACATAGGAGAAATCAGTGCCTGCATTACGTTCATGATTTTATAGACATCTAGCATACCTTTCTCTCCTATCTGCTGACTTTTTTCTGAGATAAAGGGTTCCTGCCCAATTAATGTCTCCATGTACGGAGACCATTTTTTCCTTTGAGCATTGTTTTCACTATTTGCTGTGCTTTCCTCGTTCTGGTGGTTTCTGTTTTCGATGGAATTACCTGAACCATATGTTTTATTTTAAATATGAATTTATTTAGTAGCAGAATGATAGTGATTTCTAATTTATTCTCAATTCTCTGCTGCTTCCTGGTATTTTGTATGACATCTTAGATGTTGTTAAGGTTGAACTGACCATTTCAGAGAACTATCTACTATGACTCTTTTCTGAGTAATAATAAGGTATCATTGTCTTAGTACATTGAGGCTTATTTTTTCCATGTAAATTACTTTGTGTTGACAAAGACTTTATCTTGGCAAATAAGTTCAACATACTCATTCAACATTATAAGATCTTTCTCCAACTCCTCACAGTCAACTTTGGAGTTACCGCATTTATCAGCAAATTTTGTAACTTTACCATTGACCTTCTTTCCTACATTAGTTTTGAATACAATCTACTATCACGAATCCCCACAACTGCCATTCTTCTACTGTGAACACTGCCTTGTTGAATATGGAAAGAACATTTTAGATTGTGAAATTCTTGTTAATTTTTTCCCCAGTACTGTGTAGTAATCCAGATGATCAAATTCTTTATTATGGTAAGGAATGGTACTGTTACTTTGTTCACTGCAGAGGTCAGAAATAAAGAGCTGTAGTTCTCTGGAACTTTCACAGATTCTTTTGTAAAAATTGATGTCACACTTTGTTTGTATTCTGTTCTTTTGGTATAGACATTAATGATAGTGGTGGGTTCCACATCACAGCAATTTAGGATTTTAATTCCTCTGGAACACTTGAGTGAAAATACCATCTCATTATTGCAATTTATTACTGTTCATTTAACCAGTTTATTATAAATTCTATTATATTGACATTTTAGTATGAACCCATCCCTTGTCCTCTGTGAAGAATAGCTTTGTTGGGAAACTTCTGTAAGCAATTTTGTAGTGGATACTGACACAAAAAAAAATTATTTGGGTTTTCTTCTATGGATCAATATTCTTTGATATTCCGTCTACACCTTAATCACATGTTGGCCTGATCAACTCAGTGGCAAGTGTTTGAAAATGTTGTATTTTATTGGTTTTCATGGTTTTAGCAAGTTGATGCTCATAATAATTTCTGTTTTTTCTGATTGTGACTTAACATTTTCCCTACCAGGCTATGTGTTCTTGTCTTTTCTTTGTTGAGAAATGGCTTCTCTTGTTTAAAGGATGCCTCTTGGCTTCCAGTAGTCTCCTTTTCCCTGCTGCTTAACTTACACTGACTTTTCTGTAAGGTCCATTTAAAGTCTTTATTGATCTCTTTGGACTTCAGTAAAACATTTCATACACATGGGAAATTATTAACCAAACTTGAAGAGAAGATGATCAATAGAGAATTTGAAGGTGGATAAGAAAGTTGCTGAAAAGATATCTGTCATGGTGAAAAGAGGGTACATGGTAGTTCACAGAATCACAGAGTCACAGAATGGCGGGGGTTGGAAGGGACCTCTGGAGATCATCTAGTCCAACCCCCCTGCCAGAGCAGGGTCACCCAGAGCAGGCTGCACAGGACTGCGTCCAGGCGGGTTTGAATATCTCCAGAGAAGGAGACTCCACAGCCTCCCTGGGCAGCCTGTGCCAGGGCTCTGTCACCCTCACAGTGAACAAGTTTTTCCTCATGTTCAGGTGGAACTTCTGTTGTCCAGTTAGTGCCCGTTGCCCCTTGTCCTGTCACTGGGCACCACTGAAAAGAGTTTGGCCCCATCCTCTTGACACCCGCCCTTGAGATATTTATAAGCGTTGATGAGGTCCCCTCTCAGTCTTCTCTTCCTCAGGCTGAATGCTCCAGTCCCCTCATCATCTTTGTAGCCCTCCGCTGGACTCTCTCCAGTAGTTCCTTGTCCTTCTTGAACTGGGGAGCCCACAACTGGACACAGGACTCCAGATGGGGCCTCACTAGGGCAGGGTAGCGAGGGAGGAGAACCTCCCTTGACCTGTTGGCCACACTCTTCTTAATGCACTCCAGGATGCCATTGGCCTTCCTGGCTGCAAGGGCACATTGCTGGCTCATGGTGAATTTGTTGTCTGCCAGGACTCCCAGGTCCTTCTCCGCAGAGCTGCTTTCCAGGAGGTCAACTCCTAACCTGAATTCCTCAAGAATTAGCTTTAAGACCAACAGTGTTGTATATTTTAATGACAAAAGAAAGGCAAATTGACCTATCTCATACAGAGAGTTGGAAGACTTGTCTGCATGTAAACTCATAGTTTATCATATCATGCCAACTGCTCTTCATTATTTACATTGCATTGCTCTTTATCTAGTCATTCTTAGTGTTACTGAGAGGGAAATGGCTAAGTCAAGGACCATTTTCAAAGTTTAACTTACTGCTCTTCGGAGTCAATAAGCTGTCTCACAATAAAATACCCTTACTGTACAATAGAAATTATCACAGAGAGAATTATTGTAAAGTAGCTATAATAATATAAATTCTTATCCTAGCTCACTGTGCAGTAACTTTGCTGGGTAAACAAACATTAAGAGTATTGCTTATTTAGCCTTGTGTTTTAGCTGAGGCTAAGGCACTGTCCTAGTTTCAGCTATTAATGGCTAGCCTGTAGTATAGTTAATGAAAGCCAAACTGCTAGGCCCTTGTAGAATTACCATTGATGTTAGTGGGCTCAACGTTACACCTGCAGAACAGCTGAAACTACTGTAACCCACTAGAGTTCTCCCATTCGGGTACAAAGCTGTTTTCGGTTCAGGTGATTCAGAGCACTTACATCAGATCTGTGCTCTGAACTGCTTTCTGAGTAGCTTCTCTTTTCACTGGATTTTGATAGTCTGTTTCCTGTGAGGGCTAAGGAGAAACAGAGTTTCATCTCCTTCTCCATTGCCACGGAGTGCGTGCAACTCATACCTAACCATAAGCTCTCTGTCCAAACTCCAAAACTCATACCAAAGCATGGACTTTTGTCTAAACAATTTGATTGAGGGACAAGTTGATAATCTGTAGAAAAAACCTTACTTCATAAATCATATAAAAATTCCCATTCACCGCAGAAGAATCATATCAACATCAGCTGCCAATCACTCAGCTGCATTTCATTCTTGGTTGCACATAAGGATAGGGTCTACAAGTTATTTCTGCCACATTCATCTTTGATTCTCAAGCTATAAAACCAGAATGCTAATACTTAGCATTATGGAGGTGAAGCTATTGATCATTCTGAGACTTTCACACACGATAGAGTTAGTGGCCATTTAGGTGTTTAAATGGATAACAGAAGGATGGAGTGTCATGCATCGCATACATAGCATTTTGTGTAAAATGGCGTTCAGTGGTAAACCTGACTTAATGCAAGCAATCACTGTTACTCTGTGCACATCAGGTGGCTGTGCATACACAACTAGATAGATACTTTCACAGAAACCTTGAGCCTTATAGTAGCAAGGCAGTCCTTGAGGCTTCTTATATCATAGTAAAGTGAATATGTGTATCCTGTAATTAAAAATTACCAGGGGTTTAGATAAAACATGCATAAATGAGAATTTTCATTTTAATTTTTAATGAATGTAATAGTTATAGGGTCAGAACATAACCCTCTACCTCTGTTACCCATATTAATTTTAAAACGCATGAAAGCAGGAAAATCTGTTTCAGTCTGTTGGACTCAAAAACAGCTTTGTTTCAAACTATACAAATGCGTTGTACAAGTACTTTCATAGCAGTTTAGGACTTGTGTAAAGTACTGGCATAATCATTTCAATGATACTAAATGTGTTTGTATGCCTGCTTGGTGCTGATATAACTGAAATATTTTTAGCCTCACAGAATTTCAGATGTACCAAGCTTTGATGCAGAAGACCGACTATGCAGAGGAAAAAATAAAGCTCTTTGTAAACTTTTTATCTCAGTTAGGTCATCTGTTTATTTCTCTGTTCAAACATCTGGGTTTTCAGAACAGCTGGCCAGTATTGCAAATGAAAGTCCAATAGTAAAACAACAGTCCTTCCAAGTTAGCAGCATTAGAAGAAGGAATGCATCAGGGTGATCCACACCATCAAATTGATTTATTAGTACAGCTGGTAAAAAGGACCAGCCAAAGCCCTGTATTCAACTCAACTGTTTATTTATGTCACTGCTAGACCCTCAGCTATTTCAGGAAACTGACTGAAGAAGCTCTGCCAAAATTCTTTAATAGCTTTTCTGAAGATAAACTTTAAGGACCATCATAAAAATAGTGGAGAAAAATCTGAAGTAATACAAAAATGAACATACCATTATAAGTTGTCCCAAGAAATGTCCCTACTTCTGTTTTTTACTATTGATATTGTCTGTGTGGTATTTCACGATACTAAGTATCTACAGTTAAAAATTTGGAATTCTGCAATAAATATGTTGAAGCCTTCACCTTATTCCAAGCATGTGCTTTACTTCCTGTATATGAATAGCTCTAATGACTTCAATAAGAGTACACTCAAATATTTAAAGTGTAATTGTGGCCTCAAAAGTCATCCTATAGGAAATTGCTACAAATGCATTTGGGTTTTTAAATGCACAGGAAACCTAGTCAGAAGTATTTACATGTACCAAAAAAGGTTATCATTACTAAAAGCATGAGCTATTTGGTTGTTAACAGAACAGTTGGTTTTTAGGGATTTTGAAATGACACAAAGCATTTTACGACATTTTTCAGTTTTATGTTGTTTTATATATTTCTCTGTTCTTAGTAAATATATTAATTTGTTTTAGTGACATTGTCATTCTACTTAAGTCAGAGGAAAAAAGTAATTTAACTTAATTGCTTAGTGAATGATTTCTGGTTTCTGATAGCTATGTGTGTATATTTGAACACCTTTTCCTTTTCCATTTCCATTTTTACTGACTGACAAATAGAGATGCTATGACCCTCATTCATCCATGAAAAGTTTATTTCATATCTGAAGATATTTTCAATAACACATAAAGATTAGGAAGATGCTGACACAGCAAGTCTTCTGAACATGTACCCAGCTTTAATAAGTTTATAACATACAGGTAGTTCCCTTGGGTCCCCTTGATCTTAACTTACATACCTGTTTGATTACTTGATAAATCAGGACCTAGTTAAATCCTGGGCTTCTAAACAAACATGAGAAAGTCAAAAGATGTTATTTTAACCATTTCTTCTTGCAGGAGGTTCATTATCAAAATGGGGGGCAGAAATAATGTTTCTACTTTTCAAAAATAGGACTAATATTTAATTCAGAGGTAATCATTTATTATTGATTATAGAGAAAAACTACCATTTTTTCATAATGGAAATAATACCATGTATTCTTTGAGATCTGTAGGGTGGTTGCTAAGGTGAACTTGCTCATATCTGAAAGTCTCTGGTACTATATGATAAAGTATCTGTTTCCTGAGCAATAAGCAGCAGGAAGAATCATGTCTGTGTTTCACAGCCTCAGCTAAATTCACCCCACTACTACACAGAAAGAGAAACACACTGCTGTGTCTTGCTACTCTATGTCAATATATAGCAAAATGGAGGAACAGTCAATCTAAATTTTAGTTCTTTCCTGCCAGAAGAAGGCCATAGTTGTTAATTTTTTTTTTCCTATAAGGCTCATTGTTTTTCAAAAGGGCCAGGTATGAGGCTCTGAATACTGAGCACAAAGATTGCAGACATGTCATTTTTGCAGCTAAGTCCCTGGTGCTGCAGGAGAAAACATCAAATTAAATGATTTAGCCAAACAGTAGCATCCAAAAAGGAATTATATATTGGCTTGACAGGTGTTGTGTGACAGCCCCAACCAGTAGATTCTGGTTCTGGTTACCTCAAAGGAGTCAGGTGTAAAACTTTGTAACGTCCTTACCACACCCTGATTTTTATTCTTAGATGGGTAGTCAGTCAAAGGAGTTAAGCGTTTAAATGGAGTTTGATTTTAGTGTGATCCAGAGAGCAACGTTCCTGCGTAGTTGTCATATGTTTTGTTGAGGGATCCTTTTCTTTTGGCTTAAAAGTGAAATTTTCAGTAGTTTGTTTTTGCAGTCCTGTTGTTATTGGGAGATGAGGGGAAGGCAAAAGAGGTTTAGTTTAGCATTAAAAATATAAACACAATCTATCTTCTTTCTAGATTGTATATTTCAGCTTCTTGGGGATTATGAAGATTTCTGGGATTGGAAAAATCTGCATTTTGGTCACTGGTTTGGTAAAGATAATGAGTATCTGCCTTCATTAAGCTTAATTATTTTTGCTCCCACGATTAGGAAAAAAAAACCCAAAACATAAAAGTATGATAATGGATATAAAAATTATGGCCAGTTCCAAGGATTATAAATACTGTTGTCCTGTATGGGAATCAGGAGAGGCAGCAAAACAATTTGTGGCAGCAGTTTGAGGCAGAAAACAGCAAATTTGAACTGTTTCTTTCCTGATGATACAGCTGGTGGAATACGTCTAAGCCCAGAGAAACGTCCTCACATAGATCTATGACCCTGGACGAGAAAGTGGCTTTCGTATTCTCTATTCGGTGTTGAGCCATGTACATTTATTCATTAGAAATGACTGAGAAATATAATTCCTTAGGTTTGAAGTAATAGATGAAGGGGAGTTTGCTTTCAATTAACTTGAATAAACACAAAGGGCAAGTTAAGTTCTTGTAAGTAGTCTGACAAAAATAATTTAGCCTTAGGTTACAGACGAGAAGAAAATAAAAAGTGAAGAAGGATGTATATTGTCTAATTGTACGCTTTGTTTCAAAATCCTGGGTTTGATTTTCTGGTTTGGTGCCCTCAGTGGACATATACCTAACATAATACATTTAAGTTAAGTGTATCCTAAGAGCCAAGTGTACCTCAAGAGACAAGAAATCAACAGGTTATCTTCAGTACTTGTTGATATTCTGACAGACTTTAAACAAGTCAGGAAAAGCAGATGGGACTAGTAATATTACTTTATCCTGCTCAAAATTCTTATCTAGCACTGCACTTCATTTACTTAAGAAACAAAAACTACACAAAAATGGTAGCGAAGGGAACCTTCATAATTTATCAGTAGGAAGCTAAGATGATTAGATGTAATATGCTGGTTAGGAAAATATTGACTATACTATTTTGACAGGACAAGGGGTAATGGTTTTAAACTAAAGGAGGGGAGATATAGGCTGGAAATCAGAAAGAAGTTTTTCACAATGAGGGTTGTGAAGCACTGGCACAGGTTGCCCAGAGAGGTGGTAGAAGCCCCATCCCTGGAAACATTCAAGGTCAGGCTGGATGGGGCTCTGAGCAACCTGATCTAGTGAGGTTGTCCCTGCTCATGGCAGTGGGGTTGGACTAGATGGCCTTTAAAGGTCCCTTCCAACCCAAACTATTCTATGATTCTATGATTCTATGATTTTGTCAGTGACATCCTTATTAATATGCTTCATTATATCTAATACCCAAAGTATTCTTTAACAAATATTTAGTTAAAAGAATTTTCTTTTATTTGATAGTTTATTCTAAAGAAAAGATTTGGCTACATTTCTCTCAATAGCAGCAGGGACTGTGGATGTTTACTGCAAGAAAATAATAGAATAGCTAATTTTAGCCAAACAGAAATAAAAGAAAAAAATAGGTGAATGTGAATTTGTATGTGCCATATGATACCTTTTATTAAAAATGTCTGAGACATAACTATGATAATGTAATCAATTTTCCTGTTGTAAATACTTTAGACTAAAAACGATACCTTCCGCCACTAACTAGGTATAAATATTCAAATGCACGGAGGTTCTGATCCTGTTCTTTGTCAGGTTCTGTGGCTGTAATGAGACTTGAGTTCATCAACATTTCTCAGAAACAAACTATTTGAAGAAGTCTAATTTTTGTTTATTTAATTTGTCATTCCTTTGAAGAGCTTAGACCGTTTTGACCATCTGGGTAAGAAAAAAAGAGAACTGAAAGGCAGACACAGTGATATTGAACTAATTACTCATATTGACTGAAGTTATGGATGTTAATAATAGCTTGACATGTTAAACTGGTTAAATCTTTTTGCTTAGTAAACAGGAAAAAATGCAGCTCTCAAATTATTTCTTTTGATGTGCATAATGAACCAATCTCAAGAACTATTGCTGTAGGTTCTTTAGATAGTAGTCCGTGTGACTGAGATTGCAAATCTGTCCTGCTACCAAAACTTATGTGAGGGAATAAATTGATCTGAGTAGTCAAGCGATTTGCCTTCTGGGCTTAATGACCCTAGCTTACTTGTAAATAAAGACAGGAAATGAATCAATTTATTTGTTGACATAAATGATATAAGTTATACAAATTTCCTGTAGGTTCTGTTTTGTCCAAAGTTGAGTTCTTGTGTGCTCTTGTGTGCAGATTCTCTCTGTCTTTGTACATTTGCAACACCTGGTAATTTTATGACACATAGAGAATATATTCCTATGCAGAAAACTTCTTAAGCAGCTTCAAAGCATTATTCAAGCTATTGCTGCCACACATCTGAACAAGCAGTTCAAGTTTATTTTTGGAATAGCTGGACACATACTTATGTGCATGTAAGGGGATTTTTTTTTTAGACAGAGCTTAGATGCATAAACTCCCATTTTCCTCCCTTAACCAGAATTCCTGGTTAAACTACATCTTCTTTGTCATGGGGTTGTCGCAACAGTTCAGTTCAGAGGACATGTTGCAAAGCATAAGGAGAGCAGTAGTACCTCCAAGAAACTTAGCTTAAATGTTTGTGGATTCTGGTAGTTAACACATCAGTATCAGTAAAGCAACCCCTTTTAATGGATCTATCACATACACTCTATATCACACACAACGTTCAGTTACATACTTTATATATTCCATGTTCAGCTCATTGACACTACTTTTTAGTCACAACTATTCATTATGTCTGCAGTGTAACTTAGAGATAGTTGCATCATTCATTATTGTTATTTTTTAGAATTTTCTGTCACATGAGGAAAGGCTGAGAGACCTGGGACTGTTTAGGCCAGAGAAGAAAAGGCTCAGGGAGGAATCTCATCAAAGTATATAACTACCTTAAGGGACAGTGCAAAGAAGACAGAGCCAGGCTCTTTTCAGTGGTGCCCAGTGACAGGACAAGAGGTGATGGGCACAAAATGAAACACAGGAGGCCTCCTGAACATAAGGTGACGCTTTTTTTTTACTGTGAGGGTGACTTAGCATGGCAACAGGTTGCCCAGTGAGGTGATGAACTCTCTGTCCTTGTAGATCTTCAAAAGCTGTCTGGACATGGTCCTAGGCAACCTGCTCTATGAGAGCCTGCTTGAGCAGGGGGGTTAGACCAGATAACCTCCAAGGGTCCCTTCCAACCGCAATCATTCTGTTTTTTCATGATTCTGTGATTTAAGAAGATCTTTCTTACCAAACAACATCTGAACCTCTCCCTTTGCCTAATATTCTCTTGTCACCCACTTCCTCCATCCAGAAGTATGCACCATATATTTTGCAGTGCGTCTAATTGCTTTTCTCGAGAAGAGTCTCTCTCCCTGTCTTTGTGATGAGTGACTCTTCTCCTTTCTTTTCTCAACTACTTTAATCAACTGCCTATCATTTTGGGGCAACCTTTTTTGCCCTTTTCTTTCTCTTTCACCACCTCTAAACCAATGATTTTCTTTTACTAAATCTTAAATGGGACCACCTTTTCTGAAGTCTGAAAACCTATATCTTCACCTCTTCCTTTGCTTTTCCTTTGTAACTGATATGACTGCTTCCTGTCTGAACTTCTCTCTGCGTTATTATTCTAAGTTACATTTTTTGTCTTTTGCACATCCCTCTCTCAAATGAAGCTGTATAGCTCCTTTTCTACATTTAACTCATGGTCAAGTCTCTCTTTTATTATTTCTTCTATGCTGAAAACTGTGAGGTAATGCACTTATGTTACTGTAATTTTTTTTGTCTTAGTCCTTGGGACGTACAGTATCATCTGTTGTAAGCTTGGTGTATTAAAACAGAGATTATCTCCCCCCCCCTTTTCTTTTTGGTTGTTGCTAGAGACCTAGAATTTGGGAATGCAGAATCAGGAAACTATGACTGAATTTCTGTAATGTTTATATACTCTTTCCATGGCATCTACTACTGGTTATTCTTCTGAATGATCCATCAGAAAGGACGGCTGAAATCCAATTTGGAAAAAAACACACAAAAAAACCCCACCACAAACAAAATCTTCCTTGGAAAATAAAGGAGTAATAAGGAATAAACAAGGGGAAGTAACATCTGCTTTCAAACTGACTACAGGCCTATCTGGACGAAGAATCTAGTTAAGTATTGTTGTTCTCATACCTTGTATTTGGTCTCCCTTTGAAACAAGGCTTTTAACAACTGAAGAAAATATGTTCAAGCATAATCAGATAAAGTGTTCAGCTGTAAAGATGAAAGTAAAAACTAATTTCTTTTTCTGTGAATTATCTGGCATGTATCTTCTTCTGTCAGACCTTTGAATTGTTTGGTGCAACAGGGCTTCCTTACAGACAGGAGTTAAAAAGGAAAATTTTGTTCTATTTCTGGTTTATCTTCCCCTAAATCATTCTCTTTCATTTTGCTTTTTCTTCTCCTTTGTTTTTTTTCTTCTAAATAAGTTGTGCCCCTGTGCACACACACATACACAGAGCACCTTTGGATTTTATTGCATCATATTCTCTTCACCCAAGTGGTTTTATGCTGAGTAGTTTTATTTACCCCATATATCCTTGACATCAGTATCATCATTGGAGACCACCAGTTTCTCTTCCTAGGGATATAACTGCCTCAGTTAGAATGATCTATGTAGAGTACCTTGCTCCGTGGTCTTGTTCTTTATCCATATATAATGATCGCCAAATATCTTTTTAGTAGGAGTAAATACATATTTGCATCAATGGCAACAATGATAACTATGCTGACACATCCTAAGTACTGAGATGTTCTCTAAAGCAGCTTAGAACCGCCAAGTGATTAAAACAATCAAGGAAAGTAATACCTTTTTAATGTCTTAATGCCTTTGAATCTCAGTTGTAATGAATCTGTCTCAGCTCCTTCTTTTGTTGCTTTTGCTGAACTTAGACAGATTTAGAAAATCTGAGAAATTCTTGAGGAAAAAGCAAAAACTCTAAAAGAGAAAAAAGAGATTGGTCTGAACACAGCTATATCTACCTTAAGGGAAACTAAGTGTAGGCCCACTTTTAGGCTAGCCAGACCTAGTACCATACAATGCACTGAGAGCAGCTGAAACGATGTGTGCAAGGAAAGACCTTGCTGTTGGATTGAATTCCCCACCTCTCTCCAGGAACACTGCATAGTGCAAGAGTTGTCTTTCACTGTTCAGGGAGAAGAGAATGGCTGTGTGTGACAGCGAGTGAGCGAGTGAGTGAGTGAGTGAGTGAGTGAGTAGGTGTCCCTCTGAGACAGCACAGGTAGTTGTATACCCTAGGGAAATAACTTTTTCTCCAACAGCCACATGACATAGTTAGCTCCTGCTGTCCTACAGTGCATTCTTTCTGTTGTTTTCATTTTTTGTAAAGGAGGAAAATACATGTGAAATAGCTATATTAAGTAATTTGTATTTAGATTACAGAAGAGCTCAGATGTCAGAAAACACTAACATTACCTAACTAAGGCCTTTGTGACCTTACTTCTCCTTGTGTCCATGCATGTCCAAGTCTTTGACTACAGAATTTGTGCTCTCTTCCTGCCTATTCATACAATTTTTGTTTCGTTCAGAGCTCAAAATACACATGTACATTGTGTAACATGAGAAAAGAATTAAGTTTTAATACGCAATCACAAATCTAGGATATGTTAGCTTTTGAATATCTGGCTCTTGACACCTGTCTTACCTTTTTAAACATGTTTTAACTATGTAACTGTATATCCACTAAAATATGGAGGTCTTCAGTCTTTCATGGAAAAGTGTAGGATTGCAAAGGATTAGGGCTATGGGATTATATGAATGGCTTCAGTTAACCCTATGTAAATTGTTCACTGACTTTTAAAATACAGTTTGTGTTCCATCTGCATAGGTCCATCCTGACCCTGATGTATACTTTCTTTGAAATGGAAATCTTCAGTTGTTACCTCTAGACAGCTTCAAAGGCTTGACTGCCCACTCTGAATTCCTTTGAAATGCTTAATTTGAATCATAAACTATCCCTGCAAACAGTCTCATTATCTTGTTAGAGGTCATGTCTCTTTTGAAATGAGTTTCTGTCCATAGGCCTCTTTGATGTGTTGCTTAAGTATGAGGAATTCCTTAGAACTTTTAACTTTTACAGCTGGTAAAGCTTAATCCTTTAAAACTTAAATTTAGTATGTAATGATTTGGTAACTCATTAAAATAAATTTAGTTCTACAGTAATATCCATGGATTTACAATAGAGATCTTTCTACATTGTTTTGTCTACACATATGTTTTTCTTGAGATTTCTGCCAAATCACAGCTTCACACAACGGTTGAGGTTGGAAGGGATGTCTGGAGGTCATCTTGTCCAACTCCCCACTCAAGCAGGGCCATGTCCGGAACATACTGATATTCTCATATTTGTCATGCTAAATGTTAGTTAGTTAGTTAGTTATTTCGTTCGTTAGTTAGCATGAAATTTCACCACAGAGAAGACACAACCTAAATATAACGTAGGAAAAAATAAAATTTCCAAGTCACTGATTCTTCCAGACTCAGGAAATCTACTTTATAGTCCAAGGAACCACTGTGAGCTGGGACACTTCCTTCACCTGTAGCTAGAGACTGACTTAAAACACCCATCCTACAAAAGGTACTGACAAAATTTAGAATATCTGCTTTGGATTTCTAGGTTTCTCAGCAAGTGGCCTCCTCAGGCAGATGGCTTTGCCAATCGAAGCCTCGGATAAAGGCTGTTGCAGACAAAGCATTAAAATGGCTCTTCTAGGATTTGGAATTGTTATTATAAACACTAGATAAAGAATAAAAATACTGATTAGAATTACACGAAACAGTTTCCACTATAACACTTTGTTCTCTTGGAAAATGCCAATCACTTTAAAATATTTCTGAAAAGGATGTAGATTTTAATAATTCTTCTGATTTGTTCAGTCAGCTTTAGACAGAGGATATCAGTGCTTCCAAAATCCACGACCGTTTGGTCCACTGGTCTGCCTTATTCCACGTGTAGATATTTCAAGAGTTTCTCAGAAATGCTGAAAACCTAGCAGAACACCACACTGTACAAAGAGTACTACTTACTTCAACTGGCAATGATTAGGTATAAGATAGGAAAAAAAGAAAAAGTGTTCCTGCAGTTTTTCTCTGACACAATTCCATTATTATGGACAAGTTGCATAGCTCTTTACTACAGACCTCTAGCTTTAAAAAGTTCACGTTGAGGCCATCATGCCAAATGCACCTTATTTACAGCCATGCTTATTAAAACCTGTAATAAACATTCCATACAAGAAAACATATTTGAAGTTATTGTAAAGGGAATATTTGTTACCAAGGTAACAAATAAAATCTGTACTACTATTGTGTATTTTATTTTCAATGAAGAATTGAATCCTTTTCAATTATTGGGTGGGATGGGAAGGTAGTAAACAAGGTTATAAATCTCTGGAATTCGCTTCATGGTAATAGTACATTAAGCAGGCAACTGGTATTCTCCATGCATTGAAGTAGAACTACTATGACCCACTACTTTATAATTATGTGAGGATTATTAACACAACAGGAGAAGGAAATTGGCTACTCAGCACAAGTACCACTCTGTGTCTTAGCTAATTGCATATATCCTAGGTTAGCTGAGCTAGGCAGATCTCCCATTGTGCTTGGAATTGACAGACATACATAACAATGGTAATAATTCACAAGGTAAAGTTGCTATTGAAAATCATAAAGGTTCTCAGAGGATTATTTAAATTGTTTGAGATTTTATATATTTTTTTTTTAGTTTAAATGTCATCATAGCAACCAAAATTGAAAAAAAGAAAAAACCTAACACTCCGTAAAAATTAATTGAAATTTTATGTCTTGTCACTATTATGTATCTTGGGTGGCAAGTAAGCTTAACTCTGTCAAGCTGAATGAAGATGCAAACCAGTACTGAATTATTAATATACATGTATGTCTCCTGAGTAGTTACTAAAATCTTACACGGTCACAGTGAGATGACCGCTTGCAAACAGAAATACACTTTGTGTTTGTGTGTGTGTATGCGTGCATGTGTATATAAAATAACTATAAAAATGTGTTTGTATGTGTAAATATATATTGCTTCTGATAAGAATGTTTGTATTGTTTGCTGTGGTTTCAGGGAAGCAATGCTAATATGAAAAATATTTCACGGATTAGGAAGATGTAAGTGGTAGCAATGCAATAGTATTTAATGAACTATGCTACTAAATGCTGTGAACTCTAGGTCTGGTTCTGGAAACACCTGTGTGTGAAAAACTTCCTTTATTGGGTAGTTCATGAAAGAACTCCCAGGAATATTGTACACACGTGCATAAGAGTCTGATCCTATGAACCTTTATGCAGTGACTTACCTGTGGGAGCACAAGCAGTCCTACTGGTTTTAATGACTTTACATACAAATGACCAATTTAAAGATCAATTTGGCTGCAACTGTATAGCTTTTATGAGATGAATTAATATGGTAGTACCATAGGAATAAATTTTCTGGCGCGCAGTTTTGTCTAAATCCTGAAAAGAGCTCAATTGAAGGGCTAGGTATTTAAAGGAGTGTTGTAGGATCAAGTGACTTTAATCTGTATCAATTCTAATCACAATTGGAAATCAAAGTTGTTGGAATGTTCACTGGTTAACTAAATTTAGTATAATAAACATGTCATGAAAAGTAAGTAACAGCAAATATTTTTTGTGTGTGTGCTCATGTATGTATTTTCAGTTTCATCTTTGCTTTCAGTAGCAAAAAAATAAAATACCCATCCCAAACACCCTGTTTGTAGAATATCAGCAGTGGTCTATGTACACAGCCAAATCCAAAGCGTTTCCATCCACAGCATCAAAGACAGCAAAATGTCACAAATGCATAGTAATGTTCTAATTTTTATCAAAATAATCTTTTGGGCTTACGCTCCCTCTTTTCAGTTTCTTTCTCTATTATTGAGTACCTAAAGGTGTAGAATAGAAACACCTAACATTATATACAAAAACATAAAAATAAATATAATTTTGTTTGACATAACTGTCCTATATAAAGAAAATTTGCTTTGAGGAACTTAGCTGTGCTGGTTTTGGATGAGATGTAGTTAATTTTCCTCAGAGTAGCCCATATGGTGCTGTGTTCTGGATGTGTTGGCAACACAGGGATGTTTTAGTTATTGCAGAGCAGTGCTTGCACAGCGTCAAGACCTTTTCTGCTCCTCACACTGCCCTGCTAGTAAGTGGGCTGGGAGTGCACAAGAAATTGGGAGGGGACACAGCTGGGACAGATGACTCTGGTTCGTTGGGGTCACCATGGCCATGCCATTTTACTGCTCAGCAGTAAAAACTGAGGGAAAGAAAGAGGAAGGGAGGGACATTTGGAGTAATGGTATTTGTCTTCCCAAGTAACTGTTAAACGTGCTGGAGCCCTGCTTTCTTAGAGATGGCAGAACACCTGCCTGCTGATGGGAAGCAGTGAATGAATTCCTTGTTTTGCTTTGCTTGCACGCACGGCTTTGGCTTTACTGATTAAACTGTCTTTATCTCAACCCAGGATTTTTCTCCCTTTTGCTTTTCTGATTCTCTCTCCCAACCCATTGCGGCTGAGTGAGCGAGTGGCTGTGTGGTGCTCAGCTGCCTACCAGGTTTAACCCACAACATTAGCCCAGATGTATTTTCTCTTTGGCACAATACTACATTATGACTGAATTTCTCTGATAATTCCTTAGATACTGCTATCATAAATTCATTCAGAGCTCTTATTATTCAGAATAGATGAAATATATCAATGGCTTGTTGATGGTTCACACATTTCTGTTAAATACCATTGTTGATGGTGTTAGATAAGTGTTTCTGGTTTTTGAAATGTAATTGGAAAAGAGGTTTTACTGTTTCATTGGTGTTTCACAGTCCCATTTTAGTCATTTGGGACTGTGAGTGTCTCTCATTTTCTTTCTGGGAACTAGTGAAATTGGACCATTAGGCAAGAATATCTTCATTTTTCCATCCTAATATAACACAGGTTATTATTAAAATTAGGAAATACTTTAAGGTACAGCTTTGTTATACACATCGTCATAAAAATCTGATTTAATCTTTCTGCTTCTACTTTCAGATATGATTGTTGGTTAATTTATCAAATTGATTATTCATTTACTTTAAATAAAAATGACAGATATATGGAAGTTCAGAATTCAGTTTCTGAACTAATAAAGTTATTAGTGTTTGAAAATGTTGCTCTGAAGACTGATGGTAAATTAGAGGTAGAAAACAATCCAGAAAAAGTAAAAAAAATATTTTTAATTGTTAAGTTTAAGTTTTGTACCCCTTGAGAGGACTTCAGAATGTCAGCTTTTTGATTCATTTTTTTCAAACAACTTTCACCAATCTTGTTACAGCCAAGGGACGATGGAAATCAAATAAAGTGGGTTGTTAGTGTCTCATTTCTAGTCATGGCCACTCGGTATAGACATCTACACGAGGAGGGAAAACCAGGCAGCATTATAATGGAAAGCAAAACGGGACTTGAAATAAGATACAAATACGGATCTGGAAGACAAGTATTTTGCACTAAAATAGTGGGACTGACTTTTCTACTTGGTAAATGCAGAAAAAAGACAAACCCACTTTTTCTATGTGGAGATTTTGAAAAAAAAAAAAAAAATCCATTTGTATATTTTTCAAAGCTACATATGCCAAGAATACCAGTTTTGAAAAGAACAAAACTGACATTTATTTGGGAGAGAATCCAGAACTACATTGCTTTGTCATGATGGAACATTGTTTTCCTATGATTGTTGACTGTTTTCTTTAGTTATAATAGAGAAATGTGCTTTGAAAAAAAACCCCAAACCTGGGAATATTTCAAAGAATATGACCTATCAAATAGCTAAAGACAGCCATCCGAGATTACAACAGAATGTCACCATGTGGTAATTGTTTGTTGCATGTTGGGAGGGCTGGAGACAGTTTCTTGTAGTTCAACCATCTTCAAATTGCAGTAAAGATGGCCATCTTCACTCCATTCCCTCTACCCCTTGAACCAACCAGGCCTGTAACTATATCCCTTTTATACTCTCTGTCACGCTGGATGTCATCATTTGACGGCAAGGAAATGTGATGACAACATTTTTCAGGGCAGGAAAATTGCCAGTTCTGCTTGATTATGGGTTTAATTCTTTTTTATGCTCATCTAGATTTGCCCAACAATGAATTTCAACAGTACGAAGAGCCTGAGGCAGTGGCAGGTTTGCTATTAACAAAAGATGGTATAAAAAAGGGAAGGAGATTAACAATTTCTTAAAGGTCATTCGTATAACTAGGTATCTTATAGACTAAGTAATTCTACATTTTTTTTTAACAACTGTGTATATTATGATTTTTAAAAATGTAGTTTTTCATACTAAAAAAACCTCCTACAAGAAAACTTCAAGACTAATAAGAGACCCTGAATTTCCCTTCTAAGATTAAAATAGAATTCAGATTGAATAATAATAATAAAAAAATTAATTTCCTTGTGTAATTAATACATCTAATGGACTTTTACAATGTATGTTTTTGTATATAGAACAAGATAATACTCCTTTGTTTGACAAACTCTAGTTTTAGAAATCTATATTTTGACAAATAATGTGTATAGCTTCCACATTTTGGAACCTTTTTCTGTTGTCAATAATAAAAGTCAGAATTGAAAAAAATAGTGTTTCATTGAAATAGTTTTACAGTATTTTCAACAATCTTTTATTCTTTTCCCTTGAAAAAAGCCTTCCCAATTTGTTTTCCATGAAATTACTCTCCAGACTCTTCAAATGTATTTCTTTCAGAGCTGTCCTCTTGGAGTAGTAATTTTGCCCTGAAAGCAGCATTCATCTGATTTTGCCTCTGCAATCATTTTTCCAGATGAGCATATTCCCACAGACAAATTTAAAAGCACTAATGTACCTTTATCTGTTTGAAGTGGCCTCCTCTGTTATCAACATTCACTGAGCATGAGGACCCAAGATGCAGTGGTTTTTGGTAAGTATCACCAAGTTTTTATTCAGCTCTCACAAGAGTGCTACACTTCTGGCTCTGAACAATATCACAGAAGATGCTTCTCGGCAACCAAAAAAAAAAAAAATGTCTCTAGCCTGCAGCCAAAAAAACCAACAATGCATTTTATTAGCATACATCTCTGAATAGATCATGCAAAAGAGTCATCCTATAAAAAGGCTTAGGAGTTTGTAGAACTCTTTCAGGCACTGCCAGTATTCTGCTGCTTCACTCACAATTGAGAATGCAATAGGTATTGGGTATCAGAAAACAATTTCTAGGGAGGAGTTTATAACTGAAGCGAATGTTTTTGTCTGGTTTATCGAAATCCTAAGATTGGTCTCACAGTTCTAAAAAGAAGGGATAAATTAGAAGAGTCCCTCTGCATTCTGAGAGGTTGTTGGGCTCATCTGTTATCACCAATAAGAAGTAAGTCTCTAACTTCAGTGTAGTTAAGAAGGAAATGAGAGGTATTTTGTGACTCTTTCCTCTACCGAGTCCTTCTTACTGAAAGCTCTGATTGGACTGATCTGTCAGATTTTTTGTTTAATTCAATTTTCGTGTTCTTTGTGTTTCACCGTTCTCCTCTATTTTCTTTATTTCTAGTCTGTTTCTCTCTGAGGTCCTTTCTGCAATGTACCTTTCTTGTTATTTATCCCATGTGGTTCTTATTTTGGGCAACAGTTCTACTTTGTAGGCAATGCCTTTTATTAAGAAGGTAAGACCAACCATACTTGTTCAAGACAGAGTCTTGACTCCAGCTATGGCCATGACTACCTGTTCATGTAGGGAAGAGTCTGACTATGACTGACTTATATGTTTCTTTCCCCTAAGGTGCTTCTTTCATCTCCTGCCCAGTGAAGCTCTTAAGCACAATGTGGCAGGTGCATTTAGGACAGACCAAAATAATGCATTCTGTTCAAAGGGAAGCACAAACTTATGTGACGGCATAGTGATGTTTTCTAATGTTTTTCACTGTTACTTTCCTAATAATGACCTGATTTGCTTTTTTGGCTGCTATTGCTTTCTTGGAGTTATCTTTTATAACCTCAAGGTCTTGCTCTTGATTGATAACAATAAGTTCAGAATCCGTCACCTTATATGTGAAGCTATGATTGATTTTGCCTATGTGTATTACCTATGTTAGAGTATTCAGCTCGAGGTCAGAAGGAAACCATATTATGACTTCTAACAAAGTTATAATTCCTTGATTTTCTCTGTATTGCCACAGGAGAAATGTGAATAACCTCTCAATGAGAATTTATCCATGTAAGAAAAAAAAAATTGCAATGAACAGTTGCTATTGGATAACATCTCTTTTCCAAAAATGTCCAGCATATATTTGCTATATACATCTATTTGATATATAGATTTATATAGTATTTGTATACGAGTAGAGTCCTTTTTCTGACTAGTTCAAGCCCTTTGCTGACATTCATGGGATAGTTGAGCACCTATCAGTCTCCAACTTCTTCTAATGCATTCCCAATCTGTCTTCCACTCCCTTTCCAGAAAAGAATCTTTTTAGATTTCTTTTTGAGTTGTCTCTATGCAAATGGAATATAAAAGGTGGAGGAAAGAAGAGGGAGAGGGATGAAATTAATTTCATTATCCTCATTATTATGTGGTTGGTTTGGGTTTTTTTCCCAAACACCAAATCCAGTTAAAGTTGCTCTCTCACCCCAGCCTTCCATTCCTATGCCTGCATTGACTTCTTAAATACATGAATGTCATTTTTGGGTGAGGATATTATAAACAAGATTAGTGAAGTAGATTTGTAATCCTCTCTTTCCACTTTGTATTTATTTGATTATTTATGTAATCTAATTGTTTTGTTTTTCTGTTGTACATGTGATCCCACAAACTTGCATAACAGAGGAAAGGGTGAACTGTAGTGCAGAAATGAGAAAGAGGGACCAATGAACAGGAGATGGTTAAACAGATTTTCTTAAACAATATTTATCACATAAAAATATAATGTTTCGGTTAACTGAGAGGATCCACTGTACAGGTGTTCCTGAGTTTTGCCTCTTGACCCAAAGCAAGACTTGTATTCACTTGTTCTCCTTACAGGTAGCTTACTGAAAAGTTCAGTATTAGGTCATGCACAGTTAACACAGAGCTATAAAAAATCACATCACTTTCCCCACACTGGAAAGCAAACAGGATGTATTAGTTGCATTGTTTTACAAATGTCTCAACAGCAAATTAACAGATGACAGCAGAAGAGAACAACAGTGCTGTATACTCAATACAGTTCTCACACAAATGTATGAGCTCTGAAAAGTGGTTCAATTTTAACACGGAGTTTAGAACAAAGAAAGCTTTGTTCTGATACTAAAGCTCACATTTAATTATGCTTTTCTTAAAAATCATTTTACTGAGAAATCTACTTTCCTTGTTACCATTGCTTTCCTTTTATCTGTCCAATATAAATTTCTCTCTTGCACAAGAATCTTGCATGTTCCAAATTAATTTTGCTGGCTTGCTCAAATAAACATTAGGAAATCATTTAATAGGGAAAGGAGACCTGGTCACTTCCTCTGTGTAATTGTATTTAAAAGGGTAACAAAAGTGATGATCCTATAAAATTAAAATCAAGCTCATGGGCCTGAATTGTAAAGTTAGCAACCCTTGAATAAGCTGTAATCTGTGTGCTGCCCTTTAGCTGTTGCAGCTGAACAGGTTATTATACATCATTGACAAGCATGGGATCAAGATCCTGGAACCAGCAATTTTAACATAAACTCTGAAAATATAGGAATCATTAGGTTGATAAGCTGTTAACTTTTAGATGACACAGAGGTAACCACTCTTCCTTTCTCCTCTCTTTTTGACGACTTCTTTTTAATCTTGACCCTTTCATCATGAGCAGAAAAAGGACAATTTCGCTGCTTCGCCTATTTTCAGTCTATGTTTAAGTTTTCTAGAAGCAATAAGAATGATACTCTTCTTGCCTTCCTCAGCCTGAAATCTGTAAGACTCACTACTGCACTGAACAAGATAAGATGATGTTCCAACAGGATCTTGACATTTCCGTTCAGTGAGTTTCTATTCTCTGTTGCATTGCTTGCTAATTTTTTTGCTTTCTTTTTCTGCCTGATAGCTATAAACATACATGACCCAAGAAACAAAGAAGCTGGATTTTACCTTGAAAAATAAATGAGAACGAGAGATGCACCTGCACAGGATAAAATCTATCCGTTGCCTCGTGGGAGAAATGATTCAAATAGCTCTATATTGACTCAATCACCCACTGTTGACAAGTGCAATGGAGCAACTTTCCTCTGTTACTTTATTACTGACCTAGTTATGTGTCATAAAACTTCGGAGCTGAATAAACCTCTACCAGAGCAGGATCACCTATGTGAGCAGGAGACAGTATTCCTGTATAGCGCATCACCTGGAGTTCTCATTCTGCAATGATAAGCAGCAAATGGGGAATTAAAAAAAAATCCACATGGAGTCCTGTTCGGTTCAGCATGCTTCTGCAGGCAGGGATTGCAGTAGTTAATCTGGTACCATCTATGCAAACAGGCTGATAAGGCCTCTGCCAGCACATCCAGGTTTCTCTTGCTGCTGTCCCTCTTTGCTGTGCTCCACTCATCAGGGTTTCCTTCCCCAGCTTCCCCTCTCAGCTGACTTAGGTTGTGACCAAGAGCTTCAATCCAACCCAGTCTTACTCGGGCCGTGGTTATTCCAACAGGACTTCATGGCCTGCAGGAACGCGACACATTCATTCACATCCTATTGTGCATCAAAAGGTATTTTATTGGTAAGAAATGCTTGCCCCTTTGATGTTTATACCCTTCTAAAGCCCTTACTCTAAAGCTGCATCTTGCTCCTAATAATGCTAACTCCCATTGATTTCAATCATGCTAAAGATAAAATCTCCTAATAGAAGTGTCTGGAGTATTTTGTATCTTGTATATAATCTGTGTGTCTCATTCTGGTGCTGTTACGTGTCTGCCTATATGCGTCCCAGCATTTTTTCATTTCTTTGTACAGTTAGTATGCTTATTGAGAAAAGTCACACGGCAGGAGTGTGAAGAAAAGTAGAAGGATTCTGAAATATATGTCTATTTTTAAACATATAAGTAATTTTAAATAAGACAACAGAACTGTTTATATGATTAAAGTTATGCATAGTTTAACACTGAATTAGAACTTGTGAACTTCTAGAAGATCGGTATTTTATATGACACTATATATGACACGAAGCATTATTATGTTTTCATACATCTTCAAATATTTTCCAGATAAAGTGACATCACTTTTATTTTAAGGAATAAGGAATATAAATATATTTTCAATGCTAATTTTAAGGAATCGTAACTCATGGAGAACAGGAGAACAACGTATTTTCTTAAGCAGACAAATAAACCAACCAAACAAAACCAAAACAAACAAAACAAAACATGAGGCAGAATCCTGTAGAAAACCCTATGAAGCAAGCTTTGTTACTCAGAGATCTATGCTCATCCTGTGCTGCACATTCTTTCCCTAACCTGACCAATATCATACTGAGTAGGACTGCAAATTAACATGAGAGTACAGTCAAATTAGTTTATTAAGCAAAAGAGGTCTTACTAAACTTGATAGAAAAGCCTCAGGTTTTGTTACAGTCTTATTTCTTCCCTACCTCTTGAGGCTGGGTGCCAGCTCTAGAGAAAATTATTTGTCTGTCTTTTTTTGTTTAAAAGCTGATCTACAAGACTGGGGAACAAACAGCTGGTCCTGATCAGAGCAGGCCAGTGAGTTTTCAGGCTTGCATCATGAACGCAAAGGCCCACACATCAGACACTTGGCTAAAGCTGTACAACATTTTTGTAAAATTACTAGCAGCTTTATCAAGTTACAAGTGATTTATCACCGTTAATGGGATCCAAAGCCAAGGGGACTCTTGTATTTTTAATGAAAAAAAAATTCAACTTCCATAAGTGAGTTTGGGAAGAGCAAATGAATGTAAACATCCACACAAACACAAAGTGTACTTGTCTGCCTACAATCCTCCTCTGTTCTGAAGGACTGATATTGCAAGTTAGAAACCTGTACAATAGAGGTGAACTCTGGGATCCCTAATGGAAAAGGAAATGTTTTCACTTGCCCTTAAAACAATGGAAATATATTGTTCACATTTGGACACTTTCCATTTTTAAATGCCCTAATGGGCAAACACAAAAAATTGATTCCATCCCATTTCTTCTGCTCCAATCCCTTGGATTGCAGGGGCTAGCAAAGTAGTGTAATAACAGAAACAGTAAGAGGAAAACAAATCTAACTCACCTTTTGTATCAGAATCAAAGCAAAACTTCAATAGCATGCACTGAGGAATAGCAGATGACCAACTTTCCCTTACGAAGGTGCAGCCATAAACACTCATGTTACCTTAGCAGTTAGCTCAGTATAAGCTGCAATGTAAGTGGCTGTGTGTTGGTGCATTTATATACAGGACTCCTAAGCCCATGCTAGAATCATGAAGGCTAAACACTGGACAAAGTTGATCGCTAGAATTAACCTTTATACATGTTTTCTAACTTGATGGTTACTTTTCAAGTGTTATTCTCATGTTTCTATAGAGATTTGTGCCACATGAATGTACATTTTTAATTGTTACCTGTTGCTCTGAATGCTCACACAGGTTTTAGCCCTCTGCTTTGTAAACTCCATGTGTGTTTTGAATCCAGGCTTCTTTGCACAGGCCTGGAAGATATCAGAGCCTATTTTTCAAAGAGGGAATTCATGGGAAGCTCAGGAACTTGCTAAGAGCTCTACACATCTGGCGATGGGAAATTTTCATACCTGGGGGGACTACAGGGATGACGGAGGGACCTAGCTGCTCAGGGAAGGGTTTTTGGTAAGTGCTGCTAAGTGACTGTGGGACAGAAGAGTCTTGACCTAACCATCTGTCAAGCCGGTAGATACTGGGGGAGGTGCTGGCTTTGCTTCCCCAACACACTTAACTCTGCTCAAGTACCAAAATGATCTGTTATCATATATTTAGGACTGATCCTGATCTTTTACATACTCTTTCAGTCTTGTGTTGCCTCGATTTGTTTTCTGTATGGGAGCTTGGGATGTTTGTGGAAAGAAATCTAGCTTATTGCTCTATACACCCGCTGCCAAATCACGAAACACACCAGTGAATACCCCAAGCCCTAGTGAAAAAACACAGAGCTGCTTGCATCAAAATGCATAAAACATGTACCTTTTAGTGTTACCTCTGCTTTGAAGCGGATTTCCTTTTGCTGTCATACCAGTATCAGCTTCCCCCCTCCCTCCCCATCCCCTGCCTGTGGTGTTTGCTGCCTGTGACTAGAGTTCAAGATCATGTAAAAACAAAACCAGTAATGGCACGCGGGAGATGGGGAGAACCCCTAAGCATAATTGGATAAAAATCGTTCTGTGATCCCTAAAAGGGGGAGAAACATTTCAGTTGTTGCTGACTGACACCAGAAACAAACCTTTACCCTGAAAAAAGAATTGAACCCAGCTGCCTGACAGACATATTCATTTCCTTCTCAGGAGAAAAGTAAATGGATTACCCAGGAGTTTTATGCTTATCAAGCAACTAAGGCAGCCTAAAACTATTTGTTTTCCCATTTCTGTTTACATGTGATCAAGACATAAGGTTAGAAACACATTTATATAACAAAAGCATTTGAAAATTCTGCATTTTCAAAGCAGAGGCTTCTTTCTGTGTCTTCTATTGCCAAGTCATCTGTAAAGCAGGTATTAACAAATTGCCTGTAGGGTTATATTTTTAGCATTATATTTTTAGTACAGCATTAAAATTCCTCTTTAGATTTTTGTAGCTGCAGGGATTTTCATTCCCATCTACTCCCCTCAAATAGTTTACCATCACATTTACTTCTTATTATATCTGGTATAGCTAAAGACATTAAAATTCTTCTAAATTATTACCATCTTAATTTTTAAATTTTAACAGCCTTAGTATTAGGCAGATGATTAGAGTCTTACTTAAGCGTACATATACGGGAGTTCCTTCTGCTTGAATATGAAGTCCATTAGTTAGCTATTTGCATCTTTTAATTTTTTCTTTCAGAGAAAAGACAACACCAGCAGCAAGAAAGCCAAAATACCTTACAAGAAACTACTCACATCAAGTAATACAGATAAGAAACCATTGCTGTGAATGTTTGCTCTACTGTTAGTTTGGGAACATCTGATGCTACAGAATAAGCACAAGCGCTCTTATAAATGGCCACGGAAGCTTCTTTCAGTGAGAGATAGATTTCCCACAGCTTGCTTTGCAGAGGATAACCTACCTGTTTTGTACAAAAGAATACTGCTCTCTAGTGGAATATGGGAAAAGATTCCATGACCTCACCACTTACCTTCCTCTGCATTCTTAGCTGTTTGCAGATGAAAGGCAGCTTACCTTTGTCCTAGAGTTATGACATGTTATGATATATGGCTACAATTACTGTGAGATTATACTGTGAAGTGGCCTTGCTTTTGTAATCAAGTAGAAGAAAATTCTTTTATTTTTTTTCTTCAAAACTCCTTTGTAAATTGAAACCAGTGGTTTTTACCATATCCTTTTTTTCAGAATGCTGCTGTCTGTATCAAGAGTGTGGAACTAATAACTATTTAATTTACACAGGAACTCATAATAATTTAGCTGGCATAAGGTTAATTTGGGAGTGATTAATAGCTGCATTTATACAGCTGGAAATTTTAATAATGTCTCTCTCTGGAATTTATAGTGCTAATATTTTACATTCAAGATTCACTTTCTGTTGTGGTCGTTGCCTCCTTTAGAGTGGGAAAGGTTTGCTGAAGCAGGGATCGAGTTGTACAAATTGTTCAATATATTGTGTGTGTCTCAGCAGGTGGGACACTATGAAAACACATACGCACGCACAAAATGTGGTGCTTTCAGTTTCCTTCCTCCAGGGCTAGTTGTAGATCTGTCATCTGTTTGGCTAGACTTGATGGGATCAGGGCTCCTTTGACAGCTTTAATCGCTATCACTACTCACAGCAAGCCTGCGAGGTAGTGAATTGACATGCTGGACATACTTAAAATGGGCATGTAGTGCAGGACTGAAATGAACCTAGCCTGGAATGTGCTGCAAGTGTGCATTCAAAACAGGCATGCACTGCTTTGAGGTATTACAATGTTAAACCTGGAGCCAGCTGTTTTCTGAAGATTTATTTTCAATATGCCCTGTCCCTTAGGCATTGGAAAGTAACTTAAAACATCATCTGCAAAAAAGCTGGTTAGTCTGTGCCCGGAGTGCCTGGTTCTTGTTTTGTTTTCTGGAAATGGAGGCGGTCACGCTAGGCTAATGCAGGAATTTTCTGAATAGTACCTTACTGAAGAGCTGTTTAAGGCACTTACTTTTCAGATTGTGAATAGAAGCGTTTGGAAAGATCTGTAACTAAACATGATTTTTTTTTCTTTACTTAAAAAGAAGTAAATGGCAACAGTAATCCAAAAGAATACAGTAAACAAAAAGGACCCTCTTGAGTGTTAGAGGTAAGGAAAGTAAACATAGGATGGTACAAAAGGATTGTCTGCGTCAGAGGATTTCCTGCTTTCTTTTCTGCAGAGTATCTTCACCATCCATGTGAGCATTAGAAATTTGTAAATTTCTAAATTTCAGTTTAGAAATTTGGGGGATGCTGCAGTGCACTAGCAGTTATACCGAAACCAACACATCAGAAGAATAGCTCCTCTTCTGAGGAACTCAAAGCGCTTGAAATAGTTGTTGTTTTATACTGTTGGTTAGGCACTAACAATTTTGGAAAGTTTTCTGTAGTCTCAAGTCTTCTGGATAGAAACAATTTCCACCTACAGTTTATTCAGTAATATGTGGTGCATTTCATTCAGAGCTATCTGCTGTGTTGCCACCACACCACAATGCATTTTTTTCCTCTTTTTTTTGGCAAATATAAACTGCTCTCCAACACCATGCTTTTCTACTATCACATCTATGCTGGAAATTCATTCCTAGACTAGAATCGGCCTTAAAAACATTGGTGAGTTTATCCTTGAAACATAGGTGATTTAGGATGAAAAGATTATTGTCCTCTTTTACTGGCAAGGAAATTAGGGTAGAAAGAGGTGAAGATGAAGTGTTAAAATTGCATAAGATTTATACTGGTGCTGGGAATAGAACCCAGATCTCTTGCCTCCTACTCCTGTGCTTTAAACAAAGTATTATGCTTCCTTCCCTGGAGTATTTACAGTCTTTCATTTCCACTGGTAATGGAAAGTTTTCCTGGGGGTGGGAGGAAAAACTATAAAAGGAGAGTACAAATAAAACCATCTGGAATAGAGGAAAACAGAAGACTAAATCATCTGCAAAATCTGGTAACGTGATATAGAACAAATAATGAACTATGGCTAACATGCAATAGTTTTAATGCATATTGAAGCACATACAGAAGAGTGGTCCTTGATGGTTCTCAGATGTCTTTAACACTCAAATGGCAGGTTGCAAAACACAGGGATCCATTCATGTGGCATGACCACAATGGTATTCAAGTTATACCTTAAGCTTTTCATTGTGCAATGTAGAGAGATAACACAGAAAGAACATGAGTTTCTCCTGAACAAGCTTCACATAGCAGGTATTACTATTGGAAATGTGGTTTATGCTAGCATGACAGAAACTTGTTTCCTCCTGACCTGAATACAAAATATTGACATTTTCTTATTGGCTCAGTAATTATCATTAATTAATTAGGATGGATGTTTTTGAAGCACATGAAACACAGCGAGGACTATTTAAATGCTGAGTAATATTGTTATTGATTTGCAGCACCTTTTGCAAACATCAGGGCTTTACAGAGTAAGAAAAACAGTAACTAGTAGTACAGCACATGTTGTGTTTTTTTTTTAAAGTTGAATTATATGGGTAAATGACAAAACAATTAGAGTGAAAAAACTTTCAAGCCAACATTCAAAGGAAGTCAGGGAATTAACTGTTCAGCTTTCATCTCAGGGAGTGCAATAAAATCAGAAACAGATGAGAAAAGCCATGTTCCTTAAAACAGCACATAGCAAAGTTGATAGACAAGGTTATACATCAGATATCTGAGCATATGTTGAAGATGAGCTTTCAAATGTCTGCAAGTAAAGAAGAGAGGACTCAAAATGGTCTTTATCCACATTTCTCCTAGTCTTCTAGGTCACAAACCCTAGATATGCACATGAAAACATTCCTTTGCATATGAACGTGTCCCATGTCTTAATCCGTAATTTCCATGGCAGAAGCAGTGAGTGTATCTCAACTGCACACGCTGGGAAAAAGACATGGAGCTTGTGCTCCCAGAGACCGGAGACAGGGCTTCAGGACACGTAAAGGCCCTCTGAGGAGATGCAACCATTGCTAATTTCTTACTTGTTTTCTCTTTTATTTCTTCATTCTGCCATCTATCAGCCATCCTAAAATACTACTGTATCAACCCTAAGAACATCACCAAATGCATGAGAATTTCCCTTCTCAGAGATTTTCATCCTGTAGGAAGTAATTATGTATGCTTAAGTGTATAACTGTATCTGGAGTTATCCACTTCAAAAAACATGTGGATACAGCAAAGACTTTGATCTTACATCTGTCTTCTATGGCCTCTCCTACTATTTCTTCACAATATTTAATATACTGTCCATACAGACCATCTTGATTATAAGTGTGACCTGAGGTAATGCAACATAAAGAATGAAAAAGGACCGAGTCCTACACAGTTGTCAGACTGAGTCTTTTATCCAGAATTATATCTCCAAAGATCCTTGAGTCCACATTAGTATTTTCACTTTGGGGCAAATTGGATGATTCCAACCAGTATTGTTCCCAGAGTTCCTGAAAGTTTCCAAGTCACAAAAAGAAGTTGGAGCCACGTGCTAAATTCAATGGAAACAGCAGGTCCATTGTCAAAGGAGACAGCGTCTGTCTGTCTCTTCATGGTAGCATTATAATATTTTCTTCTTATTATCAATAAATCAGTATCTCCTGTCCAGCTTCTAAATACCATTTCTCAGAAGGGGAAAAGAAGGAGAAGAATACACAGGGAAAGTGAAAGGAATACAGCAAAGGAAGTGCTAAAACAATACAGGAATGAGCTCGGAATCCCCAGAGTTTGTTGACCCTTGACTGATGGGTTAAAGGCTGTCAAAAGGGCATTTGGAGTTAATATTGTGGTTCACACAGTGTTTAGATGTCATGCTAACTTGCTGTATTGATTGCAAGCTGTACAAGATAAAGCATTTGCAATGGTACAATGGAGACGGTATTTAGATTACATTTCTGTATTGGTTTATAATCTCCTGTTGATAGGAAATGTGACTCAGTAGTCTTAGGTCTTTCAGATGTCTATATCTGTTACTGTGAGAAACTGCAGACATAGCTGTGATTGGTAGGAGGGATGGACTACTATTTCATAAGGCCATCAAAGTCAATTTCACAGATGTTATTTAGGGTGACAAGGACATCCTCTAAATTTTTTTACTCAACTTCTTGACGGATTCAGAGAGGGAAGTAGTGAGACGGCATGTTGCCAGCTTCCATATGAACCTATCTGCAATGAGTGTTAATCTTCTGAAACTCACTGCTATAAATGTTAAACAGGGATTCAACTTGGGTGAAGCTGAAAATAAGATAGATGATTGGAGGTAGGTGGACCTCCAATGAGGAAATAAGGAAATAATAAGATAACCTGGTGGTTTTGTGTGGTTTGTAATTTGGTGACCTTTGGAGCCACAGTTGCATTGGAAGATTCATAGATGAGGACTTGTAAGTACTGCAGCTCCTCTCTAACATTAATTCTTGACCCAACCCAAATGTCTTTGCTGGATCTAGATTTGTCATTGGTTAGGATTATACCTGAATGTACAAACTGTTCATGTTCCTAAATGTTGGTTTTGACCTTTAAAACCTTTAATAATCCAGAACTCTCCATATACTAAAGAGATATCAAGAGGCTGAGAAAAAATACCACTTCACATATGGACAGCGTCCAGCTAATCCCTGTCCCTTTGGACTGGAGGCAGATACAGTGAAGAATTTCTGACTGGCGTATTCATCAAAATTCTACCACAACATTTTCTCTTGAACTGGCTGTCTCATTACATAAAATAAAATAATTTTATAAACAACCCAGTGGTATTTGGGAAGTCTGTCATTTGGGACATCATCTATAGGTTTATTGCAGTCTGTAATATTTCTACATGATCTCATAGTACAGTGTAGTTTTATCTGTGTTGTTTAGTACACTACCTTAAGTGGCTTGCATAATCTGGGTAAAACAAAAACTCACAGAAGAAGACCAGAGGTGTTTCTCACCCTGTTTGGAATAGTTTTGAGCAACAGGTTTCTAAATGTCTAAGTTTTAGAATGAGAAGCAATAAAGCAAAAATGCAGTGTTGCTGGCTGTTGTGATGCGGTGCTAATCCTGAATGTTTAAGTAGTAATTTACACTTCATTCAAACCAATGAATGAGCCACAAGTTGAGCCACACATTACTATGTTTGTTTAAGGGCAGGGCAGATGACTGGCATTATATTACGTACACAAGGGAAATGAAAGAAGCAGAGGACTATCAGGGATTGTTTTTAATGTCATTGTCAACACTGCAAGAGACAATAGTTTCAAATATGAACTTTGTTACTCCTGACATTGTGTGACAAGGAAGCACATGGAGATACACATCCTGATTAGTTGTTTTGATTCCTAATTAGTAATTTTTATACGAAAAGTAATTTTGGGATGTATTAGATTACAAGGAAGAATGAATTGGACTCTCTGATTTGTAAGTGTGATAAAAGCTTTAGATGTTAAGTCTTTCTCCCTTTTGTCTGTTACCATTTGTGCCCCCTCCACTTATTGGGAAACATTAGATCCGATTTAAAGGCAGTGAATATTTGAGCTCTTGCTTAGTTCTTGCAATAAGCAATTATTAATATTTTGTTACTTTTAAACATGTTTTTCCTAAAAAGAATCTTTCTATGGATTTTTTTTCACTGTTTGGATTTGACTTGTAGGAGTGGCTTAACTGTGCTGCTCAGGGGTTTTTTTGAGAACTGGTTCTCAGACATCTGATATAGATTACTTCTGCAATGAAAGGGTTGGCTGAGGCTTTAGGGGTCCAGGTAAACTTACTTTTTGTCTCCAAAGTAGAAGCTTCCAGGAAAAAACAAACAAACAAACAAACAACAAAACCAAAAATAAACAAAGAAAAACATAGATCTGCTCAAGCAGGTCGAGAGGAGAGCCATGAAGACGATCAGGGGGCTGGAGCACCTCTCCTATGAAGACAGGCTGAGAGAGTTGGGCTTGTTCAGCCTGGAGAAGAGAAGGCTCTGGGGAGACCTTCTAGCAGCCTTCCAGTACCTAAAGGGGGCCTACAGTAAAAAAAGCTGGAGAGGGACTTTTGACAAGGGCTTGTGGTGATAGGACAAGGGGTAATGGCTTTAAACTGAAAGAGTGTAGATTTAGATTAAAGGAAGAAATTCTTCCCTGTGAGGGTGGTGAGGCACTGGAACAGGTTGCCCAGAGAAGTTGTGGCTGCCCCATCCCTGGAAGTGTTCAAGGCCGGGCTGGATGGGCTTTGAGCAACCTGGTCTAGTAGAAGGTGTCCCTGCCCATGGCAGGGGGTTGGAAGTAGATGATCTCTAAGGTCCCTTCCAACCCAAACCATTCTATGATTCTATGAAAAAAAACCACCTTAAAGATTTATCAGGATAAATTTTATGCTTCTAATTATGGGTATTAATCTCTGATCATAACTAATGAAAAATTTACTGCTGAATCTTGAGAGAGAAAGACATATTGGAGGAAATCTGAGCTCTTTTGAAGTTTTCCTGGCTCTTACATTTGACTTTAAAAAGGGTAAGGTTCAGTCAACAAAACAGATGGACAACTAATCCCAGAAGGGTGCTAATTGTTAAATTTAATGCTCATCTGAAGGACTGTTCCATCTGAAAACTCAACCATTTAATGAGAAATTGAGAATAAAGAGATACTTACATATATTTATTTTGGTTTCTGTTAATAAAACAAATTAGCAGAGGGACAGAAAGATAGTCCTATATTGTTGAGATCAGGATAGAGATACAAACTGAAAATTTCATGGTCTTTTTCCTGCAATTGCAGAAAAGATGTCAGCAGAAATCCCTTGATTGTGATGTTGGAGAAAGGTAATATCAGATACCAACGTTTTATAGTGTTTCTAATCTTGTTCATTTCTGCACTGACTTTACGTCGATTGTTAACTAAAACTCAAAAAGCATACTCTGTTTAATCTCAAAATGTCAATTTCCACTCATGGGACAAGGCTCTACAAACACTAGTCAAACAAGACTAGAGGCAAGCTCTGGTAACATTCATAACAAAAGGACAAAATATCAGGTCTGCTAATGGTCTTTCCTGTACTAGATGGCATCAGATTACCAGCCTCCTGGAAATCCCCTTTCTATTGCTTCTCTCAACCACAATAATCAAAGCTGAATTGATACAAAAGAAAAAGGAGAAGGAAAATAAATACTAAGTAGAAAGAGCAGAAATTGGAGAAGGTGACAAGTTTCTTTACCAACTAGCTATATTCTGTGTATCTGACCTTCACATTAGCTTAAGCTTTCCTGTGATTTGTGTTGCATTATTATGATAATAGATCTTTAAAAAGCCTGGGAAAAGTACTTAATTTTTTACCTTAATCTTTTGGATAAAATTCTTCAATTTTATACCACTATAACTGTTGCGGTTGCAATGGTTTAAAACCAGTGTGCAACAGCAGAAACACCCCTTTGGATTAGGTTGTTAGTTGGAATGTATCTATAAGGTTTTAGGTGTGGTATTTCTAAAGAAAAAAAGATTTTGTTGTTATTATAAAGTTATAACTATCTCTCATTGATCTCCAGAGAAGGGTCCTTGTTTTACACCACAATTAAGCTAAAGTAGAACCACTGAGTTCAAAAGAGTTGCAGCTAAGTAAACTTAGTCTAGTAGAGGCAAATAGAAGCCTAACTTTCTTCCTAAATATTTTTACAACATTCACTATTCAACCTGCCTATTATAGAAAATTAATTAAAAAATCCTTGATCTGCTAATGAAAGCCATCTCTTCTTAATGCATGAACAATTCATAGGTAGTTATGGAAGTCAAATTTCAGATCTCCAACTGTGTAATTAGTTAGAAAAAAGTCTTTATGTTTCCTGGTGAAAATCAACATTCCAAAATTCCTTTTTTACCTTATTAACAAAAGACCAATGTTCTTCCATGAAAAAGGTTATGAAAGCTGTATAGATGATAAACAGTCATCTATGGAGGCCAATACAGCTACTTCTGCTGACATGTCACATATCCACTACCACTTTTCATGTTAAACTAATAAAAATGTAAGTAGGCACACTTTTTGGGCACACATTTTAGAAAATGACTGATACCAGAGAGCCCTAGTAAAGTTAACTGTTTTCCATATTTCAGTCCACAGTGTGATGATATTACATAATAGGCAAGATATTTCCTTCATACTTTGCAAATCTTGGAAAATTTTACAAAAACAACATAAACATTTTTTAACCTTTTAACCAATAATGTCTTGTTCCTGTGACCACATAATTGTTATCTTGTTTTTTTTTTTTTAATTGGAGGGCTTCTTCAAATTCTAAAAAGTGAGTATGTTTTAGTGTTTAATGTCTATGAATTCTTGAAGATGTGCAAAACCTATTAACCCTAATAGTCTGACCCATATTTACAAGCAGAAGTTTAATCCTGATCCATTCTGAGGTTCCTGTAATATAATGGGAAAAATATGTATAGTTAACAGGGAGTTATTTGCTGGGTGCATCTGAATCATCCTGCTTAACAGATGTTCTCAAAGTTTGTGAACAGAGTTGCACGGATTTCTTGCATGTAACTTTCTCCCCTGTACATGTTACCAGAGTATATTTGTATGTATTCAGTTTGCTGTTTCTTTGCATATGCTCCTTCCCAGCTCTGCCAAGTGCACTCCAAGGTTGCTTTTACAGTTAATATTGATGAATATCATGACTCAAAATCTTCGCAAAATGGCCAGACCTACAACTTGGGTATCAGCACAACAGTAGTTTTATGAATATTGATATCTTCAGCTTAATACCTACATTTTGTTTCTTTTCTTTGTTTATTTTTGCTTGTTTGGACAATTGTGTGACTTTGTTGAGATGACTCAAATTTGTTACTTATACTAATATGTCTAAAATCCTATAAGTAAGACCATAAAGGTAAAAATATATGTGAGTTGATAAATGTGCTGCCTGTATTTCTGAGCCATTTTAACATCTTGACGTATGACCTGCACTGCTGACACTGTAGTATGGTTTACATAATTTCATTAAATGAAGAGTTTAAGGTTGAGAGCTCTGAAATGCTCAAGGTGAATTTATCTGAGATGTACTGTGATGATCATGCTGTTGCTCAATCTCTGCACAGCTATAACAACATTGTAATTTCCAATATGCTTTTAATCCTGATCCAGTCCTGTTCCAGGTACTTTTACCTAGTGTTGCTCAGTATTGAGAAAATAAGAATCTCGGAAACAAGCAGACATATCTCAGGAAGCAGCTGTTTGCTCGTAGAGAAGTAACTTCAAAGAACTGCAAAAAAAAGTTTGTTTCATGTTTGTCTTTGATTTTCCACATTGGACGTTTTGGTAAGTAACTAATCAGTGTCCAAAGGTAGAAATGGGATTATTGCCTCAAACCTATCTTCTGGAGGATTGCTGTATTTCTAAATAATGTAAATCTGCTCAGGTACTGCAATTCTGAGAATGCAATAAGAAGAGTGAGAGTAAGATACAGGCATTTAAGTAGTTCCTTTTGTGTACAAAGTCCAAGGACAAGCAGAATATTCTAGTATACAGGACACTGGTTTGGAATTAAGAACAGGAATCCTCTTCCTGGATTTGCCAACAATTTACAAACATTGAGCAAATTACTGAACCATCAGCAGTTCCCATCTATGAAATTCGAATATTTGTCTTCTGTAGTTTACTTTGAGATCTATGAATGTAAAGAGCAATATAGCATATACGGATTCATATTATGCAGTTATTTCAAGTCGAATAGACTATGTGCTGCCCAGGACACTACATTACAATAAATTGTTGTTTAAAAGTACATCCTATTTTGAAAATCTTTCTTTCTGTGCAGAACATTTCTCTTGCCCTCTCTGACCCTTAAAACCAAGTTTTGCTATTGTCCTGTAAACTTATTGCCGAATTACAAGTTAATAAAAACATATTTTCATTTAGAAAATTTCTTAAGCTAAGCTTGATGCTGAAATGTGCTTTTTCTACTCTATTACCAAATGCCAGTTCCAGATATATGTACTAATTCATTAGTTAATTAAGAATTCACTTCTGCTTAATCTCTTACCAGTGTCAAACAAGGAGCACAAGAGGAAAGACGACTCATTTCACAGTGATTCTTTCTTTCTCCTCAGAGCACTGCTTCTTATTGACATTCAGATTCTGCTTATAATTATGCTAAAAATACCAAAACATGATCACAGTTGCTTAGTCCAAGTGTATATAGAGGCAACCATTAGAAATGAGGTTTGGACCAGGCTCATTTATCTCATTGCAAGGTGTAAGAAGACAGGAAAGGGAGATGTTGAAGAAAATAAATATCTTCATATGATGGAAGCTGGAAGAGTCATGTGTGAAGGTTTTGAGCTCATGTTCAGGTGATGCTACATTTCAGTGTTGGGAAAGTGGGCACAGCCTCTGTCCCTTAGCCAGTGAAGCTCTTCTAAGGCATGTAAGTTAGTTCTGCTTTGCACCTGACTGCTTATTGTCAAATCATGTCCTGTCTTACAGATGGAGCTTGTACCTCCTTGACTATGTCTTGTTTTTTCCAGCCATGTCCCCATGCAATGCTGTACAAGCAAGGCCACATTTCTTCTATGCTTCCTGGGGTGTGCCCTCCGGTGTAGATACAGGAATCTGGTGAAAATTAGTTGGCTGATATCCTGAAGTGTTTAGGTGATGCTACTGTACTCAAAATTGATTGAGTCTGGCTTCCTGATGACCTGGGAAATCCCAGCTTTGTCTACGTCATGACACAGGAATATCCTAGCTGGAGTCCGGACTGCAACTTCCAGCTCTCTGAAACTTTCTATTAGAAAAACTTGGGATGTATGCATCCCAGCAGAGACTGGTAACAGAGTACTCAAATGGATTGTTAAGAACTGATCTAATTTGTGTTTTAACCACTAAATCTTTTCAACCACTTTCATAGTGAAGAATGAGACAGAGCAGCAGAGTTACTGCAGCTCTACCAGTAGAGTAACTACTAGTACCAGTAAACTGCTAGAGCTGTTCTAGTCTCCTGCCCACTCCCACCCACACCCCCCACACCCCCCCTGACTTGTTAATAACAGTGTAAAGCAGTTACTTTGGGGCTAAATTTATAATGCTTAATCTCAGTCCAAAGGAAAATCATTTTTGGAAGAGTTAATATATGTATTCCAGACTCCCATTGTGCTTGGTTTCTGGTAGGGCTGTGAGTCCAACACACAAACTTACTAGAACTACAGTTATGTCTCTGAATAGAAGTCTCTCTACTTGGCTAGGTGTGTGCTTCTTGCTAAATTTTGTCTGACATGAAAGGAAAATAATAATTGAGGGTTTGTATTTTTTTTTTTAGTAAGTGCAGAAAAGGTCTAGAAGACAGTTATTTTTAGATTCCTTTTTCTCTTCTGTTTCTTTTTATTGGAAAAGTAGATTCCTGTCTAGACTTTTGAGACTCTGGTGACTGGAGGCTAATGAAGTGGCAACATATGATGTACTTTAGAACATCTATAGCAGGACGGGCCATAAGCCTCTCTAGCCTATGGTTTCTTGTCTGTAGATCATAATAGTGGATCATAAGGGAATAACGTAGAACTGGGCACATGCAGTATACTTCCCCTGCTTTGCCCTCCTAGTTTCCAGCACCCAAGGTATAGGGACGTCCTGAGATGGATTTTGTGCTTAGGCTGATCACCTAGGTGATTAATGGCATCAGAAGAGCTTCTGAGAGAGAAAACTGTGGAACTGGCTTGCAATAGCTAACTAGTAGGAGAGGCACTTTCATGCAGGTGCTGTCTTTCTGTTCCCCAGCACTAGAAGCTTGCTGGGAGTGGATAGCAGAGCAGGAGGGGAACAAACCCATAGTTTTGAAGTACTGTACTGCGATTAGGAGAAGAGTAAAATTTACATTACTGCAAGCAAAAACTGAGGATGGAAGCTGACTTTTTTGACTCTGCTGAAAAAAAGAAACAAATAGAAAAGCAGTTGAAATAAAATTAATGTGAAAAATATTATCCAAAATATAATAAAATAACTGAGGTTCTGTAGCATTTATGGAAATGTGCAAAATGGTACTTGAGTACATGCTAAATGCCATGTTATTGAGATTTTTAAGTGTTACAGTCAGTCTAGTCACTTTAAAAATATCTCCTGGAACACTAGTTGGAGCTTAACATTTGGAGTCAGTCTATAGGCTAAAGCACCCATGTTTCTCATTGGCATCTCCTTCAGCATCCTTTTTTTGACCTTCAGCTAAGGAAGACACTGTCAGTCTGGATAAGTGTTTTCCCAGCTAAAACATGCAGTGCATCAGGAGGAACTGAAAGTCTACAAGTTCCAAATTTCCGCCTACTGTTTGCAAATTAAATACAAATGTGAACAGCAGGAGGCTGACTTTTAAAACAGACAAGTGTTGCCACACATTTATAGGATGGCTCCTCTTCAAATCTCTATATTGGCTTCCCTTCACCTTCTGCATCTAATTTAAACTCCTACCTCCTGATTTATTGTCGCCCCATGGCCTCTGTGGTGTGGCACAGAGAGGAGACTTTTGGGCACATTTTGGAGGAGGCAACATAGAAAAAGTGTGAGAGAATATAAATATTTGTAGTTCCTAAAACTTCATATTTGTATCAATTTTCTTGAGGTACTATTCTTCTATACTTCCATTTGCACAAGCAAGTCATGATTTGAACTTCACTGTTTTCTCTTTCTTCTTGCTATCGTTCATCTTTCATCTGTGTCGGTACAATCTCCATCTAGCTTGAAGATCACTTCATGGTTATTGCTGTAACCTTGTGAATGTAGCAAGGACATTTTTCTCTAGTTATAGTTGGCCCATAGTACGGGAAGATTATTCTTGCTGATTTTTATGCGTGAAGATAGAACTATAGTATGGAGAAAAGTTATGAAGGTGTGAGATCTAATCCTAGTTTGAAGATGTATTTTGTTTTCAGAGTGCAGAGAGAGATTGATTCAGAAGCTTTTGGGAATACACTGTGGATTCCTATCAAAAAACATGTACTTCCCAAAAACTTTCCAAGTCCTTGATACTATTCTCACTTCTTGAAGTTTCTTGCAGTTGGTCTGGAGAGCTTACTTACAGCTTTATTCAGGAAGTAACAGCTAGCACCTTTTTTGGCAAGGACTGGATTTTCAGCACTGTACTTTTCAAATCAGGTCAACATCTCCTAGCATCAGTTTATGGAAGCTGCGAATCTAATCTGCCATGACCACTACTGGATGGATGGATGGATGGATGTACAACTTAGTCCAAGAGATGCATTCATGCCTGCTCCTTAGTAGGGACTGGGGGGTGGGGGAAGGTGTGTGATGCAATGTAAAAAATAATTTGTTGTCTCTATTTGTATGGCAAAACACCTAGCAGTGCATGTATTTTAAAATCTAGCTACTGGCTATTGAAAAGACACGGAGGAAGAAGCCGTCATTTATAAAACGTTGATTTCTCTGCAAGGTAAGTTCCTGGTAGCTGGGAAAATCTGAACCTCCCTGTTTTGTCTCCTGGTTCTCACTTCAGTGGTCTCAGTCTCCAGACACATGAATGAAGCAGTTCAGGATCCTTCATCAGGTCGGGTGGTTGTAGGTACTTAGTCTGCAGTGGTATTGATTCTTAGATCTCAAAGCCTCCTTGACAACATCAGAAGTATGGGATCATTTTTACTAGTGGATGTGCGCCTGAATGAAAGTAAAAATTCTGACTTCTGATGGGAGTAGCTTGGACTTCAGAGGTGTACATTTCCCTTTGTATTTCAGCAGGTTTTTCAGTTCTTCTACAGAAGGGGTTTTATCTGGATTAAAAACCTCTGGTAGCATTCACTTACATGCTTGGATTGGCTCTTCAGCTGTATGAAATGTGATTAAAAGAGGTTCTGCTTCAAGAATGGCTCTTGAACTTGGGCCAATCCACTTCTTCTGGCAAATCAGAGTACAAGGGATATGTGTATGTGTGAGCATGTGTGTCTTTTATTCTGCTTCTTTAAGGTCTGTCTGATTTTGGAAAAAAAATATAACAATGAAACATAGAGTAGCTAGGATTATGGAAGAACTATCTGCTAAAGAACCATTAGCTGTATCACCCAATCTGCTTGACAGTATAGCTGGTGGTTAAGGAGACATTAATTTGAGGCCAATTTAGATCCCATGGGTTTATTTGACAGGAAAAAAAATGACATAAGGTTATAAAATGACATTTCAGAGGAAACTGTAGAAGAATTAGGATACAAGAGTGTGTCAATCTCACTGGTGATCATTGAACTCTCAGACAATCTGTATTTTGGATTGTAGTATAATCCTTAAACTGTTGAGTATCGAGTTGTCCTGCAAGAAAGTAAAACTAATTGTATCCCTGTTCGTACTCCCCTGCATGCTGTTAAAGACTTTGATGTGTTATTATGCTTGTTTTGCTATGCTGGAAAAATATGTGTGTATTTCCGTATTCCTCTCTCTGATGCACGTGTGCACATGCGTGCACACACCCCCCCACACACACACCCCCTCCACGAGTCTGGGAACCATGGAAACCAGTTTACAAATTGTATACCCATTAGAAACACAGGAGATAGTTTCAGTTTTTAAAAGTGTTTGGGGACATCAGTAAATGTGTGTTAGGCATAGACTTAATAGATGTTAGGTGCTTAAATACCTTTTAAAAATACTTGGTTTATTGTGGCATTTTATGAGTGTTCATTTTGTGAGTTGGGTTTTAAGGTTTCCAGACTTTCACAGTATAAATTGGCAGTGTGAGGCTGACATGGTACCCTATGCTTTTTTATTTTTAGACATATAGCTGGTCATTTTAGCTGTATACCTTCCAGGCTGTTTTGGAATTCACAATTTGTAATCAGAAAGACCATTGTAGGCACAGATAGAGTATTATGTGGGATAGAATTGTATAGGTTTAGCTTGGAATGTCTCTGGGGGGGATGGGAAGGGGGGTTGGATTAAGGGGAAGGAAGTCTTGGATTTTTTGGAGGAAAAGATAAATAATGGATTGATTCAGTCTTAGTCCAGGTCAGAGCTTCTCCCTGTTTACTCAATGACTTCTCTGTAAAATCTTTGGTTTCTTCAGCCAAAGCCAAATATCACCTTTTAAATAATTATTCTCATCTGTGACCATCCTTTGTGCTTTCAATTCGTATACCTTCTGTCAGTGGAAAAACCTATGTGAGCTCCTTTGAATCCTATCATCAGGTAAAATTAGATTAAATAATTTAACCCACCAATGAAGGAAGCTTGAGCTAACCCTGATCAATCTTCAAAAGCAGATTAGGGCACACTCACATGATACTTTCCATTGGCAGTTACAGAAGAGTAATGAGCAACTAGAAGTAGAGCATCTTTACTGGCACAAATAGACCTAGAAGAAGACACACCTGTGATTTTAGAAATCCTCTTGACTGTGCACAAAATAAGGTCAAGAGTAGGACTCCAGTAAATTTTCAGTGATGAAGCATCAGCCCAGCAGCTTTCTTGTATGACTCACGCAGTGTACAAATCGAAGGGAAACACTTAAACCTGTAGTGCTTCTAAGCTGAAAGCCATATATTATTCATGCATAAATATCTCTTTGAATAAACCTTGCTATAGTTCACAATGAATAAGAGACAGATATTGGACATTTGTGCATGGCTAACAGCACTACAAGCTTGAGTGCTGGTGGCTGTAGACACATTTTATCAGAGCAGGTTAAAGGGCACATCCATTTCATTCAAGTCCAATAGTGGCAACCGTTGGTTTTAGTTGAAGTTGAGCCCATAGACAGCTTTTCCTTTTGTTATTTCAAAAAAAGATACTTCAAACAGAAAGCTTTTGCTTTAGTGTCCTAAGAGGAGGTTAATTATAAGGACTTGTCAAAATATTTGTTGCAAAAACTTTTCCTGTTACATTTTCTTGAACTTAGGTTTTCAACACTTTCTTCAGTGTTACAGAGCTGCTGCATACCTTAACTTGGCATTCCCTAGTTCTTGGTGCATGAAATTCCTCGTAGAAGGGATAAAACAAATTTTTAAGAAGAAGCTTGTCTTTATTAGAGAGACCATCATCAAAGAGCACATAGAAAGAAGCAAAGACAGAAAGCTGGTACGATTTATGTTATCCACAGGGTGCCTCTCAGACTTACTCACATGGCCAAGCAATTTACTTCCCAGTAAATTTGAATTTGCTTCACAGCAAACCTGAGTTTATTGCATATGTTATTGGAGAATAAGCATCTTGTTGATCAAAAGAATCAGAGTTTGCTCCAAAGTAATAATTATGAGGTGCCATGTAAGTACAATATATGGCTGATGAGCGGGAAGAGTAGGATCAGATATTTCTAATTTTCTAGCTTTGCTGTAAGTTCTCCTGGAATACTTTTTGTTCAGTTGATTACTTTCTAGAAATTATTAATGTGTCATTATTACATAGTCCAGAAAGATGATACTCCTGAAATTCAATATTAGGACAGGCTTTTTCACAAGGAGGGTGGAGCAGCCCTGGAACTGGTTATCCCAAAAAGCTGTGGGTAACGAACAACCAATTCCACAATCAGTTCCAAAGTTGTGGAATCTTCATCCTTTGACATTTTCAAAACTTAACTAGAAAAAGCCATGGCTGATCTGATCAAATGCTGGCAATAGCAGCAGGTGGCACTGGGTGATCTCTGTTCTAAGTAACATTTCCGAGACTGTGTGAAATCTCACATTTGAAGGACACAAAGTGGGAAGGGAGGCAATCTGGAGGGAAAAACTTTCACAGAATCACAGAATGGTAAGGGTTGGAAGGGACCTCTGGACATCATCTAGTCCAACCCCCCTGCTACAGCAGGGTCACCCAGAGCAGGCTGCACAGGACTGCGTCCAGGAGGGTTTTGAATATCTCCGGAGAAGGAGACTCCACACCCTCCCTGGGCAGCCTGTGCCAGGGCTCTGTCACCCTCACAGTGAAGAAGTTTTTCCTCATGTTCAGGCAGAACTTCCTGTGTTCCAGTTTGTGCCCGCTGCCCCTTGTCCTGTCGCTGGGCACCACTGAAAAGAGTTTGGTCCCGTCCAACTTTGCAGGAAGTTTCAAGACATTCTTGCTTTAATCAGTTTATTTTTTGTCAAGAAGTGATGTGCTGAACAAAGAAATCAGGTCTTGATTGTACAACTAGTCCTGAGTGGTTGAACCCTGCACAGAGGCAGGGATCCACTCTCCTCAGTCAAATATCCTGTGATACTAGAGGTCTTCCCATGTCACCAGTCTGTTTAGTTAACTACTCAAAGAAACAGGAAAAACAGAATCTGTGATAATCCTTCTTATTTATTTATATTTCATTTTACTTAAATAATAAATTTTTAAATTTTTTCCTGTCCCTGCCATTAGCGTCCTATCACACTGATAATACAGAAAATACGTCTCAGCTTTTGTAACCAATTCAATGGGAATGCAACCAGCCTCCTGTCATGTCCCTCTTTTGTCCACCGTTATAATTACAGGAGTGCCTTTTTGTGAAAATACTAGACAAGTATAAGGACAAAACACATTACACATAAATTTGACTGCAGATTGGTAATCACTTTGTACATTATCTGGGCTGCACAGATTTCCTTCATACCAGTAAGCAACCATGTTCTCCTAATCCCCATGCAGGGCACTGAGAACATCTAACCAATTATACAGCCTCCTTGTTTTGCTCCTAACACAAATGTCATTCATCACCAGGAATGCCACCTCCAGGGAATTCTGAATGAACAGAAAGGCCAAAGCAAATTCAGTCAGGACCCTCCTCGAGCCTATCTCTTCTGAATCATATCCCTTGATGAATATTTCAATCAATTAGCCAGTAGTTTATTTTGTCCACATTTTTTCACACACCCTCATGAGTTTTAGCAGGCTGCCCAGATGGAACATGTCTGTCAGCCAGGACTAACTCAATTAACCTAATTCAGAGCTACTGCAGGTTTCTAGAACTGAGAAACCACCACAGTGGGGTCACCTCTCTCTTCTCTGTAAGAAGGGAGTGCAGAGGATAGCATCTGGGAGGCATCACCGGCTGCTTGGAATAGGTTTGTGTCTTGAGCTTTAAGACTGAGTTACTAATATACCCTTACTAGTAAAATCGTTTTACCTTATCATCACACCTATGGCTTAAATCTCTGTGCGACATGTTTAGGAAGGTCATTCTGGTTTGTTCCTTTGCCCTCGTCAAGTCAAAAAGGTACGTTTAGGTTGAGCTAGAGAGTTAAAAATAGCAACCCATGTTCTTCAGATTTCTTCAGGCTTCTTCACTGTGCCTTATCCATTGATGGGATCCAAGCATCCATTCATTTGCACTTTTGTGATATTAACCTTTCTTTAAAAATATATTATAAAACTCTGCAGAATCAGAATGGTCTTTACATTCCTTTTGCAGAAGTGTGAGTAGGAAATTTGCTATTCTGAATGGTCATTTTCTGGAGCATATTAACTTGTTGCATTTCTTCCTGAACTTGAGACTGTAGGCTAGCAATACAGTAAGACAACCAGTTTTATGGTTTCTACTATGCCTTTTTCCTTCCTACAGTCAAATCTGACTAATGCAGTGGTATACATAGATGATATGGAATACATTTGTACTGCATGGTGATCCATAATAATTATTAATAGTAAAAATGATCCAGAAACCTTATTAGTGTTAGTGGAAATACAGTATAAACAGCTGAGGTAATGGTAGTTCATTGAAATATGTTAGTGGTTATTTGGGGGAGAAATCATAGAATCATAGAATCATAGAATTGTTCTAGTTGGAAGAGACCTCCAAGATCATCGGGTCCAACTATTAACCTATCACTACCAAGTCCCCCACTAAATCATATCCCTTAGGGCCTCATCTAAACGCCTTTTGAATACCTCCAGGGATGGGGACTCCACCACCTCCCTGGGCAGCCCGTTCCAATGCCCGACAACCCTTTCAGTGAAAAAATTTTTACGAATATCCAATCTAAACCTCCCCTGGTGCAACTTGATCTCGTTTCCTCTTGTCCTGTCATCTCTTACTAGGGAGAAGAGTCTGACCCCCATCTCTCTACAACCTCTTTTCAGGTAGTTGTAGAGAGCAATAAGGTCTCCCCTCAGCCTCCTTTTCTCCAGGCTAAACATCCCCAGTTCCCTCAGCCGCTCCTCATAGGACTTGTGTTCCAGACCCTTCACCAGCCTCGTTGCCCGTCTCTGGACACGCTCCAGCACCTCAATGTCTTTCTTGTAGTGAGGGGCCCAAAACTGAACACAGTACTCGAGGTGCGGCCTCACCAGGGCCGAGTACAGGGGGACGATCACCTCCCTACTCCTGCTGGCCACACTATTTCTGATACAGGCCAGGATGCTGTTGGCCTTCTTGGCCACCTGCGCACACTGCTGGCTCATATTCAGCCAGCTGTCAACCAACACCCCCAGGTCCTTTTCCGCCAGGCAGCTTTCCAGCCACTCCTCCCCAAGCCTTTGGCGTTGCCTGCGGTTGTTGTGAGCCAAGTGCAGGACCCGGCACTTGGCCTTGTTGAACCTCATACAATTGGCCTCGGCCCATCGATCCAGCCTGTCCAGGTCCCGCTGTAGCACCTGCCTGTCCTCCAGCAGATCAACACTCCCTCCCAATTTGGTGTCATCTGCAAACTTACTGAGGGTGCACTCGATCCCCTCGTCCAGATCATTGATAAAGATATTGAACAGGACTGGCCCCAGTACTGAGCCCTGGGGAACACCACTTGTGACCGGCCGCCAACCGGATTTAACTCCATTCACCACAACTCTTTGGGCCCGGCCATCCAGCCAGTTTCCTACCCACCGCAGAGTACGCCCATCCAAGCCATGGGCAGCCAGTTTCTCCAGGAAGATGCTGTGGGAGACGGTGTCAAAGGCTTTACTAAAGTCCAGGTACACAACGTCCACAGCCTTTCCCTCATCCACTAGGTGGGTCACCATGTGGTAGAAGGAGATCAGGTTGGTCAGGCAGGACTTGCCTTTCATAAACCCGTGCTGACTGGGCCCGATCACCCGGTTGTCCCATATGTGCCGCGTGATGGCACTCAAGATGATCTGCTCCGTAACCTTCCCGGGCACCGAGGTCAGGATGTCAGGCCTGTAGTTCCCCGCATCCTCCTTCCGGCCCTTCTTGTAGATGGGCATCACATTTGCCAGCCTCCAGTCAACTGGGACCTCCCCAGTTAGCCAGGACTGATGATAAATGATGGAGAGTGGCTTGGTGAGCACTTCCGCCAGCTCTTTCAGCACCCTTGGGTGGATCCCATCCGGCCCCATAGACTTGTGCGTGTCTAGGTGGCGTAGCAGGTCACTGACCATTTCCCCTTGGACTTCGGGGTTTACATTCTGCTCCCCATCCCTGTCTTCCTGCTCAGGGGGCTGGGTGCCCAGAGAGCAACTTCCCTTGCTGTTAAAGACTGAGGCAAAGAAGGCATTAAGCACCTCAGCCTTTTCCTCATCCCTTGACACTAAGTTTCCCTCCGCATCCAATAGAGGAGGGAGATTTTCCTTAGCCCCCTTTTTATTGTTAATGTATTTGTAGAAGGACTTTTTGTTGTCTTTTACGGCAGTAGCCAGACTAAGTTCTAGCTGGGCCTTGGCCCTTCTAATTTTCTCCCTACATAACCTCACAACATCCTTGTAGTCCTCCTGAGTTGCCTGCCCCTTCCTCCAAAGGTTGTAGACTCTCTTTTTTTTCCTAAGTTCCAGCCAGAGCTCTCTGCTCAGCCAGGCCAGTCTTCTTCCCCGCCGGCTCATCTTTCAGCTCATGGGGACGGCCTGAGAACTTGTCATTTCACCTTAACTTCCTTAAAAAATTAACAAGTTTTGGTTTCACCATAAGTGAAACAAAATGAGTGCCAGCTCTCTGAATTGCAGTAACTGAGTCCCTGCCTATTAGGTAACTCATAGGTTATGTTGTCAGGTTTGTACCAACAAAATAATTCTGTGCTGAAAGCCTGCAGAGGTTTTAGGCCACTTTGCTGTGCTTATATGGCTGAAGGTGACCTTTAGTATATGAAGTCTATGATTTCCAAAAGTACAGTGGCAGCGACAACACAAGTTTTGGAGTCTATTAGCAATGACTAACAACTGCAATTCAGCAAAATGGCTGAACACTTAGACTTCTTTTTAAAGTTAGTCTTCACTGCAGGTTTAACATTAGAGAGTTAGTTCTCTCAAGTTTGTCCAACTTGACAGAAACTAAAACCAAAAATATAATGCTCGTGTTTGACCATGTGTCACACTGAAATTTCCAGGAATAATGTAAACACCTCTGTGATTTGTTTCACAGAATAAATTGCAGGGAAACTATTACAAGGCCAAATACAAATAACTTCTGGGTATAATGCGAAGTTGAGATGATCATAATTGGAGGCAAAATCATGATAACATGGACATTAAGGTTTTCTTTGTGTACGCACAGAAGTGGATTTACTAGAAGAACATCAACTCCAGATATCATTGACACATATGACATGGTGCAGTCACTTGGCCTCAGATTGGCACTGTATGTCTGCATGACATACGAATAAAGTTTTGTACACTACTTACACTGTAGATGTATCTCCAGTTAAGCCTTACAGTAAAGTCAAATTCTTAGAGGTTAAAGCAACAGACATGTACACTTGTAAACAATCATATTATGCAAATTTGTGAGCAAAATAAGCAACATGCAGTTTTTTAATTAAGTTATTCTGCTTATTTGTAACTTACATACTGAAGCTATTAAAGATTGCATGTGAAGGGCTTCAGGAAGATAACCACAAAATTTAAATTTTCAAGATATCTGGAAAATAAACAAAACTATAAATCAGTGTATACAGGTAATTATGCCCCAAATCTGAGCTACATGATTGTAAAGGAGTATGTCAAAAAGCAAAATTTCATGAGAAGCAAAAAATCTTCAGTCAAGGTGTAAGGATATAACTTTCATTTTTCTTCTTTTTTTGAAAAATTATCTCTTCAAAACATTGTCAATCAGAATTTTAAAGTGAAGAAAGAAAAGAATTTTGACCTTCCATAAGGCTTAAAATCCTGGTACATTTTGGGAAGGGATGCGCAAATATTTCCTCCACTACAGCAGCCTTTTGATGTGATATGATCTTAAAAACAAAGGATTTTTCAGTAAATTCAAGGACCAACATATGTAATTTAATAAGCAAAATATTTGTCAGGTAAATCCGTAGTATAACAGCATCTTTTCCTTCATTTATTAGGATGCTTTAGCTTAATTCAAATAAAAATTGTGTGTTTGTCACAGTGTCCTTGTTTTAGCTAGGTCAGAGCTACTTTTCTTTCCAGTAGCTACTGTGTTTTGGATTTAGTATGTGAAGAATGTTGCTAATACACTGATGTTGTTGGTTGCTGTTAAGCAATCAAGGACATCTTCCAGCTTCCCAGGTTTGCTAATGCACTTGGGAGGGGTATAGTCAGTATAGTTGACCCAAACTGGCCAAAGAGAGTATTTCATACCATAGATGTCAGGCCCGGTATAAGTGGGGGTTGGCTGATGGGCCAGTCCCTTTTTTTCTTTTTCCTTTTTTTAATTAATTTGGGCCTGTTCATTCGTTCGTTTGGCTGTTTGTTCCCTTGCCTGCCCTCTCTGGAACTTGCTGTTCTGAGATTGCTGCTGGGGAATATTTCTGTTCCCTGACTGCTGCTCGGGATGGGCTGTATCGGTCGTCAGGTGGTGCATTGTTCATTTTATATATTCTATGATCATTATATTTTATTATCATTATTAATATATAATATATTGTTATTACCTTTTTCTTTGTTGTCCTGGTGAACTGTTTTTATCTCAACCCATGAGTTTTTCTTTTCTTTCTGATTCTTCTCCCCACCCCACAGGGGAGGAGAGGGAGGAGTGAATGAGTGGCTGCATGGTACTCATTACCCTCTGGGGTTAAATCATGACACACAGTTAAAATTACAACTGATCCCCATGTTAATGAGTGAAAACTGTACTGTTCAAGTGTGCTTTTTTTATATAGTATCTGTTCCTCCTCTTTTGCTCTGAAGTTGAGAACCATGCCATGACAAAGGTCCCAATTCAAACCGTTTTTCATCCGCATCTTAAGAGGAAAGTTACCGGTAATATCGCCATCAACTCTTCAGTTTACATTGCGATGAAAACAAGTCTCAGAGACTTAACAGTTAAAGAGTTCTACCTTGTGGTAATTCCTACTGGAATCTATTTTTTCCAGTAGGAACTGGGTGCTAAGAATATGATGTTATTCTCAGTGAAGTCAGTGGAATGATTCAGTTTCTCTTATGGAAAACTGCTGTTAACAGATAATTCATTTAATTACATTGCATAGCAGTAGCCAAGTTTGCATCAACAACAATGTTCTACTTTTGTTGGTGGCAGAGGATTATTGTGTCTGCCCATGAAAACATAAGGGCCTCATGATATTTTAAAAATTGAATCAACAATCTGAAAAAGGCTGATACGTTTTATTGTAGAGTTCATAGCTTTCATTATCTACCAAAATCTTGGTCTTCAGTGCAAAAGGGACCTCTTTCTTTCCTAACACCTGCAGTGCATTGTGCTGGTTTTGAATAGGAGAGTTAATTTTCTTCACAGTAGCTACTATGGAACTGTGTTTTGGATTTGTGCTGAAAATAGTGTTGATAATACAAGGATAATACAATACTCCTGGAGAGACTGTGGCTTATAGATAAGGCTCCACGTGGAGCAGGTACTCCCCTAAGGGACTGCAGTCTCTGGATAAGTCCAAGCCAGAGCAGGGGCAAGGGGAGGAGTTCATTGCAATGTTAAACCCTGTGGTCTGGTCCAAAGGGATCGGAGTGGAGATTGTGATGGAAATACCTTTAAATTGTCGTAACCCAGGATTTGAGTCTCATGTTATGGCAATTACTATAGCAGGAACCCCTTGTTGCTAGCCAGGCTAGGAGCAAAGGGAGGAGTTCATTGCAATGTTAAACCCTATAACCTGGTCCAAAGGGACTAGGGGTGGAGATCGTAATGGAAATACCTTTAAATTGTTCTAACTCATGATTTGAGTTGCATGCTATAGGAATTACTATAGCAGGAACCACCTGAACCAATGGAGGACAAAATTTACAAGAAGCAGTGCAAGTGCAGCAGTGACCCAACCTGAGCTGGCTTTGGTGCCCAGTCACTCCATGCAACACACCACCTCTCCTGTCCTGAGTGACTACCAAAACAGATGGAGCCCAAAGCCATGGACTAAATGAACTCAGTGGATATTTTGTGGATATTTGTGGACATTTTACAGACATTTTACAGGGGTGGTCCATAGACTAGGGGAATGATATCTGTGTATTATATGAAAGGATGGGAAGGGGGGAAGGTGGATAACGAGGATGTATTGAATAGTGTGGGTCCTGAGCATGATGTAAATGGTATGGAATAAGGGGTGGAGAATGTACTGGGCCTGGGTGGGATAGAGTTAATTTTCTTCACAGTAGCTAGTATGGGGCTATGTTTTGGATTTGTGATGAAAACAGTGTTGATAATACAGGGATGTTTTTCGTTATTGCTGAGCAGTGCTTGCACAGCGTCAAGGCCTTTTGTGCTTCTCACCCCACCCCACCAGCGAGTAGGCTGGGGTTACACAAGAAGTTGGGAGGGGACACAGCTGGGACAGCTGAACCCAACTGACCAAAGGGATATTCCGTACCATATGATGTCATGCTCAGCATATAAAGCTGGGGGAAGAAGAAGGAAGAGGGGACGTTTGGAATGATGGCATTTGTCTTCCTAAGTCACTGTTATGTGTGATGGAGCCCTGCTTTTCTGGAGATGGCTGAACACCTGCCTGCCGATGAGAAGCAGTGAATGAATTCCTTGTTTTGCTTTGCTTGCATGTGCAGCTTTTGCTTTACTTATTAAACTGTTTTTATCTCAGCCCACAAGTTTTCTCACTTTTACCTTTCTGATTCTCTCCCCCATCCCACTGGGGGTGGAGTGAGTGAGTGGCTCCGTGGTGTTTAGTTGCTGGCTGAGGTTAAATCACGACATGCATGCCGACTAAATAGGAACATGACATGCTCCAAAGCACAAAATAAATACTCACTTGAGGAGAATATAATTATTTTGAGGAAGTGGTAGTTCAAGCTGCCAGAAGTCAGCTCATTCATGTACTGGGGTAGCTCATCTTGACTTTGGATGACCTTTTAGATGAGTGCGCCTAATTTTCAGCTCCTTGAAAAATGAGTATTTGACATGAACGTTTTTATGTCAGAACTGACTTCTTCACACTCTAAAATGAATCCTAAAATGGTCATGGCAACAAATCTTTGTGAAACAGGATGATAAAGGCAATAAGCACAATGTATCTCATTCCAGTTTGGAGATTATGAACATCTAACTCAACAACCTGTGAATTTAACTTTACTAATGAGGATGGTCTGTATCCTCTGTTATCTTTTGTCTTGGAGCATAACTCTCATAATTGTGAACCCCAAGACTGCTGGATAATTCATTGGTCTTTGATGACCTTTCTTTCTACTGGAAGCTGTCCTTGACAAAGTAGATTGTAGACCAGAAAAATTGGTCTACCAATTAGATAAATAGGTAATAAATGTCAGATAATGCCACACTGTCGTGGTTTAACCCCAGATGGTAACCAAATACCATGCAGCCGCTAGCTCCCTCCCTCCCTCTCTCCCTCCCTCCTCAGTCAGGCAGGGAGGAGAATCAGAGAGAAAGGAAAACTTGTGGGTTGAGATAAAAGAGTTCACCAAGACAGCAAAGGAAAAAAAATATTATATATTAATAATGATAATAATAATAAAATATAAGGATAATAAAATATATAGAACAAACAACGCACAATTTCTCACCACCTGATGACCAATACAGCCTGTCCCAAGCAGCAGGGAACATTAATATTCCCCAGCAGCTATCCCAGAACAGCAAGTTCCAGAGAGAGCAAGTGAGGGAATGAGCAGCTAAATGAATGAACAAAAAGGCCCAAATGGATGAAAAAAAGGAAAAAGAAGGGAACTCGTCCACCGGCTGACCCCCACTTATACTGGGCATGACATCTATGGTATAGAATACTTCCTTTGACCAGTTTGGGTCAACTGTACTGGCTATACCCTTCCCAAGTTTTTGCACCTGCACATTAGCAAAACCTGGGAAACTAGAAGATGTCCTTGATCGCTTAACAGCAACTAATAACATCAGTGTATTAGCAACATTCTTCACATACTAAATCCAAAACACAGTAGTTGCTGGAGAGAAAAATTAGCTCCGTCCTGGCTGAAACCAGGACACACACATAAACTCCAGATCAGGGAGTATTTTGATAATTTCTTTTGAAGGGATACTCCAGGTGGAGAGGAATCATCAGGAACTATTTCCATCAGTCATTTCAGAGAGGAAGATGGGAAACATGTAAAAACCATACTGCAAGTCTGAGAAATTATTCTGTATTTGAGGAGTCACGTGCTTAACGGAGGGAAGAACAAGATCGGAAAGGATCAAGGAGCTCCAGAATGCTCATATGAGGCTGAAGGAAGCACAACCGTGTGAGGAAACTGAGACAAAGAAGTGCATTCAGTTGTTTGTTTGCTTTGCTAAGATCTGCTTATCTTTTGTACTTTCCAAAGTAAAGAACATGGCCTGGATTCATTATGCTTAATTAACACGCCTGAAAAGGGAGTCCAATCTCCCAATAATCAGCAGAGCACTGTGAAAAAAATGCTAATGCTACCATCAGTCTGATCGTTGATAAACTGAAGTGTCCACTCATAATCCTCATCTTAGTAGATAAATTGTCCAGGGACAATATTCTTAGAACTTAGTCACCTCAGATATGTACTTGCATTTAAGTGATGAAAATCCAGTCCCCACTGTTTCAGAATTCCAGTTTACAAAATCTGTGTTCTACATATTTATTTCAGTTGCCACATGCCTCTAGAGCAGCAAATGGTAAGCTATCATGTCTTTGGATAATGCTTTTTGGAAAAGGTGTAAAGAAATATGACTCTGTTTTGAGAACTGCAACTCTGCAGCCTGGTTTTTTGGTAGTATAGCACTGGTTGCCAAGAGTGAGATTTTCCTTTGTCCTGGCACGTACACCACTATCACTCAAATTTACTCTTGCAGGTTGGTGGGAAACATACTGCAATTTCTAAAAATTCCCAAATTCTATCAGATTGCAGACATCCCAAGAGCTATTTTTGTTAGTGTTCCTCAGTATGAATTCACTCAGCAGTGAATGCAGTATTTGGTCTCATTACTTCAGGAGTCACCTTCATAACTATAGTCCATGAAGTGAAAGCAAGTTTTATTCTAATGAAAGAAAGTGTTAAAAACTTCATTACAAACTTGGAAAGGAAATTACAGAAGGAAATACAAAACAATGGCAAAAAAATCTCCGTCACTCTTAACTGAAGAATTTTCTTAGATCTTCCAAGGTAGGAGCTTCACTGGCCTGCCAAATTGTTCCTTCCCTCATCACTATTTTTCTGAGTTCTTTTTTTTTTTTTTTCCTTCACATTGGGATCTACTTACCTCTCACTCCTCTTGCTTGTCTCAGAACAGCCCTGATCCTTTTCTGCAGGAAGGATTCAGCTTTCGTAACACAGAGATCTTTACCAAGTCAAGCCTTTGATTTTTGGGCTGCAGTTTCTCTTTTTTGCTGTCACCTTTTAATGTAAAAAAAAGCCTTCAATTCCTGGCCACTGGACCATGGTGGAATGCAGATCTGAGGTTTATTTCACTGCTGTAGAAATACCACCTTATTAACATAAAAAATCTCCAGTGTGAACGTGATGTATATTCATCATCAGGTTTTAAAACAGGACTTATTAAGTGCCTTGCATTTTCTTTTGATTCTTTTCTTCTACTCTTCATACACTGTTTTTCTGAGAATCTAAATGAATAAATGAATGAAAAATATTCATGTAGGAATGAACTTTAAATATTAATGTCTTCCCTGGTTATCATAAGCAGATAGAGACATGATAGAATTATACCTGTTATATAGCAGAGAAAACACTCTATCTGCCATTTTACAGAATGTATTCAGTGTTTAGTAACTGAGAAACTTAATCAGGAATTTACCATTGAAGGAAAATCTAAATTAGATAAAGGTAAATTTCTTGATGTAAGTTGAGAGTCAGTAAAACTTTTAAGATATTACCAAGTGACTTAAAATATGTGCTTATATCCTACATTTTATCTATGTAGGGATTTGTTTGATTGAAAAGAACCATTCTACTGAAACTGCAATTGCACTTTGATATTGAAGATATTACTATTTGCATTTTTTATTCATGAAGAATGTGTTATGAGCAGAAAAAGCTGATTCACAATATGAAAAAATTATATGTAAGAAGAAAATTGTATACAATTTAATTCTAAAATTTTAATAAATACTTAAAATAAAATTACTTGGAAAGCAATAGTTTGTGATTATCTACGGAAAATATCTTTAAGAGTACAGTGGCTGTGATCTGGTTGGAATAAAATAAGATAAAGTTTCAGGATTTCTCTTTCAGGAATTTTTAAGCCCCAAATTTAAAAAACATGGAATTTGAAAATTAGAGTCTCTGTGCTTAAAGCAGTCCAGGTAGCAAATTTTCTCCAGAGTGTTTGTTCCCAATCAACCCATAAGACAACAAAGAGATAAAATAGGTTACCCCTGTCATATCCCATGCCTGGAAATGGGAAAAAAAATTCAACTGATCTCAACCAGTTGATTCTGAAACTGGATTGTTTTTCCTTATCTTCAAAGAAGAATATTTTAAAAAATGGCCAGGATCTCTGCAGAGGTACTTGAAGCATAATTGGTTTTGTTCCATATTCCTCTATTGAATGTGTTTTTGTCAGGGATAATGACTTCTGACAGCTCTCTGATTCACAAAAGACGGATGTCTTCCCCTCAACTCATCACCATGTGGTACCTTTGACTGCAGCACCTCTGGCTTACTTGCTTGATACTTTTGTGAGCCTCTTCGGCTTACTAAACTCACAAAAAATTAATTCTCTTTCCAAAAAAATTAATTTAAATATTTTCACCTGCTCGTAATATACTATGTAGTCACACAATAATATTTTACTGAAACAGTTATCAATATGAATGTGGTTCTGAAGAGTTTAGCCAATTTATCCAAGGTGGTGCCCTGTAGGTAAAATGAAGGCTAATTTCAAAACATTTGTAAAACCCAGACTCTGACCAAAGACATTTTCGACAGCCAGAAACACACTAAAACTGGACCATCTGTACTACTTGAGTCATCTTCCTTTTCCTTCCAGAAATCAAAAGAAACAGTAGCAGAAAATGACAGTCAGTTTCTCAGAAGCACAAGGGTATTTTTAAAAAGGGATTTCAAGTTTTTCATGGTTTCCGCTTTGTCAGAGTCTCTCTGAGAAGGGTACTTCATGTTCTATTTCAGTACATCCATTGGAAGGAATCAGGTAGAGACCAACATAATAATACCACAAAAAGCAGATTGTGTAAAAGATATTAACACAAAAACTTACTTAAATTTCATCAGAACTATTAAAGAATCTCGATTAAATTTCATTTTGTAAGAATTTCATTATTCCAAATTATACTTTAAAGTTATTTCATTACAGCTGTAGCCAAACTCAAACCTATATATCTATAATCTCCCTTCTGCTACTGAATTTAAAAAGACGTATTTAAGAAATGACAGGGTAGATGTCATCCTGATGTTTCTGATGCAACAGCTATTCTGTTGCACTGTGAGAAATGTGTATATATTTAAATTTCAGCTATTAACTTTCTTTGCATTGGAAAGATTATAAAATATCTTAGAATAATTTTGAATTTTTTTTCATAAACTGTATTCCCTTCCTAATCTCAGAATCTCAATCCCATAGTCCTGCGCTCTGTTTTCTGACTACATTCTTTCTATGAATATTTTCTAAGCAGAAAATAAACCTTCACCTTCTTGAGATGGGACATCAGTTTGTTAATCTTCAGATATGTATCCCTGTGTTGTTTTTTTAAATTTCTAAAACATCTAGATGGTGGCATCAGGCAAAACTAGGATTTTTATCAGAGTCCTAGATATAGCTATTAATGAAAATTTTGAAAAAAAAAATTAAAAAACCCAGAATGTGTGTAGATGTTGTGACATCTTTTGGAAAGATTATGCTGTAAGAAGCAAGAATGAAAAAGGAAAAAGAAAAAAAAAGGTGTTATGACATTTCTCAGCCTCTTGAATTTCCTTTGAAAGGTAGAACTGTGGGCCATGGGATTTTATCAGGCCAGATTTCTTGAAGTTTTGAAAGAAATCTAATATTTCATTATTAATTACGTTGAACTTGATTCCTTTTTTTTTACAACAGGGATCTTCCATTCGCATTTTTGCTGTTCCTATTATCCTGAGGCATCATGATGTTCAATAAACTGCATTTTTTCATTTGTTTTCAGTTGTTTAGGTACTAGACCACCAAGAGTCCAGTCATTGTCCTTACGCTATATGTATATTTTCCTTATTGTTCTCATTTACCAAATAACAATGTTGTTTGAAATTGAAACTTTTCCAGTTTGTAGGAGTAACAAAGTACTGGGGAGGGGTGGATTCATTTTATGAGGTAAAATGCCTTGTTTTACTTAAACTGTGACACCGTTCTGTATTTTTTGTCTTCAGAACACTCACCAGTCTTAAACCAACAGAATTCCTGCATCTACTTCCAGATGTGATCAAACCCCAGATGACTTTGTTTTGTCAGTTATGGCAGGAGTAACATAGAATAATAAGGCCAAATTCTTCGCTGGCATAAGTCTGCTAGCTCACTGGAGTTATTCCAGCAAATAACTTGTCTCACAGCTATTTAAACGAAAAATAATGAGGTATTACTACTATCAAATCCTTTAGCCTTGCAGCTATAACTTAAGTGTGTATTATAATCCAGTGGATAATGTGGGATATGCTACTAGACAACATCAGATTCCAGAAAAGAAAGCTAGAGAATTATTAAATAACATTGTATTTTCTTTCTCTATGCCTTTTCAAGGGTTGATGTGTAATATAAAAACCTAACCCCTCAAGTGGGTTTTTTTAAAGGCCAGGTGATCTTTTTTTAACACCTACATAACTTCTCTTGTGTATATTAAATGCTTGTTGCTTTAGAGCCATCACGACCCATCACTGATTGTAGCATACCGTTGTAATCCTCACTTTGCAAGATGGGAGATGACCTTCAATCTCTGCAGTCGTAGCCACATCTTGGCAGGTGTGCAACATTTATCTTCTTCCTGCAGATGAAGAATACAAAAGTTAACAATGGAAAGCACTATACAGCAATGTGCCCAATATCTTACTTTTCAAGAAACCATGGAAAACAGTCAGATTTGTGAGTAATTTGATTCTGTTCACCAAGCTCTTGCTGTGACAGTTACTTTCACATGGAATACCTCTCAGTGCATAGTGCAGGATGTCAGCTCTTCTGACCTGGAGGCATAAAAGTAACAGGAGTAAAACAGCTTTAACGAATGGACTCCTGCAGCAATAGGCCTGCCATCTAAGAAGAGTGAAAAAACTTGTTAGTGCTTAACGAGCTCTGAAAACATTTGGGGTTTTTTGCTTCAGTGTTTTCTTTTTCTTTTCATTTTTTACAAGTAGAAACATCTTGTAGTGGCTGTCCCTCTAATGAGTATTTCTAGGAAAAATGTACTTTTTCTTCTTTGAGAAAGGTGAGGCAGGGGGAAGCAGAGTAGAAAGGATACAGACTTTTTTTCACAGGGAAATATGTTTCTTTCAAAAAGAATGTTTTAATTCTATTTTGAAAATGGTTAATTGAAGTGGTGAATTAGCTACACAGTTTGGCCATCAAGGCATACTGGTAGGAACACTAAGGGGTTTGAGGATCCAGTGATGGTTGAGGGAGTATGTATGGTGGCCAAAAGCAATGGATGTTGCACATCTGGGCAAAGGGTGCTTACTTTCATCTGGAAAACAGAAAGCCCCATCTAGTCCTTAGTGAAGTCAGTGGAAATCTTGCAGCTGACTCTAATGAGAATTGCTCTGGGTCCCTAGGCTTCGGTAAAATGACTGTAGAAGTGAAGAGAAACTATAATCAAGACAATCTTTCCAAAAGCAATTTTGAGCACTTTCCCTGCTAAAAGCATAAAGAAACTGAAAAAGAAGAATAAAGGAGAGCATAGCTCAAACTCTAAAGTAGGTCCTAGATTTTTCTTTTTTTTTCCTGTTGAAAATAGTACAAGAAAAAATGCCTAATGCACCTGTATTTTGAAATGAAGAGCTATACACATTTTCCTGTTTTCCCATCAAATTGACACAAGATATGAAGACTTAGGATGTGTGTTATGCTCTCGTCATAGAAAAAATTCATTCATACAATATGGAAGGCAAATTACTGTTTGAGATATTCTTTCTAAAGAAATAACTACAGCAATAATTCAGAAATTTCCCATTATCCTTTTAGATTGTCCTTACACTCCAGTTTATAACAAAAGGTGATCTCAGGTTCCATTGCCCTTTTGGTTCAGGACAGGATTGTGTTTAAAATGTCTATCTGAAAAACAAAAATTCAAATAAATAAATAAAATCAAAACAATACAAGTGTTTGAAAATTGAAAGTGCTTTCGTGTCGAACAAGGTATAAAATATGAAGGGTCCAATCTCAGCTGCTGCATGGTGTGTAAGAAAGAAATCAGAACCTCAAATCACAATCTCCTGATAATTACTTTTAAGATACATTAGAGAGATTTATTCATAAATTTTTAAAATTTTTGCTGTTTCCAGCAAGGGATTTAAGGGACTATGGTGGTTGTCTGTCCTGTGTCTAGCTAGGTAAGCCTTCCGACACAATTACTCCATGTGAATATAATTGTAGTTCCATAAACACAAATAGCTTTTTAATTCATTTTTGGTAAGATATAAGCAAGTTTGTAGACTCAGTATTTACAGCAACTGTGCTCTAAGAGAGTAAAGAAAAGTCATTTAAGGGGTATTGCAAGATTAGCTCTTTTATGTCTCTTTTTGGAATACTTTTTGTTCTTAATCCTTCTGCAGTCACCCAGAATTTGGATATTACCTCCATCCATGCCAGCCCACTGCTCAGCACTGTCTTCTGAGATGATAAGAGTAGTGTAGGTATCTAACTCCCTGTGCATACTGTCTTCTGCAACATCTTTGCTAATCCATGTCTACAACCTGATTTTGAAAGCCACGCCTTGCAAGTCACCTGTTCACATATAGTAAAAGCAGACATATGTACCTTACAGTCTTCCAAAAGCAATGACTTTCCATTCAGATAATAAAAAGTGTATGTTCTAGATGAAGTAGAAAAGCATCTCATTCCCTGACACACTTCCCTGTTCTTTAGGAGTTATGGCTTCCTATCCTTCTAAATCATGTAAGCTTCTCTCTTACTGGTAACCTGAGTCGTTGACTGCTGACACAAGCAAAGACACTCTTCTTCTCACATGTGGTTCTTCATATCTTCTCTTGTGAGTTCCTCCTGAGACTTTAGCTTTTCTTGTTTCTTAAAACGCAGTAGTTATTGCTTGATCATTTTATTCTGCTGGTGAAAAAAAATTGTCTCCTTCATACCAGAGTTCCCAAACAGAAGTTAAAGGAAATTGGTACCAGCTAGTTCTCTTCAGATGTCTCTATACAAACAGAAAAATCCCGGACTTAATGTTTTTGAAATACAAAGACATAGAAATGTTGGATACTATACGCACAGAGACATCTGGAAGTACAGGACTTTCCAAAAATCAGCAAAATGAATAAATTATAAGTGGGGTTCCCCAAGTTATTTCATTATATTTTCTCTTAATTTGTCATATGTCTAGAATTAAAGATTTTACATTTAAGCCTTGGAGGAGCAATATGTTTAATGCTTCTCATAAGTGAACTACTTGTCAAATTATAAGTTAAATGAGACATGAAAAATCCTCATCCTCACTAATACTGTTTTTTCTCTTGGTCAGGATTACAAATCTTAAAGATTTGGAGCTACAGTGGTCCAGCATATTATGAGCTCACCTTCTTTAATCTAGTAGCATTCACTATTTTATTAACAGCAGTTTTTCACTTGAAAATGATTCTTGATATCATAAATGATGATGTGACATCCTCATTTTGAATTGAACTCGTTCCTGCCATTTGATTTTTTATGTCCTTTGTATAGTTAGTTATCTGGCTGCTTGGGATGTCAAGATAAGTGAATAGCATCATTTCAGAGATGTGCACTCAGTTTGACACAGTAAGGGCCAGGTGACATTGTACACATAAATATTCTTAGCAAGAAATTATTGTGCCTTTCATTGACATTCTAGGTAAACACACAAGGAAAAATTGCTTCTCAAGAAATGAGCTCTTTAGGAGGAGTCTTGTAACCAGCTGCTAGGTCAGGAAAAAGGGAAAGTGGTAATGCAAGTTGTTTGCTATATTGTTTGAAAGAACATCCAAACTCTTTAAAGGTCCCTTCCAACCCAAACTATTCTATGATTCTATGATTCTCTACTCCATACTCAAGTCTGTCAAAATCTGCCTTTTGATACCAATTGGCAGATCTTCAAATTGCAAAGCATATGCTCTCTCTCCTAAGTGGAGTAGTGCTGTGATCTCACATTCTTTCAAGTTTGTAATGACCAGGTATATAAGAAATGTATTTAACAATTGTTTTTATGAGATGGCTGGATGTTTGAACTCTGCTAGAAAAGCATAGGTCCAACTCAGGCTTGTTTTTAGCAGTGAGAACCGTAAATGGGTACCTGTGTTTTTACAAATTCTCATAAGGTTATCAAGCCTCTTGCAACATTGGATGTGTTCTTAAAGCTTTTATTCCTGAGTGCAGCAACCTGCAAGAAACAAAAAAAAAAATCCTTATCTTTTTGAGTGAAAGTTTCTATTCCTCATGACTCTGAGGGGAAGACTAAAAAAATTACCAGGTACATGGTGAAGGATTAAAATTAGGCTGTGTTGAAAAATGTTCACACTAATTGTTGCCCAAGGGGGAGGTTTTTTACCTTTGTTCTCTATGGACAAGACTTGATTTTATTAAAAATTTCTAATACATGTTGAGAAACAAGAAATCATTCTTTTTTATTCTACCCTTTTTTGATCCTTTATATTGAGAGTTCAGAATACAAATAAATGGAAACTTAATGGAAACATATTCTTCCTTAATCTCATGGTTTTCATATCATAATTGCATAGTCAATACACAACATTGTGTAATGGTAAAGAGTAATATTCTTTTTAAGGAGAAAGATAAAATGTAACAAAACAAACAAAAAAACCCCACCAACCACCAAAAAACCACAAAATCCAAACCACCCCAATCATACCTACTCCCAAGCTCTAAAGGGGGGGGGGGGGGAACGAACCAGAGAATTATAACTCTGTTCTTTATCAATGATGAGCAAATAAACGATCCCTTTATAATAACCCTGCATTACCAGTTCATGAGTAACAGTCAGCATGGATTTGTCAAAAATAAATCACACTGAAACAACCTGCTAGTCTTCCATGAGGCTGTAACAGGCTTTCTGGAGAGAAGGGATGCCCTGACTGCAGTGAGGGTTTTGATAGCATCTGTGACTTTCTGGAAGAGGAAATTGAGAAAATGAGGATTAAGAGAATTCAGAAAGAAGGTGACCACTGTGGAACTCCCTGTGAGGAGCTGCATCTGTTCTTGGTGCCCCTCAAAGTAAGCATGAATCTCATGGCTTCCCAGTGGATGTCCTACCTCCAGGCCTGTCATACTCCACTCCACCTCTCTCTCTTAAATTCTCTATACTGGAAGTATGAAACAAACAGCCCTTCCCCACACCTTTTGATCTAAACCTCTTACCCACAGAGTGGGAGGCTAACCCTATCTCTTTGTGACTGAAGGCACTCTTCGTCTCACTTATCCCTTGCCTTTCCCTTTCCCTCACCTTCTGAGGCATAGGTGTGTCTGAAGGCTTCGAGTATGGCTGTCTAGGTCAGGGAAACAGTCTGGGTAAAACCTGGATTTTTAAAAGCTTAAAATTCTTTAAAATTATCCCACCAAAAATAAAGACTATTTCTAGTCTGAATTAATTCTTTCATCCAGTTATTGTTTTGACCCTCAGCGTTTATGGTGGCATGATGGTAGGATGAGGTAAATAGGAAAGGGCTGAGGGGGCAGAATCGTTTCTTAGCATCATCAAAAGTCTTTATGGAACTATACTGTTAGGTTTTGAGAAGGAGGTGAGTCAAAAGTTTAGGGAAAGCAGAGGAGGGGAGGTTCATTCCATTAATGATTTTTGATAGGAGGTTTTTTTGATCTACATTTTTTGTAAAAGCAAGCAGTTTGCTTTGTAAGTTTGACTCTGCGAGTGTGTAAATAGCCAAATATTTTCAGTGGTAGTATTGAACTGGACGTGGTTACCTTTGTTCATAAACATTTTCAGAATCTAAAAGCTTATTCTCTCTATTAGGTCCTGATGGCAAGTAATTTCAGGAAGGAGGAAGAAAAGAAAAAAAGCTGAAACAGGTACAGTGCATGTGGTTTTGTACAACATTATTTATCTCCCTTGCATTTCCCAAATTT
>CM020246.1:43515051-43645051 GCA_009819775.1 Phoenicopterus ruber ruber | reverse complement strand
AACTAAGCACCACACAGCTGCTCACTCACTCTCCCCCAGTGGGATGGGGGAGAGAATTGAAAGGGCAAAAGTGAGAAAACTCATAGGTTGAGATAAAAGCAGTTTAATAAGTAAAGCAGAAACAGTTCAATAGGTAAAGCAAAAGCCTTGCGCGCAAGCAAAGCAAAACAAGGAATTCATTCACTACTTCCCATGGGCAGGCAGGTGTTCAGCCATCTCCAGGAAAGCCAGGCTCCATCACGCATGACAGTTACTTGGGAAGACAAACACTATCACGCCAAATGTCCCCCCCTTCCTTCTTCTTCCCCCAGCTTCATATGCTGAGCATGACGTCATATGGTACAGAATATCCCTTCGGTCAATTGGGGACAGACGTCCCAGTTGTGTCCCCTCCCAACTTCTTGTGCACCCACAACCTACTCACTGGTGGGGTGGCATGAAAAGCAGAAAAGTCCTTGACTGTGCAAGCACTTCTCAGCAATAATAAAAAAATCTCTGTATTACCAACACTGTTTTCATCACGAATCCGAAACACAGCCCCATACTAGCTACTGTGAAGAAAATTAACTTTGTCCCAGCCAAAACCAGTACACAATGTAGCCAGAAGTAGCTCATGAGAGTCTGAGGTGTCTACATCAGGATGTACCAAGTAAAATAGAGCCTATACCGATTCTGATGTGCCCTTGTAATTACTACTGGAATGCCAGCAGTGAAATACAGTGTCCATTGAAAGGATCTACATTTGGAGGAAGATGCTGAACATTTGGCGAGGTTCCAGAGACAAATAATTAGAACTGTAAGATGCTCCTTATGGTACAAGACAGGAGTTCAATCTATTTAGCTTAACAAATAGAAGGTTAAGGAATGATTTGTTCTTTGTGTCTGAGTACATAAGAGCTAACAGTTTCAGTGTTGCAAAGAATGATAATTTACAGCTTAGGACATAGGGCCCGGGCTCAGCAGAGCTGAATTTTAGTTTTTCCATGAATGTCTTCTCAGGCCTCAGGCAAATTAATTAAGCTGTGCATAACCCAGCTTTTGTATCACTTATGTAAAGTTCAGTGCACTAAAGAGTAATACTGGTCTCAAGGAAAGAACCTTCAAATGTTCTCTTGACTCTCTTAGGTTCTCTAACGAATCCTGGAAAGCAAGTTATTCGATAATTTCAGTCCTTAACTATCCCTCAGCCCTGGTATTTATTCCTTTGGAAATAATGAAGGGTCTGCTGACCCTCGTATGCCACACTTTCTCTCTCTTCTACTAAGCACTTGCAAAGCACCAGGTAATACTGTTCTCTGTAGCACTTAGCCATTTATGAAGCAATTGCAATGTGGAGGAGATTAATGCCTCATGTGGAGATTACATAGGGTCTGCAAGGATCCTGTCATATATATATTCTACATTAGATTTATTTTTTTAACTTATATAAATGTCTTTGAATAAAATATTATTCCTGTGATTGTATACACTGTTGGAATTAAAAGAAGAAATCTGGAATGATTCTTATTTTCTCTCTATTCAATGCTTTCCAATTCTAATCTTTCAAAGTTTAAGAAAGAGGATAACATTTTTCTACAATCAACAAAACAGAGACAACTGATCCTCTTGTTTACTACCTTCTTCATATCCCAACTTGGTATTTTTCATTCCTTAAATGAATGGTGGTTTGGAAAGATTAATCCTTCCACTGGCGACTTTTTTGTCCAGCGCAATGGGACGTGCCTGTGACAGCACCAAATTAGAGCCTTATGCTTTGCCAAAATTAAAAGCAACTGTGATTGCTATTGCTTAGTGCATCAGATTAATTGATTACAGTGCCAGATGCTTATTTTTAACAGGTACTCACCTTCATAATTGTCCCATTTTCAGTCTGTAAAATATCAGAGCATTGTTTATTGGGCTAGACTTTCTCATCCAACTCTTCTTTGTATGTTTAATTACATGCATTTAAAATGCAAAAAATGTCAGAATAAGTCCGGAATCACATTACCTTAAGCCTTTTGCAGAACTGTGTGGAAAAGTGGATTTCTTCCTCTGAGAAGACCACACATGCATGTTTCTTGTGTCAGCTCATTGATGCAAACAGACTGTGACAAATCAACTTCCTCTGTAATTACAGAAACTGGGTGTGCAAATATTTTTTTTCTGTGCATGTTTTGTTTCTTTGTTTGTTCTTCCTCCATCCCCAGCTATGAAAAAAAGCAGGAACTCTTCACTTATGTATTCTGTTCGGTTCTTGGCCTGCCCTGAACTACATACGGATATGGAACTGTGCCGCACTCCTGGTCTTAATAACAAGGATTTTGCCTTCCAAAGAGAGTCAAACAAAGCAGGAAACCCATGCCAAAGTAGAACTGCTTACCTGTTTGGGTAAGACAGTTCAGCTCTTTCTGGCTGTATGAGAAATCAGGAATAGCATTCGGGAAGAAACCGCCGAACAGTGCAGGGGAAGGACTGCACTAATGACCTGCAGGAGGTACACTGGAATGGCAGTGCCAACCTTTTATCTTTCCCTTTCTTTGATCTTCCTCCTCTTTAATACTATGAGTAGCAAATAAATGTTCTAATGTGGGAATAAACAAGGGTTGTTTGGCTAATATTCAGCAATCTAGTTAACAGCCAGGGCAGTGTGTTGGCTCCTACCTTAAATTATGTTCCTTATGGGTTGCTAGTTTGGAGTTATGGATGTGTGATAAAGTTTCACATTCTTCTAAGTGCTTTTGGCCTCATCCCCAATCTAGTAAGCCCCCTGACTTTTCATCTGTGATTCATTCTCACGCGAAATGTTGTTTTGTTTGGTGTTGTTAGTGATGGATGAAAGTGGCATGAAAAAAAAAAAAACAACCCCAAAACCTAAAAATCATTCAAATAGACTGAACAAAAGAGAATTAGAAGCAACCAGCTGGCTGAAATTTAATTGGCAAGGTTTGGTCAATGTAAGTAAACTTGCCAAGATTTAGTCTTCTGTTAGGTCGTCTGTTTCCTCCTAACTAAACATATCTTGGATATTTATAGACATAAATGAATTATTATTCCTTACCATCTCCAAAACTTGTCATTTCTGGTATTTAAATGTCAGTCATGAGTGAAAATAAGGAAAACTCTAATGTAATCTCCTGACATCAGATGGAAAAATGTGAAGGGAAAACATTTTCTGTTTTGCTTTTCCAGAGGAAAATAAAGTTTAACAACCTTCTTTCCTATTTTACGTTAAAAAAAAAAAACAACCTACCACACAAAAACCTTCACAGAGACATATTTCACGCTGTTAAATGTTAATGAGGTATTATGCACTGCTAAACTCAGCTGTATAAAAATATGTTGTGTCAGTACAGAAAAATCTGTAGTGGGGGAAGTTGCTTGCTTTACTTGGGCTGAAGGAAAATATACCTAAGCACTACTTACTTACAGAAGAAAGCTTGTAGTCTTGTTCTGTTTCTAGTCTGCAGGTTAAATAGGCTATGCAAACAGTTATTTTTACTGTACTCATTCTTGTGGAACATTTGGACCATTTGAGTCATTTGCTTTTTGTCCAGATCCAGCTTCTAGTCTTTTATAAGCAGAGGCCCAATAAAGCAAGCAAGAATTTTGCCAATGAATTTAATGGTTGCCAAATTAATTTCATATACTGAATCATACTGGTTATGCTGTATTAAATTACACTGGTTATTCTTTACATTGGCTATATTGAAGACTATTAGAAATTACTAGTCAATTCATTGAGAGTTTGGTCATCCTTATTGTTTTAAATAAAGATCTAATTGGTTACAGTTGATTGCTTACAATTAATTGAGGGCAGGATGTTCCTTCTGTTGTAGTGTTCTTTAGACTATGTAACTACAGTAAATATGCCAACCTACAAATCTTTCGTAAGAATTATTCATGTTTTTCTTTATCATTCTTCCCTGTCCACTCCAAAGTTTACTGATTTCTTTCTTTGAAGGACCCATATGAGAGTCTTGGGAGTATTCCCTGATACCTTAATGCATTTCGCTTTCTTGCTATGGTGCTGATTTTAAAGTTGCACTCCATTTCTGTACAGGAGACAAATAGGCACACTACTGAAAACACTTCCCTTCCTCTAGTACCTTCTATTGCCTAGAATCAGAATATCATCTACCAATAAAATATATATTATGAAATGCAAAGCTTTAATATATGAAGTTGTGTAAACAACAGTGCAGCCTTCTGTCTTAGATGCTTTGGGATCTTGCATGTAAGTTAAGGTTATATTAGCCTCAGTTAAAGGACAGTTTCAACGTACTTGAAGACTTCTCAGAGAGATGATCCTGGCTATTCATCTTCAAAAATACTGAAATTCCAAACTGAACATGGAGTTGTGTCTGAGACTTTCTTCTGAATGCTGGTCATTTGTAACACGTTTAATGGGTTTTACAAAATGTATAAAAGGCCACACTGACCTTTGCAAGAGGGAGGGACAGATGAAAGTGGAATATTAGGCCAAATATTTATCCCACCAGTGTTGCTACATCTCCCTTTTATAATGAACTGACCTTGCTCAAGTTTAGGATAGCAATTGACCATACAAACCAACAGAGGTCAAAATGAAAAAAACCTGAATCAGATATTCTGGTCAATAAGGTACTGCCTGTAAGGTATTCCTTTACCTATCTTGGAGCAGCTTCTCTTTCTTCTTTTGATTTATTCTCAGCATCATATCTGTGCACAATGTTTCTGCATCAACAGACAGAACAGTGGCCCAGACTGCACCTCTATTGATTACTGTCCTCCTAGCCTCAGGAGAACCACTTGTCACCTTGTACAGACTATGATGTTTACTGCTGCAGAGGAAAAAAGAAAATCTTAGCTGTTGCAAAACAGTTTCCATTGATTTAAGGCTATAGCACTCTAGCAGCTCACTGTTAAATGAACTGTGGGGCTTTTCCCTTTGAATTTTCAGGATGTGCTCCTGAATTATTGGTTTACAGTACAGACCCCTTCTCTTAACCATTTCCTATTTTGCCAGCCTTGCCAGTGACGTTAACAGGAAAGAAGACTTGTCCTACTGCTGGAACAGCACTACCATTTCTACCCAATGAAGGCTACAGTCCTTCTTTAAATGGATAGAGTTTTGGATGCTGTCAGCAAGAGAGGTGGTGTTTGCTTGTTTGTACAAGTGCCGTTAAGTCCACCACCATCAAGTTCTGCTGTTCTCTACAAAGACTGAAATTTAAAAAGAGGCAAGAAGTAACAATCTTCTCCACCCCTACTCCAAAAACTCACCAACACTCACCCCTTCCTGCTTTAAAAGTACAGTTCTGTGCTGGCAAACAAACAAATCTTCTCCCTCTTCGTGTCTCTCTAACAAAAAGAAACATTACATGTTTGAGTAGATAACAAGAGGTACCGTTAAGATACAGAAAATTGAAAACCTAGACTGCAATAAAATTGCAGACACAGGGGAATTAGTAATAGCTTCTCCATGCTTTAGTAGAATACTTCCTTTTTATTCACCCAGCAAACAGTGTTCACAAACAACAGCGAAGAACAAAAGCTGTGATTTATATATATGGACAGGTATACACGCACCCCTGACCTCCTGCCGCCTTCCTCGCCCTCAGCACCAGAAGCAATTTATGGAGACCAGTCTAAATAAACATTAAAGAGTCAAGGCCACAAACTGACAGCAAGGAAAATCAATGGCTCCAGAAACCAGCTAGTAGGATCAATAAAAGAGATTAGGCATCACAAGCTAGTGTGGGGCACTTACAGGTAAATGTGGCTTGCACTTCATCTGACAGGGCTCTCTCAGCATCAGGATAAAAACTGTCATAGAAACAGAAGCACACTGAGTAGCCAGTGGAAGTTTGCTCCTTAGCTGCAAACACTAAATGCTGACCTCTGAATGAAAGGGATTTATACTGAGACCACAGGGACTTTCCAATTGCTTTTCCAGAGTCATCTCACACACCTGTGCCTTTGCCCATAGGAATTGTTTCACATATAGGTTTGGAGAACTCTCTGGTTTTTCTTTGTTTGTTTTTCTTTCCTGGATTGTTTTTCAAACCCTTTCCTTACAACCCCTCACTGACTTACACCTCCTTCCGTAACCTGCACTGTTACAGGCTACGCTGGGGTACGAAGTTTCAGCTGAAATCAGTTCAATGCCTTCAGGTTTTACAGCTCTATCTCAGGGCTCTGAAATCGCCCCTAGCATGGGGCAGCTCCAGACTCAGCAGTGGCATCTTTCACCTCATCCCTTTTTCTGTTCGAGCTGTATTGGGTGCATAGCTGGACCTAGATGAATGCGGAGTCATCCCTCTCATCATCAAGCCAGAGCATGGCTACTTTTTCACACTCTGGGACACTGCCTTTTATCAGATCATAAATATTAATGTTTTATTATCTGTGATCATCCAGTCACCAGCATGAATCTAAAGCTGATTGATAGCAGCAGCTTGTGTTCTATTATTCTATGAAGACCTGTGACCACAACAGTATTTAATATTGTGCTCAAGGCTCCTAGCTCATGTCAAGTTTTGCCTGAGTTTCCTTTCTAGCTATTTTACAAATGGGTACACACTTTCTGTTTCTTCAGAAACCCACTGTGAAACATTTGGTTCGGTTTTAGTAACGTTTAGGCTACCTCTGAAAGGTAGCCATGAAGATACTGTAGAAGCTGCCTCAGACCAATCTGAATGTAGACTTCCAGGTTAGGCTGCAAAGACTACCTAAACTATTTGCTATCCCTAATAAAAAGGTGAGGGGAGGGGGAAGGGAGGAGACACCCTTTCCACTAAATTTTCCTTCCTTCCTTCCTTCCTTCCTTCCTTCCTTCCTTCCTTCCTTCCTTTCTTTCTTCTTCGCAAAAACTTCAAGGCTCCAAAACACCCAGAAGCATACATTCTAATAGAACAAAACAAGGTATTACAGGTCAAAAAAAAAGTCTTAAGCTTCATTTAGATTCAATCATCCATCAATGTCACTCATAGGTCAATGCCTGTCAGGGACATAGCAGCACTTCACAAATGAGTAGATTCTGCACTAGCTTCAGTTTAAATTTGATATAAGATAGCCTCATGTGGGCTGCATTGTAAGTGGCTTGTTGTGAAATGAGAAAGATATGGATGATGTTAGCAGGCGCCAAAGTCAGAAACACAGCCATTGCTCTGATATAAGTACTATGTGCAGCTTATGATAGGACCACATAAAAAACCTGGGAGCTCAGTAACAAGTAGGATGCACACATCTTTGTATTATAGAGGGCCTGTATAATCTTTCCTGCCTGTCACTTTTTCCAATCTGCTAGGATTGCTTGTATTTTATCTGGTTTAGTTTTCACCATCCAGCTCCCAACTTATACTATACTTCAATATGCTTGACGTTTGAAAGGAAATGTGTGTGCATTTCCTCTATTAAGAAGAGTGACCTGACAAACATGCCTTCACATCTCTTCGCAGCATGTCAAAAATAAGCTCGCTGAGACCGCAGTGCATCCATTCTGTCATATTAATGAAATCCCCAGTAGTCTCAATCTTCATCTTTGCCTTAGATTCCAAGGAAATAAATAACTCACAAGAGAAGAGAAAGACGCGCATCCTTACTATGATTTGGTATCTCCATTGAGGTTATATATAACAGTCATAATGGACTTTTCGGTGCTGGATGCTGTACACACCGCACAAATGCAGACCTGTATCTTTGGAGGAACTGGAATCAGGAATCTAGTGTCTAATTACTCTGGATGATCTGCATGATAGTTCAAGATGAGAGTAGTACTTAGATTTCTTGAGACAACATTAAGTGAGCTGGCACAAGTATTGCTAGCAGCCTTGCTATGATAACATGGCCATCTGCACAAGTTAGCTGCTCATCCAAGTGGTTGTCCTCCCTGGTGACATTTGCAGACGTTCCTGGGTTCCCTGCTGCTGTGACTGCAGGGCTAATACTGTTTGAAAAAGTGGTGCACGTGTTCACCCTGTACCATACATGACAATAAAAGTTGGAACATTTCTATGTTACGTGATGGTAATTAGAGCAAACAAGGCTCTAAAGTAAAGATCGACAAATCTTAATAAGAGGGAAGTGGTGCCACCACTGACCTATCCTTATGATCATAGAATACATAGAATTGTTCTGGTTGGAAGAGACCTCCAAGATCATCGGGTCCAACCATGATAAGGTTTGGGAGAGATTAACAAAAATTGGTTTTGGTGTACAAAGTTTATGATAGGACATACAGAAGGGGAAAGAAGAGACAGAGAGAGGAGGACTGAGTCAGTGGACAGTTCAGGAGTTAGGGCAATGAGGAAAGCATTTCAGAGACAGTAGAGCTATGGAAGGGTGCAATTTGGTGCTCCTGCAGTAGTGTAGAGGAGAAACTAACTCTAACTATGCAATTTGAAGTTATTTTCTCTATCTCTGCCTAGAGTGGCATGCAAATTTGACTGAAATTGGCTCTATTTTGATAACATAAATTATTTAGTCAATTTTTACAGTTGTTGCATTGTTGAAAAGGGTGTAAGAATTGTGCAAGACATTATACTGACTTTGCAACAGGATTCAGATTCATTCAAAAATGAAAAAGTCTTTCCACCGGATATTAGAGGACAGTGCCTTTGTCAAAGATCTCTTTTTGCTTTGCTACAGTGGCGTCACTGCCAGCAAAGTGAGACCATGTGCTACAAAGTGGAGCAGAGAAGCAGAAAATAATTTATCCTTGATTTCTCCTTGACTACCATTAAGTCTATGGTTCCATCTTACCTGTCTAGTACCTCGGTTGCTCAAATACAACTACTTATTAGTCTGCGCTGAATGCCAGATTAGTTAAAAAAAAAACCCTGGGCTGAAGAATGATGGCACAATGAAAGGGGCAGCATGAGGTGGAAGTGAGTAATTGGGGCAGAGAGGGAAACAGATGTTTTAAGCCATATTTCTTTTAACCTATTGCCTGAGTTTACTTCTCAGTAAGGTTTAGGTTCAGGAAACTAAAACTGTAGATTAAGCCTAGCTGGAAAAAAAAAAAAATTAAAAAAGCTTAAGAGAAAGAGACCTACCTGGAGTAGTGAATAGTAGAACTCAGTGGCCCGGTTCGTATTTAAGTACTTAAAGCACTGAGGCAGAGCAGAAGTATGACTGAGTCTTTGATACTTAGGCAAGTGCTCCAACTACTGGACTTTTTCTCACTCAAGGGTATTGGTTTCCCTTGAACTTTCATCTAGATTTGTGAAATTTATCTTCTCGTCAAAACTGCTATGTTAACACTATTTTTTTTTCCATTTCAGAGTCAGCAATTTCTTAACAAAGCTTTCTGGTCTTGACTGAGATCTGTTCTGGGTGCCAGAGCAGCAGGCAATTCATACTCGGCACTGGATAGCTGACCGTAACACTGACCAACTGAACAGCAAACAGTTCATCCCTGGCATTGGAAGTCAATCACTAACACACTGATTGGGTTTTGCTCATTTTATGTAAATAGACAAATGATTCGTTTGAGAAAGGCAGTTGTTCCTTGTCATCTAAGGCCTTGAAGTTCGGGGTCACTCCAAAGCTGACTGGTGAGGTCGAGTTTAAATTTAAAAGTCGGGGGAAGCATTCTACCAGGAATTTATTTTTCTTTTAAAACAGTGTTACCTTGTATTTTCACAATTGTTTTAAGCCCATACCGCTGCCAAAGAAACAGGTTTTCCTCCTTTCTGTCAATGATTGCTTACTCTTGTTGTGATACCCCTCCCTCATCCGTGTGAGTACAAATATTGCTGTAGACTTCAGGCACACAGTTTCAGAGTATTGATCCACATTAAAACTAGACCTTTTTTTGCTGGGTCAGTTTTAAACTGGATCAGTTTCTGAAGTCACAGGATGATTGATGAGTGTGAACACGGTGTCCCACAGTCTGATGTTTCTCTCTGAGTCCTCCATTCTTTTATTTTCAGTTTCTTCACTAATACAGAAGCCATCAGAATTATTTGCTTTTGGGATGCTGCCATCTCTGGTAGCTGCTAGGTTGATGGTCATTTCTGATTTGCTGAAATATCTGCATTTTGAAAAATATATCAAAAACTGGAAATAACCAAGACATTTCATATATCAAAAACTAATATCCACAAAAATTGCAGTTACTCCACCTGAGCAACACACAGCCTTAGCACCTTTTCCTTGCAAATGCGTCTGAAGAAAGCTATAAATCAGGGTGCCCTCATTAAAGAAATTTCACTTTTATTCAAATAAGTGAGAATAAAGGAGTATGCTCTAAGTTTGTCAAGATCCTTAAAAAAAGTGCAAAGACTGAGACTGAGCTGGAAAAGCAACCCCAAGGATATGTATTGAAAGTGGTGTAAGTAGAATTTAAAGCAGGAATTAATATTTATCAGATCTCATCTAAATTTTATATCCATTTGCGTTTGCACATCGTCGTAGGGAGGACAAAATGGACTCAAAACATTCAATTGCCAGATCACCAGAAGCTGTACGGTCGTGCCTTCTGAGTATCTGTGGCCTTTGCTCATTTGAGTGCTGTCAGACGAGGACTTTACAGTCCTAAAGTCCTAGATTCCTTGACCTTGATGGAACTATGTAAGGCGGTCAGACATAAGTTGAAGTGATAATGAGGTTATTATTCTATTTATGCCTACATAATGTGAGTATGAAGTGCTGCTTAATCAGAATGGTAGAACTGTAAAGCCACTTAAAAGAAGATGTGAGATAAATGCACAATGATCATGCAGTACAAGACGAAAACATAAAATAAACATGTAAGATGGGCATTCAATATTTCCACAGTGGTATGTGAAGCGTACTTCCCAACAATAGTGAAATCTAGCTAGGATCATTATGAGAAGAGGTAATGTTTCCACACCTCTGAAAGTAGTTTGACTGTGTTTTGATTTTCGTTACAGGAAGAGTTGAGGATTGCTTCTGTCTTCAGTTGTGAGAGTTTGATTCTCATTTGCACTAAAGGTCCATCATACTGATCTGACAGTGAGTGAAATGGGCTACATGTGCTTTAGACTACTAAAAAGCCACTGTATTTTTATGACATTTCATGGTTTCTACTGAGTCTTCCTTGGGCTTCAGAAATGAGATTGTATCTTGGAAATTGTTACTACCCAAAACCTGACAACAGTTTTGATCTATCTTTGTACAGTATGTCGTGCAATAGATTTTTGCATCATTTCTGGTGTTACTGCAGTACAAAGTTTGTCATGACATGTCTTTGCCTAAAAGGCTAACTTCAGATTATGTCACATTAATGTGGTAACTCTGTTTGCAAAATTGTCTTTCTCCTGTCTCACAGAGAAGATGGGGATATGGATGCTACTTACTGTGAGAAAAAGAAAAATCATCCTCTTTGGAATTTAATTAACTAAAATATCTCTTTTCACATGTAAATATTCTAACCTGTGCAAGTGCATCCTGAATTTCTTGCATGCATCTATTTACATATATTTACAAGTTCAAAATCCTATTGCTTTGTTGTAAGCAGATTTATTTTCATATGGATTTTTGTCATGGTTTAACCCTAGCCAGCAACTAAGTGCCACACAGCTCCTCACTTACTCTGCCCCTGGTGGGATGGGGGAGAGAATCAGAAGAGTAAAAGTGAGAAAACTCGTGGGTTGAGATAAAAACAGTTTAATAAGTAAAGCAAAAGCTGCACACACAAGCAAAGCAAAACAAGGAATTCATTCACTACTTCCCATGGGCAGCCAGGTGTTCAGCCATCTCCAGGAAAGCCGGGCTCCGTCACGCATGACAGTTACTTGGGAAGACAAACACTATCACTCCAAACGTCCCCCCGTTCCTTCTTCTTCCCCCAGCTTCATATGCTGAGCATGACATCATATGGTACAGAATATCCCTTTGGTCAATTGGGGACAGACGTCCCAGTTGTGTCCCCTCCCAACTTCTTGTGCACCCACAACCTACTCACTGGTGGGGTGGCATGAAAAGCAGAAAAGTCCTTGACTCTGTGCAAGCACTTCTCAGCAATAATAAAAAAATCTCTGTATTACCAACACTGTTTTCATCACGAATCCGAAACACAGCCCCATACTAGCTACTGTGAAGAAAATTAACTCTATCTCAGCCAAAACCAGCACAGTCTCTGTGCCACAACTTCTGAAAACCTAACCTTGAAAACAAATTTCTTTCAGAGGACAGGAGGACATTCAAAAACTTTGGTTTGTTTTGGAGGTCTTTGTTGGTTTGGTTTTTTTAATTCTTTGAAATCTACATCTGTTCCAAGATACATAGTAAGTGTATTGTGTCAGATATATCCCTCTGGCCAGATGCCCTCTGCACAAAATTATATAGTACTTGTCTTTTCCAAAGGTTAGCTTTTTGATTTCTACTTTTGGACCTTGATGTGGGTTATTTATTTTGAGAGACAAGAAGTGTTTGTGCTGAAACACATGTTTATCTATCTTGACATGTTTAATTACTTGTTTCTGGGGCTTTGCTTTTGGCTTTATCTATATGGCTGTCCATATACAGCAAATAAGACAACACTTTAGAGTTGTCACCTGGGAAGGCTCTATTCCTACACAAGTTCAGCTGACAAAGTAATCCAGGTTCAGTTATTGCCTGGTAAAGGCCTGGTTTGGAATGGCTCTTGACATCCAGGGGGCTTCGTGGAGACATACTGGGAGCACTCACTGCATTACTATAATGATAAAAATGAATCTGTGCCACAGTTCTGAAACTTGTGCTTGGAAAGTGATTGAAACTGTGCAATTCAGCACTGCTTTGCACTTAGTTAAAGCAAGCGAAGCATGGCTAGTTCAAGGCAGCTTTGCTGTAAAAGGAAAGCTGCCTTTCTTACTCCAGTGAGAGGGAGCAGAGACCTGGCTGCTTCTGGCGTAGAAAGAAAAAGAAAGTGAGAAAAGAAGAAGGCTGAGGTAAAGTGAGGGAAAGAGCTTTGGAGAGCAGACCATGCAGCTTCTGCCTTTGCCTGGGGAGGAACAGAAATATGGAAGACTGTGATGGCATCTTTGCCAAGGATGTGCCACTCTAACACCCTAGACCTTCTCAAAGCCGTGACGGCAGTCAATCCAGTTTTCCACAGCCCTGGCATAGGAAATGTAAGTAGTGGGGCCATGGCTATTTTCTGGCCCCTGAATTTTGTAGACATAAGCAACTGCCTGCTTAGCTTGTACCTAGAGCCAGTCCTGGAAGGCAGTCTGTACATTATAAACCAAACAAAAAATTCTGCTGCCAGATTTGCTATGGTTTAAGTTGTATGTTCATTTGAGGTCTTCAAATCCTGTTGAAATGAATGAGTGTCTCCACTGCTTCCAGAGTAGCTGGATCAGGCTCTGCCTTGCAGGGGTGTATAAATGATTCACCAGATGTGAAGTAGTAACCAAACAGAGACCATTTGGAAATATCCAGAGATGTGTTTAAATACACTTCATTGTTATCATAATGCACATGCACGGAAATAATGCTTATTCAAAAACTTGGTTTAACCCAAACAATTACAAGGTTTTTATTAAATACCTTGTTTCAATTTTTCCTTCTCTTTTCTTCCTTCCTGTCTCCAAGAGAACTTTGTTTCCCTGCTTTCTCCGCAGATCAACTGGGGAACTATTTTATCAGCAGTAAACAGTGTGTATGTCTCATGCACATTTAGCTTATTATAAATGCACCCCCCTCAGCAGCAGGAAAGCAAGTGATCAACATGCTCAAATTGAATGGAGAAAACAATGGGAATCCTGACCAAAAACCCAAATAAGACAAAATACTGTAATGCTGAGGCATCCTAAGAAGCTCTGTTAGGAATGCCCCTTCTTTCCCTCAATGCGTATCACTGGCTGCCCCTTGTTATAAGATTGCAATACACTGAACTTGGATTAAGAAGTTTTCCATGTCAACCCCTTAGGGCAGCTGATTATAGGTTTGACCTTTTGAGATTCTGTGTATTTCCCACTTAATCAGTGCTGGAATGAGCTGCTGCTAAGTAGGATCTATGGGAACCCTATGGGAAAAGAGAAGCCATCTAAAAATAATGAGTCTCTTTCCCCCTCCCTCCCCTCCTCTCATTTTGAGCTCTATTAGGCCATGATAACAGTCTTAGTCTAGGCTACACAAAAGCATAATATGGCATGTGATGTTTGCATTATATTGAGAAAAAGAGGTCTAGGAAGGGCTTTTGGCAGCCTGGAATGTAAATGAAACTTTACAACATTGTTAAAAAAATGCTTCACTTCCTCCCCCACCCTTTTTTCCTTTTTCATACTAAGATTTGTTTGGTTGAGCTAAGGCCTTGTGAAGCTTTTAAAATCCAGTACCTAGGATTTTGACAGAGTAATTGGTTCTCTCGTGCCTGGGCAATAATACAAAATTGGAACCATCTCCATTTTGTCTTGTTACGGTAACACACTTGGTGGTTTAGATATAATCTCACATAGTAGTCAGTTCAGTCATCAGTTCATTTCTCAATAGTTGAGGGCTGTGGGCTTTTTTCCTGCCATACACTTTGGTTTCTTTTTCTCCTCCCCCTCTCCCCCGTCCTCACCCCCCTCCTCTTTTCACATCCTCCTCCCCTCAATAACCGTCTGTGAAACTGAACAGCATAATAGATGTAATTAGACCTTCAGTAATAGGACTGAATGGAGCAAGGAATGAGACTCCTTCTCGGGAAGCAATCAGTGCATTAGGTCCCCAGGACTGAAACTGCATTTAACAAGGTTTGGGGCTTAGGGATCGTCGGTCTAGGCTTCTGCTGCTTCCCCAAGAGAAAGCTCTACCCAGAATGCAAATCTTCATTTACTATTACTACAAAAGGGAGGAAAAGAACATTAGCCACTTTATTACACACATAATGAAGAGAACCATGTCTGTTAATATATTTTTTTCCCTAGCAGTAAATCAACTGTTCACAAGTGCTAGTAAGTATAAATATATATTTCATCTGTGCTTTCAAACCGTTTCCTGGGTTTTCCTCATCCATCCTTGGAAGAAGAAAGCTTTGAATGTTGTCAAATCAAAATATACTTTGTCAAACTGACACTAGCATTCTTCTATACAGATTCAAAGATTGGTCTAATAGAGTTATTGAAGACATAGTTCCTTTCAAGGGGAACGTAGATGTGCAAAGTTTACATGTGTTCTATTGATTTCTGTTCCTAACTGTGTAGGTTGATGTTCACATGAAAAAATTACCTTTTTGAAATGAAATCATTTCATCATTCCGGTCTTATCCCTATCTAACTGGACCCTCTACCTTCATCCAGTTTCCCTTCCATAACAGGATGTGGTATGTACTCTCATATATGTTCCTTAGTTGTCATTTGTAGCAGCTTGTGCTTCCTTATTTCTATCATGTTACCCAGACCTCAACATATATGGAGAGTAAGGAGAGGAGGTTGGTCCTCATTCAGGGTCAGATATTCTGCATGACCAGGCAGACAGACAGGGAGAAGGGAATAAAGTCAGACACCTCCAAAAGCAGAGGGATGTTTGTGAGGTCACTGTTCACAGAGTGGGAAGAGAGAGAAAGGCTCATAAAACCTGAAGAAACCTTCAGTCCCATGTCATGGCACATGTGTTGAAGGCAGGTAGAGGAGGTCGGTACACTGCACTGATCTTGACCAGGAGCCTGTTGCACATTCAGGAGCCAGTGATCCACAGCACAGCTAACCTGGGCACATACTGCATGCCCCACACGGCCTTCAGGCTGTGCTGTGTCGTGCCATGCCGTGCCGTGCCGTGCCGTGCTGCACACATTCCTTGGCCATGGTGCCGGAGGAGCCTGCGGGCAGCTGCTGCTCGGCACTGAGATTACACCTCCTGTGTAGCCTTGCCCTTGTCTAACAGTGATTTAAGGAGCTCTCATGAGAACATCTTTTAGGAACAAAGTTGTTTTCTTGTAAGGAAATTATACATGACCTCAAACAACCAAAAGGAAGAGTTTCTCTGTATGGACAGAATCTGCTCTGCACAGCATACCATGGCAAAAACCATCGGGCTCTGCCTGATGTGGCACGAACTTGAGGTAGCCAGCACCTGAAGGGGTGTAAGATGTTACTCGCTATCTATATTCCTCTTCTTATTCTGTTTTATTAAAGTAGTTATTTTTTTAAGCCATTTGTTGTTGGGCCTTCCTTACTGAGATCCAGAAAGATCCCTGCACCAGCTAGCTCTCACCTCACCTCTCCTCTCCTCACGCCCCATCCCCCCAGTGCAGAACATACACTTACTGTTATAACATTTTCCAGGCTTTCCTCCTCCATGAAAAAAAGAGTTGTGAGACATCCACCACCAGCAAAGCTGCCACCTTACCCAAAGTCATTTCTTAAACCCTTTCCCCCTAATGGGCTTTCCTTCCTCTGATATAGGCTCTCAAAATCTTTGTATTCTTATATCAAGAAACAATATTTCTCAATTCTCTACCTGCAACTTCCTGTATTTCCTCTGCATTTCCACAAACCCTCTCTTCACACTTACTGCCATGCATAACGTAGGCTGTATTTTTTCAGATTATGTATTGTTTCAGACACCGTATTAGCAATTTACAAGCTTTCTTTTTTCTTGCAAATTTATTTTCAACCCAAATGCACGCTTTAATAGAAGATATTTAGAGATAAATGGTTTCATTCACTCCATACTTTCACCAGAATTCTGTTAACAGTTAGATTCAAAATGACACTGATTATGTACCTATTATATACAATAAATCTTGCATTTACTGAGTCATGGGTTTAAAGCAATAATTTTTCTTTTTTTCATTTTGGCCAATTCTTAGATTAATTTAGTAATTACTTCCATCATTTTCTGGGATGTTGTCTGTGCAAAATTTAAGATTATGTGATACAATGTTTTCAAACCCCATAATGGCACTGTCAAATATCTCAAAGTTTACCGTTACAGTAACGATAAGCAATAATTTAAAAGTTAGGCTGCATGCAGATATTTTTTCTCACCTTTATTTAAACAAGATCATAAACATGAGGTTAGAAGGAAAAACTGCGCACATTTTTATAGAATGTGGAACAAGAAAGGAGATCTTGTGCTGAAATTTTGGGGGGATCTTGATAATTCAATATAGCTTTCATATCAGGAGTCACAAAATAATCTCAGCACCATGTCTTCCCATTGTTTTGCGGTACTTCCATTAGGCTCTTAGATCAATACAAACTAGCTGTGCTGCTTTGACACAGAATCAGGCTTCAAATCTTGCCACGTATTTTTAGGTCTTAACTATGGGGTTATTTTGTGGTTAACTTTGATCCTTCTCAGTGACTGAGTGAATCTGGAGCTGGCTAAGATTGAAGCTCTACTGATCAACCCATCCTTGTGATACCCTGCAAAACTAACTTGAAAGTTAACTTATATCAATACAGCAACTTGCCTGGGCCCCTTGGGTGCAGAGGCCTAATTGAAAGGAAGGGGATAATCAAACCATTGGCTTTGACTACAGATAATGAGCAGTGCTATGGGAGAAAATCTATTATCAAACTAACCCCGAGAGGTTTGAAACAGAGTAGCCTCATTCTACACGATTAAAAGCTTTTTTTGGGTCCAGAGGACACATCTCATTGAGAGATGTTAGAATTATAAAGGTACTTCTAAAGCTATGGTCAATCAACAACACTGATATTAAGTCCCTGAACATATGTTGTCTGTATGAAATTAATCTTTGCAGGATCAAAGAGATAAATGCCTTCCAGATTACTAAACTGAACATCAGCTCTTGTAGTGAAGCAAGATCTCAGATATTACAAAAATGTCATATACTAAATAAATTTGAGAGTTAAAGATGCAGGTATTTTTATATGAGTTCAGAGCAATAGTTCACCTTTTGTCCATTGACAGCCCATATTGAATACTTAAGGAATTTGGGAAACTCCATCATAGGTGATCATAGAATCATAGAATAGTTTGGGTTGGAAGGGACCTTTAAAGGTCATCTAGTCCAACGTCCCTGCAATGAGCAGGGACATCCTCAACTAGACCAGGTTGCCCAGAGCCCCATCCAGCCTGACCTTGAATGTTTCCAGGGATGGGACATCTACCACCTCTCTGGGCAACCTCTTCCAGTGTTTCACCACCCTCACTGTAAAAAACTTCTTCCTTATGTCTAGCGTAAATCTCCCCTCTTTTACTTTAAAACCATTACCCCTTGTTCTATCACAGCAGGCCCTGCTAAAAGGTTTTTCCCCATCTTTCCTATAATCCCCCTTTAAGTACTGAAAGTCTGCAATAAGGTGTCCCGGGAGCCTTCTCTTCTCCAGGCTGAACAACCACAACTCTTTCAGCTTTTCCTCATAGGAGAGGTGTTCCATTCCTCTGATCATTTTTGTGGCCCTCGTTTGGACCCGCTCTAGCAGGTCCATGTCTTTCTTGTGTTGGGGTCTCACCAGAGCAGAGTAGAGGGGCAGAATCACCTCCCTCGACCTGCTGGTCACCCTTCTTTTGATGCAGCCCAGGATACAGTTGGCCTTCTGGGCTGCAAGTGCACTTTACCGGCTCATGTCCAGCTTTTCGTCCACCATAATCCCCAAGTCCTTCTTGGCAGGGCTGCTCTCAATCCCTACATCCCCCAGCCTGTATTGATACCAGGGGTTGCTCCGACCCAGGTGCAGGACCTTGCATTTGTCCTTGTTGAACCTCATGAAGTTTGCCCAGGCCCACCTCTTGAGCCTGTCCCTGTGGATGGCATCCCACCCCTCAGGCGTGTCAACTGCACCACTCAGCTTGGTGTCATCCACAAACTCGCTGAGGGTGCACTTGATCCAGCTGTCTATGTCATTGATGAAGATATTAAACAGTACTGGTCCCAACACAGACCCCTGAGGGACACCACTTGTCACCAATTTCCATCTGGACATTGAGCCATTGACCACTACCCTCCAGATGCAACCATCCAACCAATTCCTCATCCACTGAACAGTCAACCATCAAATCCATATGTCTCCAATTTAGAGAGAAAAATGTTGTGAGGGACCATGTCAAAGGTCTTACAGAAGTCCAGATAGATGATATCCGTAGCTCTTCCCTTGTTCACTGATGTAGTCACTCCATCATAGGAGGCCACTAGGTTGGCCAGGCAGGACTTGCCCTTGGCGAAGCCATGCTGGCAGTCTGCAATCACCTCCCTGTCCTCCATGTGCCTCAGCATAGCTTCTAGGAGGATTTACTCCATTATCTTCCCAGGCACAGAGGTGAGGCTGACAGGTCGGTAGTTCCCAGGGTCCTCCTTCCTACCCTTTTTAAAAATGGGTGTAATATTTCCCTTTTTCCAGTCCCCAGGGACTTCACCTGACTGCCATGACTTCTCAAATATCATGGAGAGTGGCTTGGCAACTACGTCAGCCAGTTCCTTCGGGACTCTGGGATGCATCTCGTGAGGTCCCATAGGCTTATGTACATTCAGGTTCCTCAGGTGGTCATGAACCTGATCTTCTTGCACAGTGGGAGGGATTTTGCTCCTCCAGTCCCCATCTTGTGGTCCATCCACTTGAGAGGTGTGGGAAGAGAGGTCACTGGTGAAGACTGAGGCCAAAATGTAGTTGAGTACCTCAGCCTTCTCCTTATCCATTGATACCAGTTTGCCAGTCCTGCTCATCAAGGCGGGTACACTTTCTTTGACCTCCCTTTTCTGGCTGACTTACCTGTAGAAACCCTTCTTGTTATTCTTCGCATCCCTTGCCAAGTTCAGCTCCAGCTGAGCCTTGACCTTCCTGACCCCATCCCTACACAACCGGGCAGCGACTCTATACTCTTCCCAGGACACCCATCCCTGCTTCCACTGCCTGTGTATTTCCTTCTTGCCCTTTAATTTGACCAGCAGGTCTCGACTCAGCTGTGCTGGTCTCTTGCCTTCTTTGCCCAATTTCTTTCACCTGGGGATTGAGAGCTCTTGCACTCTATAGAAAGCCTCCTTAAAGATCTGCCAACTCTGTTCTGTTCCCTTGTCCCTGAGGGCAGTTTCCCAGGGGATCCCATTGATTAACTCCTCGAGGAGCTGGAATTTTGCTTTCCTAAAATTCAGGGTCCTGACCTTGCTCTTCACCTGACCTATATTGCTCAGGACTGTGAACTCCACCAGCACATGATCACTGCAGACCAGGCTACCTCCAATCTTGATGTCACTGATTAGCTCACTTGTGTTGGTGACCATCAGGTCCAGTATCACATCCACTCTGGTAGGGCTGTCTATTACCTAGCTTAAGAAGTTCTCCTCCATGCACTCCAGGAGTCCTCTGCATTGCCTACAGCTCGCCGTGCTGCTATTCCAGCAGATGTCAGGGTGGTTGAAGTTCCCCAGCAGGACGAGAGCCTGCGAACACGAAGCCTGCTATAGCTGGAGCCAGAAGGCTTCATCAATAGGCTCCACTTGATTGAGCCCAACCACAAGGTTCCCTTTGTTGCCTCGGTCTCTGATTCTTACCCATAAGGTTTCAGCCTACTTGTGGCTATTCTTCAGATACAGCTCCTCACACTCTATCCATTTCTTAATGTAGAGGGCAACCCCTCTGCCCCTCCTTCCTCACCTGTCCCTTCTGAACAGTCTGTAGGCATTGATAGCCGCACTCCAGTCATGGGATTTGTCCCACCAAGTTTCAGTAATGGCGACTAGGTCTTAGCTTTCTAGCAGCATGGTGGCTTCTAACTCCTCCTGTTTGTTGTCCATGCTGTGTGCGTTGGTGTAGAGGCACTTCAGTTGGGCTGTCAGCCATATCACCTTCATGGAGGAACACCCATTAATTCCTTTGAGGTCTTTCACTGGTGTTTCCCTGTTGGCTCCAAATACCTCAGGAGCACCTGGCTCGTCTCCATAAGTCTTCAAGTGTGCTGCAGTGTAGCCAGCACGCCTCGGAGCAACAGGCCGAGGGGCCTCGCTAGCACCCCATCCCTCTAACCTTGGTGTGTCATCCCACAGCTTGTCATCGGCAAGCCTGACATTATCCCCCTCCCCCTTCAAGTCTAGTTTAAAGGTCTGTCAATAAGCCCCGCTAGCTCGTGGGCAAAGACCCTCTTCCCCCTTTGAGAAAGGTGAACCCCATCTGACACCAGCAGACCTGGTGCTTTGTAAGCCATCCCATTGTCAAAAAAACCCAAATTGTGGCGGTGACACCAGCCATGGAGCCACATATTAATAGACCCTTCAGTTTCTGCCAGTGTCGCTGCCTGAAACTAGAAGGAGGGAAAAAAAGATTACCTGTGCTCCAGATTCCCTTACTGACCATCCCAAGGCCCTGAAGTGTCTTTTGATTGCCCTTGGACTATGTGTTGTGGCTTCATCACCACCCACATGGAAGAGCAGTGGCTGGTAATAGTCCGAGGGACATACCAGCCTAGGAAGTTTCCTAGTGATGTCCTTAACCCGAGCGCCAGGGAGGCAGCAGACTTCCATAAGAGGAGGGTCTGTCCGGCATATAGGACCCTCTGTTCCCCTCAGAAGGGAGTCACCTACAACTATAACCCTGCTTTTCTTCTTCGTGTGATACGAGGGGCAGGCTTTTCTGGCTTTGGCAAGTGATCCTCTCAGCTACTGAAATATCAGTTGACAATACCAGAATTACTAGTAGTTTGGTTGCAATTAGAGCAGAGTTAACTAATGTGCACCTGAGACCTTCCCTGCCCTCCTTTTTTAGCCTTCCCTTAAATTTTGTGTACCTGGATTAAAATCCACAGTTTTAGTCTTTTTTTTTTTAAATATAAATAACAACAACACACTTCCAAGAATGAAAATCTAATCCTAATGTTAAGTGCAATGACCAAAGGGAGCCTCATTTTAGCTTACCTGGGACAGAGCCTGTTTGTGAATAGCTGGGTTTTATTTTCTCTTCCAGCTGAATTGTGAATATGCCCTGAGTTTGTTGTGCAATGGTGAACCACAATTATTGGTTAAATCTGTTATAAGCATCCCTTTATTGCATTTTTAGATTACATAGATGGTATCTTACATATGACATAAATCAGTATTTCCATGTGGATCACTTAACAGACATTTTAAGGATGTTCATGTTGTCATAGTGACAATTCGGTATACCTTCAAGTGCAGAAATCGGCACAACATCACAGCTGGCAGTAATTTTCAAATACAACTGTTGTGGGTTCACCTTGGCTGGCTGTCAAGTGCCCACCAAGCCACTCTATCACTCCCCTCCTCAGCTGGACAGGGGGAGAAAATATGATGAAAGGCTCACGGGTCAAGATAAGGACAGGGAGATAACTCGGCAATTACCGTCGTGGGCAAAACAGACTTGACTAGGAGAAATTAATTTAATATATTGCCAACCAAATCAGAGTAAGATGATGATATACAAGAATAAATCTAAAAAACACCTTACCCCCACCCCTCTCTTCTTCCCAGGCTCAACTTCACTCCTGACTTCTCTACCTCCTCCCTCCGAGAGGTGCAGGGGGAGAGGAATTGGGGTTGCGGTCAGTTCATCACACGTTGTCTCTGCTGCTCCTTCCTCCTCATGCTCTTCCTCTGTTGCATTGTGGGATCCCTCCCATGGGATACAGTCCTTCATGACCTTCTCCAACGTGAGTCCTTTCCACTGGCTGCAGTTCTTCAAGAACTGCTCCAGCATAAGTTCTTTCCATGGGTTGCAGCCCTTCAGGAACAGATTGCTGCAGCCTGGGTCCTCAATGGGGCCTGGGTCCTGCCAAGACCCTGCTCCCGCATGGGCTTTCCACAGGGTTACAGATTCCTTCAGGACACATCCACTTGCTCCTGCATAGGCTCCTCCAATGGCTGCAGGGTGGATATCCGCTCCACTGTGGTCCTCCATGTGTGGAGGTTCCCCCTCCTGCAGGGGCACAACCTGCCTGACCATGGTCTTCACCACGGGCTGTAGAGGCATCTCCGTTCCAGTGTCTGGAGAACCTCCTCCCCCTCATTCTTCACTGACCTTGGTGTCTGCAGGGCTGTTTCTCTCATTCCCACTCCTTTCTCCAGGCTGTGGCACAGTAGTTTTTACCCTTTTTTAAACATGTTGTCACAGAGGCACTACCAGTATCACTGATGGGCTCAGCTTTGGTGAGCAGCAGGTCCGTCTTGGAGCTGGATGAAACAGGCTCCATCCAGCATGGGAGAAGCTTCTGACATCTTCTTACAGAAGCCACCTCTGCAGGTGCTTCTGGCAGGTAGCCATCTGCTACCAAAACCTTGCCACATAAACCCAATACAACAACAAAATCTCAAACTTCTTTCTGAGGTCTATGAATGTACTTTTATCCAGAGTTTTTCCATAGTTGGGCAAGAATTACTGAAACATTATTAACTAAATCATTATACTGTAAATTTGCCTACCTACTACCTAAAGCTATAGAGTGAACCAGTCTCATTTAAAAAAAATAAGCTTAGAAACAAGTCAGAACCCTTCTGTGTAGTTGCTGCACTATTTTCAGAGGATTTGTCTGAAGAAAAGAGTAAATAGAACAATTTTCATAAAAGGTCCTAGTCCCTTCTACAGTTCTTAGAAATGAAATGTTTTTACCCTTCAGTAGATCTCTGCCTTGTCCAAATGAGTCTGACTTTTCATTGTACGTAAAGACTTACTCTAGATTATATATATTATGTGTTAAAATAATGATGTAATTTCAGCGCTGAGACCTGGAAAATATTATCTCCTAAAAAAATGCAAAGCCTTTTGGACCAACTTTGAACAGCACATTTGCTGTGTTTCTCTGGTTTAATAAACATTCATAAAGCTTTTCTTTACAGGTGTCTGCACTTCCCAGGCTGGGTTTAAAAACATGAGGCCTAATTGTGGACACAAAATTTGTGTGCCTAAGCCTGTAAATTCACTGATGCCAGAATCAAGTGTCAGCTAGCCAGAATTGATTGAAATTGTAGTAATTGATTGAAATTGTAGTGCAATTGAACATAAATGTTCAGATAGGCATTTCATGTAATTTTCACAGAAAATCAGGAAGATCAGCTTCATCCTAGCTTTAAGGCAAACACATGTTAAAAATGTCTTTAACTGGATTTGTACTTCCTTAGTTTATATTGATCCAGTGTTGTTGGCACCTTTTCACTCACTCTGGGCTTTTTGTTCATGCATTCTATAACCCAGAAAAAAATCTACTCTTGCAGAATATTCTGAGGATTGCAATGAAACTTTAAGTATTAATTCTAAGTTCTATGTAATAAATCATATTCTTGTGCTGCTGCTGGCAGCAGCTTTCCAGCTGACCTAGAGCATTTTTCCATGACTGGAGCCACTCTCTGCAGGTGTCTTTCAATTCTACAGAGTGACTGCAGAATAGCTTCCTGAGGCTTGAAAGCCCTCCTGTAACCTCAGCCTAGCAGAGAAAAGGATGTTATCAGAAGTTGCCAGAAAAAACCAACCCTCAACTCTAAATCGAACTCCAGAACACTGCTCAGTAACAAGAAAATCTCCAATACTCTGCTGATAAGAGTTCTGCTTATCACATAGTTCAGTTCTATACTTTGAAAAATATGTGATAATTCCTTGGCAACTTTGTTCAAAATTATAAGGCAATTGACCACTGTGTGAGGTCAAGGTCACTAAAACATGCACTTGAAATAGAAAAGCATGCGCACTATTTCTCCTTTTGGTGCCTTGCTGTCCCTTCTGACTCACAGCGCTGTGACAGGCAGGAACCAACAACAAAGAGGAAGAAAGAGGTACAGGTCCTTCCTGTCACTTGATTATTGGGATAGAAATCATCAGCTCCAGGAGCAAAAATTTGAACAGACAGCAACGATGACTATAGAGGGAGAAGTACATTAATGAGGAAATAGCACAATTAACAGACACCTTAATGTGTGGAGAGCAGAAGTGAAGAATGCAAGAGGGAGAAGAGATTAGGATTGTGAAAATAAAGGCATGAGAAGAAAAATTTAGAGAGCAATAGGCAAAGGAGAAGAAAAAACACTGGACATAAGATTACGGAGAAGTCAGTTAATTTGGAAAATAAAAACTCTCAGTTTTAAATTATTTTAAAAAATCAAGAAAATTATTTTAAGAAAAAGAAGAAAAAAACATAAGTGGTCTACAGAACAATTGCATTACAATTTACTGCAGACTTTGTTAGACGCTTAGAACTAAGATTTACTAAAATATTATGTAATGTTATAGTTCACATCAGAGTATCTGAGTGTGGTTTGCCACTTCTCTCAGCACTCACAGTGAGGAATCACTTCAAAAATCGGTTCTGGTTGTCTTAGTTGCCTTTTAAATATCAATCCTGAAAATTAAAAAGAAGTCTTCAAGGTCCCTTAAATAACAGCATATTTTATTTTTTATTAACTATATATACACATCAAATGTGACGGTAAATTGGGTTTGTTTGCTGAGAAAAATAGTACACTGATACAGTCTGGTGAACTATAGCTAGCATGGATCAGCATGTCACTGGCTTCTGATACTTCTATTTCAAGGGTGCTTTTAAGGATTTTAGCTAGGTAGATAGGCAGGTGTCAACCCTAGACTTGTGCTTACAGTTATGCTGTGAATTTCAAGGGGAGTTTATGTTACAGCTACAGGTGGGAGAGAAGGAGGAAAGACACCTTGAAAGTTACTACCTCACATTCAGAAGACATGGACATGCTTCTTAGATGAATGAACTTGAATGTGACTTGCCATCTTGTATTATTTCGTGGATATGTTCTGAGAAACTACTAGACCTGCACCATGTTTCTTTAACTGGGTGACATTCAGACACAGCGCAGAAGAGGCCTCATATATATTTACCATACTGCTCTGTGAAGAGTGGTGATCTGAGCCAACAATCAGTCAAGAGGTAGGCTAGGTAGACAAGTTGAAGGTCTTCAATCCCTAAGAACTTCACTGAACTGAAGACAGATGTGCAATGCTCTTCCAACATTCACTGGATGTTGGGGAAATGCTCCTTTACAAGCGCTCTGTGGGCTGTGCCTCAGTGCCCGTCTTTGCACACCGAAAGACAGCAGATGACATTCAGAACCTCCCAGAGTTAGTTGGAAATTTGTCATTGATGTCAGGATTACTGAAATGATTCCCACTTGTTTATTGAGCTTTTGTGGTTGGTAAGGCTGGTAAGGACCAGTCACTTTTGTGGAAGGACTGTATTTTGCCCAGAGACAAGAAGAGATAGTTGCTAACAAGCTCTGCAGCCACTTGTGCTTCTGGAACAAAAGAGTGCATAATTTTTCTCTGCCAATGAAGAACAGAAATACCCTTTTATCATTAGCAAGCTGCAAATGAATAACCGAAATCCCAGAGTTGCCCCCCTGTTAAATGGTTTTAGTGTTCCCATCAGGTTACATAATTTTTCATACACTGATAGTTATCTCAGGACAAAGAAGAAAGAATAGTTTGACTTTTTGAAAGCTTTGAAGAGGAAAATGATCCAAATTGGAATATAAGTTAATTAGTCCAAGGCTGAAAGATTCAGTTTAAATAAGGAACTGCAAATCCTTAAGAAATTAGAGCCACATGCTTTTACTTGTTCTTGTAATCATCTTACTCCAAAACTGTTGATTTTTATCATTGGAAAAATATAACTTAATACTATAAATTCAAATACCCAAGTAACATTTTGGGCCTAAGCTTCATTTTATGTTCATGTTTTGAAGGTGTGTTGTTTACACTGGAAGAAACACTGTTCTTATCAGAGAAATTTTCGTCATATGATTAGATAATACACATTGACAATAGAAGTGTCATTATCCAAAATGTAAACAAGATGACTGTATTGAATTATGATTTACTTATAACAGAGGACTTTCCTTTATTAGGTACTATTTAAACAGATTTTTTTAAAGGTTTTAGATATTTTGAGCCATAATTTAATATTCTTAGTTACGTATGTTACTATATGCAAGTTACTATATCTGTTAATTTTATTGAAAATCAAGAGAATTGCTGTCATTTCCTTGTGCTAATGGATCAGTTTGATAATTTTCTGTCTGGAATAAAAGGGGAAAGGATGAGGTAGCAACAGTGACAGCACGTCAGCAAATAAAGCAGAATCTGCCTGAAAAGCACGGAAGGCTGGGGCAAGCGAATACAAGACAGCAATATGAAGTTAAAGAACACATAATGAAAAATATAGCTCTTTGATAAATGTGATTGATTATGCATATTAAACACAAGAATATCATCAGTGAGTGACAATACTATTCACACAGCAGAATGCTTGGATACAGTTGATTCTCACAAGAAAGTGTACTAAGCCTTCTGTGTTCAGTGAACAGATCATTTCCTCAGAGTCCTCTAAGATATTTATTTCAGACTCTTAAGAAAGTCTAAATCATGTTTCTAATAGAATAGAAAACATGCAAACTTGTGTATTGCTATTCATTTACTAAAACTGTAAATGTTTGAAGGGCTTCCTTAGCTGATAATTTTAAAACTAAGAAAGCAGAGCAAGAAAGTGAAAGAAAGGGCCATAAAGATAACTTTATATAAAGTTTATTGTAAATGTTGTAGTGATACTATTTCAGCAATCTCTCTCTCTCTCAATATGAAAGTGAAAAGAAATGTAACAGAGGAAAAGAAAGCAGAAGAAACCAAACATAATTGATAGATATGGTGATGATTTTTGATGCTTTATCTAACGAATTCACCTTTGGTGTTAGTGGTTTTAATTCTATTTTCTGCCTTCCACTGAAATCTGTGGGCCACTTTTCCTCAATGGGATTGTATTAACTTAACCAATGACAGGAAGATGTCAGAACAATGCAGGGTCTCATAATTTTGTTCTGATTCTGGTTTTTTATGGATATGGACATATGTTTTAGAATTCCAGTTCTTCTGGGAAAGGCTCTTTGCTTTTCTTTCTTTCCAAGGTACTCATTGCAAGAAGTCTTGTTACCAGTGGGGACACCTGATTGCTATTTTAATATAAATAGTTACTAAAATAGCTTTTCTATGTTGTTTATCATGACCTTTGAACATTGTTACCCTGATTCTTGAAAATCACATGAAATACCTCCCAAAAATAATGAATATCTGAGGATTAAAATTTGCACAGCAAATTCCAGCCTCAGTAGGTGGTCAAGGTTTTATACACTTGAAAACAATATTTAATGACTGAATAGTTGAGCAGTCTTATGTAATGCCTGCTCTGCTAGTTATATTAAAAGTTCCCTTTAATTTGATTTGTGCAAGACTGGGTGCTGTCAAAACTTCACTGAATTACTGACAATAAATAATATTCATTATAAGTGTAGGCTTTTTTTTTTTTAAAGTACACCTCTCTCAACCATGCTCTCAAATTGTTGCTTGCAAAACTCATGACCTTGAACAACTTTAAATGAACAGTTCCATAATTCTCAAACATTCATATATCTCTGGTTTTAATGGAAAATTGTTTGTGGGGTTTTATTCCCCAGTTCAAATCAAACCTAAAAGGAAAACTGGGCTTTGTAATTTTGGTATGCTGATGATGTGCAGTGAATTGTGTTCATGAAAATTTTCAGAGGCTTCAAGTGCACTAGCCTTCTCTACCCTTCTGCATTAATCATTATCTGAGTCATTTGTCCTTTGAGCTGTGCATACAGATGTGCATGCTATATGATCTCTGGTATCTCAATTATAGTAAGATTTCTTAGTTAGCTATACTATATCATCAAAACCTAATTTGTGTTTCAGAAGAGTGAGGGGTAATTCCATTAGCGTACTTACTCATACCTCTTCAGAGCAAGGAAAATTGTATGGTATTTGTGACCAAGCATGTCTTATGGTTTTAAAACGCAAATCCATATTTTAGTTATGACTTCAACCTTGACCTCAGAGTTAAACCCAGTGTTTTATCCATTTGCTCTCTGAAGCCTGAAACAGGATGCGTATGTGAAATAGGTATTTAGAAGTAGTTTTGTCTGATTTGCATACTGCCATATTTGTAATTATTTTTGTTTGACATGGTACAACTGCAACTAGCATAAAATCAAAGGCAGTAAACCAGTAAATTGTTTTGCTGCTTGCCTGTTAGCAGCATGCTAAGAATGCTAGAGTACATCACCAGGAAAACTAACAAGAATTTTAAGCTCCAAGTCTGAAAACAAATTTTCTTTATTCCCCTCCCCCTTTTTTTTCTTTTTTAATGTAGACACTATATTTCATGCCTTCCTTTTCCTTCTTTGAAATTAATTCATCCCATTTAATATACTTTGGAAATGGTTTGCTAGGTTGTCAAAAGATTTGTAAGGCATGGTTAAAAAGTCAAGCTTGTTGACTTCTGGAGCAATTAACAGAATCACAGATAGCCTATTTCTTGGCCTATTTTCTCAGTCCAGCCATCAGTGCAATTATCCGTGTTAGAGAAATTTTCTCATGTAGAAAAGAGGGTCACAAGTCCAAGAAAGTTAAAGTTCACTCCAGGAAATATAACTATTTGGTTTTAATGCTTCTTCATCAGCCATTCTCGAGGCTATCAGAAAAAGTAGTTTCTGTCAGTATCCTGAAATACTTATGTATCTTTGTAGTCCCGGAGAAACTCTCAGAAGGGAGTATTTTTGTGTTTAGTATTGCACTTTTTAATTTTTAAGCTGCTTATCCAAAACCAATACAAAAACTGAAAGATCCTTCTTCCAACATGCATAGATAGTCTTTTGTGCAGAAGGATATTAACATTAAGGCTATTTTAGTTAACGTACCTTTTAATTTTAATATACACTTCCTTAGTGAGATAATGTTCCCACTGTTAACACTGTAACACTCTCTTAGCTTCACTGTACTCTAAAACAGCCTTTACTGTGCTGGGTAAGCAGGCCAATCTCCTTTTAGATTAGATCTTTAGATTTAATTTTTTTCTTTTCCTTTTTCTTCAGCTGTGGTAGATCAGCTAGGGGAAACCTTTAGAGGGCAGAATGTAAATGAGATTTTTCATTGTTCCTAATAACGGAGTGCAACAAAGTTGTGACCAGCTTCAGAAGAATTTCATAGGTGTTTATACAAGATTCCACTTCATACAACAAGTCTGTTGGTAAAGTTTTAAATAAAGACTGTCCTTAAATCAGACTGAAGATGCTTAAGAATATAGCAACTCATATAATTGCTGTTGGGCTCCTTAGGTAATTTTTTTCTGAAGCGGGATATTACATTTCAAACAGTAGCAATTATTTGCATTAAAAAATAGGGTAGACTTACAGAGGGGAGTAAGGTTAACTACTCAAGCCCTCACTCTTTTAATATTAAGCCCCTTTTTCTCACTTAAGATGAAAGATATGATTAAAGTTGAGGGCAAACTAAATTGTAGTCAAGATTAGCACACTTCTTCAATTACTGGAGTTGACACATCCATCCAACCCTGGTCATTTAAGTATGTAATGTAATATGTACTTAATGAGAAGTTTAATCAGAAATTTAAAAATCTCCTGTTTTCCCAGTTCAAGATGCTGATTTTTACTGAACAACAGAAAAGGTTGACCATAAACTAGAAGGAGACCAAAATAACTCTGGATATTACCTCTTGTAATCTTGCTAAAGAAAACACCTTGAAGAGACAGCTGAACAGACTCTGGTTTAAGCCAAATTGAGAGATGAAATTAATATACACTTTCACTAGAGTTACTAGTCTTTTGTATTCACTGTCTCTTCCTTGGATCAACATGAACATGTTGCATTTAAAATGAAAATTCAGATGCAAAACAACATTCCACAACTCCTGGTGAAATAGTAACTATTCAAGTTTATATTGGTTTTGGCATAGTTTCCCTCTCCTGTCATCTTCTGAAGTCCATCTCATTTTCGGTGTCCAGTAGTATGTGTTATCTGAAAACTACTTTTTTATATCATTGTTATTATTTTTAATTTGATTCGTAAGAGTCTGTGTGGTTTAGCTGCTTCTTTGATCTGAAAATTGAAAACTACAAGTCCATTTCTGAGGAAGAATTGGTGAAAAGGTTACTGTGCAATTCCATATTTTATCATCATTTATTAATGGCAGATTGAATTTACTCATTTGTAAAGTAAGACAAGTATGTTGTTAATTTCTTTCCATGTCAGTCTAACTAAGTGGCATTGATTTAGCATCTCTATTATTTAATGAGCAAAGATGAAGTAATGGTTTCACACATATAACAACACATACCTATGGAACTGCACTTAAGTGGAACTACTGGCCTAGTTTCAAGACAGCCATATTACAAAAATAACATGAAGCACATGTATTTGCCTAGGAGTTAAAGTGAGGATCTCAAAGACATATTTTCCATATGGTAGAAATTTCACATTTTATTAATTAATAAAATTAATCCATTTTTTCCAATCCAAAATGGAAGAAAATGAAGCAGTTCCAAAATTTCACATGAAAAATAATTTTGAAAATAAACACATTTGGTTTTGATCAGATGAAACTTTCTACTTAGATTTTGACCTTAAAAAAGCAATTTCCTACAATCTTTTTAAAAAAGAAGTAAATATCTTCAAAACAACCATCAGAACATTCAATTCATTTGGTTTTTAATGAAAATTCCTTTAACTTTTGATGACTAGACATTTTGAACTGCACCATGAAAAGTTTAGTGCTAATGAAAGCACCTGAGAATTTCTATCCCAAACGTATTTTCATGGCCTACAGTGACTTTTCAGTAATAGAAATAAAGAATGAAAATGAGGGAATAAATGTACTGATATTGACTATGACAAAAACCCATAAATTAACCTCAACAACGGTTTATTATGTTTCAAATGGAATGCATTTGAAGACAACTTTAAAAAACCCAAAACGTTACATTTGGAATTGCAATGACAAACACTATGGCATGTTTATTTCAGTTAACTTTGTTGGTGAGGTGTTGCACAGTTTAACTATCCGTAGTCTTTGGCCTTCCTACTCATTCAGGGTAGGTTAATTATATAAGCCCAGCTTTTGTATCAAAAAATGAATGCTTTTCACTGCATTCTTCTTTAAAGGGCAAGAATAAAATTATTTTAGTTTTACTACCAATGAAAAGACAAAACAGGATATCTGATCACTGGAAATACATGACAATCCATTATAATGATCCTCATCAGTTAATTCAACATCTTGGTCAAGGGGGGGGAGCAGTTATATGTGAGGTGACATTTTATATTTAATTTTTTCATTGACTTCTCTCTAATCTCCTCTGACTGTAACCCATCTGTGTGTCATCCATCAGCCTGTGTTCTTAAAATCCTGGTCCTGTAGAAATACACTGATATATACATGTGCATCACCTATTTCTAGTGGCACCGTTGGAAACAGCTAAACTTATCATGGGATTTACTATGTAAGGAGAGGAGACCACCACTGAGAAAAGAGCAGTTAACTTCTTTCTTGCATTTGTATCTTACTTGATGTTTAATGCCATTTAGTGCTGATTTAATGCCATTCTGCCAATTACTACCAGATTCTGCCATCAGATCTGCTGTGCTTTGTGCTTAATAGTATTGAAGTTTGCCAGAGAGTCTAACAGCACCAGCTTGGACAATTGACATTTGTATATGGCTTTCAGGAGATCATAGAATCATAGACTATCTCAAGTTGGAAGGGACCATAAGGATCTCCTAGTCCAACTCCTTCTCCTCGCAGGACTACCTAAAACTAAACCATATGACTAAGAGTGTTGTCCAGATGTTCCTTGAAGTCTGACAGGCTTGGTGCCATGACCACTTCCCGGAGAAGCCTGTTCCAGTGACCGACCACCCTCTCAGTGAAGAACTTTTCCTAATGTCCAATCTGAACTACCAAATCATTCGTCTTTGTCACCTCTTCTGTTCCTATGCCAAATCTGGGTCTGAAGATGGGCTGGCAGGGACTTTTGTTGTGAAACAGATAATGCAGTACTTGAAGGGCTGGAGAGCACTGAGGGATTACTTCTCAGGTAAACTGGTCCATTGAGTCAGTCTACAGTGATGCAGGATCTCTGCAAGAAAACAGCTGATGATTTCTCCCAAAGGTGCAATAATATTCACTCTTAATAGCTATACTCCTTTGTCAAAGGTGGTTTTGCTGGATATAGTGACAACTACCAATCTACCCTTGTCTCTTGTTCACTGTGTTAAGTTGTGAGGAAAGATCTCTTTTAGTGACTCTTTGAGAAAAATTAATTAATTTTCTCATCTGGAACTACTTGTGTTACCAGTTGACAACCTTTTCATGAGCCTTTGAAGTTGTAGAATCTACATTTTAATAAACAAGTAATTGGTCAGGAAAAAGTAAGAAACTGGCTCTAAATTTTGTCTGATCCCTCTCTGGAGACATTCAGAAAATCCTTTGACTACAGACTTATCAGGTATTTCTGCTTTTTCTCTCTGTATGTTTTCTATAGTTCACAATTCATTTCTTAAATATCTCTCCCTTTGTATTATCCACCTTGTTTGGAGCAAGTTAGAGTCATGTGTGTGGCTCCCCTTTCCCTCAAAGCTTTGAGGAATCTGCTATAATAAATTATCTTATGTCTATCTATTTTGGGTTAGAACTGTGATACTGATGCAACTTTCCTCCTCTCCCTGATTTTCCTTTATCTTCTTATGATTAATGGAGCATCTCTAAGACTTTCACACCAACACCAGAGAGAAGAAAAAGAAACAGTCTTAATATTCTAGTTCTCACATTCTTCTGCAAAATAATTCTGTCTAATAAAACAATATAATCTCCCTGAGGTTTATGGGTGATTTAATATTTCTCTCTTATTTGCCACACATTTTTCTCTGCTGAGCATTGCATGTTCACTGACCACTGACGTACTTAGCAGCTGTTATTCTGTGTAGCTCTTCCAGCTGTTCCGCCTGGCACTAGGCTACCATATTGTCATGTCATTTGGAATCCCACCTCTTTGCTGCATTGCTAGTGTGCACTCAGTCTTTTTTTTCATGACTCTCAACTGAAAGAATTCATTGAGATCATGTAAAAGAAAAAAAACCACCCTAAATATTCTTCACAACTTGGAACAGGCCTACATACTAACATAGACCAAAGTGGTCAGATAGATATATTTTAAAAATAAGATAACAAGTACGTGCATTTTACTTTATAAATTTCTGCTACATTGAGAAATTCAGGAACATGACCTTGCTTTCTTGGCTTGGCAGAAGACATGTGTTTCAAAGGCAGTGAAAGGTGTACCAGGAAGATTTCACTGAAAAATTAAATCAGACAAGACAAAATACAGACCTAAAAACACTGGACACTTATCTCCCTGCTTTGGATTTGAGCAATAATCCAACTACTTCCTTATAAAAACACTAATTTCTATGTATGGCTATACTTGCACACAAAGCAGTCAGGCCATCGTATAGAATAATAGGCTGCAGTACAGTTCAAGGTGCCATAAATGCCTAACAACAATGGTAGTACTCAAATACAAAATCAAAAGAAGGACTCGTCTGAACATGATTCAATCAAACTGCATAGTTGCAAGAAAAGCTGCAAGGTGGTCCTTTTTTATCAGATAAGGGAAAGAAGGGAAGGGAAGGCAAGGCAAGGCAAGGCAAGATGAGGAAATATGCTTGCAAATGTTAAGAACCTATAAAAAGGGATAAAATCTTTTCTCTTATGGATGAACAAGTCATCCGAAGGAAGATTCATGTTTAAGAATATCCAAGACTTGACCACCCTCTGATGAAACAGAGAAGCTATTGACTGTTGGTTATGTCCCTTTAATTACGTCTGTGTTGCTATAGCTTAGGTGGCAAGAAGTTGTGATAACAAGCTACCACCATTTCATTTTTGACTGCAGTTCCGAGAGAATTCACAAGATGGCAAAGACTGAAGAGTTCTTTAACCTCCACATATCTCTTGTTTTCCTTCATTCAACATACTTGGGAGAACAATAGGATAATTTAGGTTGGAAGGGATGGCAGGAAGATTAGCTTTGATCTCATGATCAGACCAGGTCACTCAGCTTTTTAATGAGATGAGATTTGAAGACCTTGGGGGTGAATATGACATGTCCTTTCCAGACCTCTGCTCCACTGCTGGACTGTCCTTTTTAGGAAAACTTTTCTCCTGATACCCAGTTTAACTTCTCTTGCTTCAGTTTATGTCTGTTGTCTCTTGTCCTCCTGCTATAAACAGCTGTGAAGAACCTAGCTGCACCTCCTTGATCTCCTCCCCAGCGGTGCTGATGGTAAGTGCCTCTGAAGCCATCCTTTCTCCAGGCTGAACAAGTCTCAATCCCACAGCGTCTCCCCGCAGGGCTTATCCTCCAGCCCCTGCCCATCTTCTTTGCTTTCCACAGAACTCTGCCCAGTTCATCAATGTCTTTCCTGTATGGGGGTGCCCAAACCAGACACAGCATCTAGGTATGGTCTGGTGAGCACTAAGTAGAGGGAAACAGCCACCCGTCTCAGCCTATTGGCTTTGCTCCTGTTCATACACCCCAAGGTGCGGCTGGCCTTCTCTTGCTGGAGCACACTGCTAGCTCATGTTCAGCTCACTGTCTTTGTTTTAATATTGAGAAAAAAATCAAATTAGTATAAAAGTGCAGTGAATAATGTAATTCTGTGTATTGTTGAACTTCAGTAATAAAGAGGAAGACCAAGTTTGTCTGTGTACATTTGACTGTATGTGTACCTTATCATGCTGCCCTGTTTAGAAAAGACAAATGGATACAATATTATTATGAAACGGTCTATCTGCCTGAGGGATAACAACTTCTGGTCTTATATTCTGGAAATTTTGAAGTTATTTTGTCCTGAGATTAGTCTTCGAATAGGAAGGCTGTTGAATGTTACATGAATTGCAGTCATTAAATATCAGCTCAGTCTGGAAGATTTTAAATGCAATATATCAAAACAAATATACCTTAAAACCACACACTTTGAAAGGTACATCTTAACTTCTTTCAGGTTAACCAGTATATGGAATAATTTGTTACTTATGCTGAAAACAATTTGACTATTCTTGTCTCAACCAAAAGTAATATGAAAAAAAAAAAGTAGGTAAAGCCATCAATTAAACACTGTTTTAATGATCTTGGTTCTGTCAGAACTCAATTAACTTTCCAGCTCCTAACACTACATAGAAACTGGGAGTATTATTTAACTCCAGGAACAATAGTAAATGCTACCACAAACTGTTCTAATGTAAGTGACAATAAGGTCAAAGCCCATTTGAAAACAATTGTCATTTTAGATCCCTTTCCAATGAGTGAGGACTGAATGCTTTCTAATTTTATATTTCTTCTGTGTGTACATGTGTGTATTGTGTGTATTTGTAGTATATGTATGTAATTCACTGTGTAGTAGCTGTTCATTGTTTTCATAATCTGAAACAATAAGTACAGTGGAAAAGATTAGTGTAAATAAAAAAGTACAGAAGATTCCTGAAATAAACAGAAAATATTAATATTTTCATTTTTTTAAAGAAACCTCTTTTCCTCAATGTGCTTATGGGTTAATGCACAGGGTTATTGCCTAACAACCACACAGCAGTCAAATCTCATCACCTTCAGCAGGAATAATTTATGGTTTAATCTTACATGCAGGCGTATTAAATTAGTATTACTCATCAGAACTCACTTATTAATAAAACAAGCTGAATTAGCCACCAGAGAATCATATTTGGAAATTCAATGACAATTTTACATTTTTAATAAAGGCTCAGAAATATTATTGCAGAGCAGGTGGTATGAAGAAATGTGGTCAAATTTGACATTCATTAATAATTGAAGTGTGGAACGTGACAGAGGTGAAAATTGATATTGATTTTTTCCCCTCTAATATTTGGATGAGTTCTGAAAAGTAAATAAAATGAGATAACAAGACATATCAAGTCACCCTGATTTCTTTGATCACCCCTCCCTGTATGCACACATATATATCACTATTTTCCCTATCATGTTTTTGAATAATTCAACACCCATAGTCTTTCCAGTTCAATGCATTATAAAACACACTCAAGCTGAGTTTCAATCATATTAGACTGAAAGCTGAATTTTTTATGAAGGATTATTTAAAACAAAATGTGTCTTGGGCCCTACAGTCTCTGAAACCAAACAATCCTGAGAGTTCAGTGAAGAAATGTCAACACTGTGGAGAATTTTTCGATTCAAAAAATTAAAGGAATCCTGTTTGATGTATATTAACCATATCAATATTAACAACCTTCTGCTGGATTTCAGAAGTGATATGAGAGTGGCAGTATTATCAGGCTTGTATTTTAACTAGTTGTGAAAGCTCTAAAATACTTGTACTCACGCTGAACTTGACCTGCCTTTGGGACAGCTCCAGCAACACTACTACTGATTTCAGTAATGCCAATCTGCAGGCGCAGTTGAGGTTAGCCTCTTTAGCCTCATTGAACTTCAAGCATGTAAGGAGGGCCACCAGCCCCTGCTGACCAAACTCCAGAGCACTGTAGGCGTCTCCATGGGGTATTTTCTGCAGGATTTACATGGCTATTAGAGGTCTGTAGCACACTCCATCTTGCATGTGAGTTTGTTTCAGCATTTCCCACCTTTTTCTGTTTTCACATTGAACAGGCTTGGGGTCAGGATCTTCTTTACATGACAAGTCTTGGTTTACATTCTTCATCTACTCGAATGGCTGGGTTCCCCTTTCTTGGCCCAGTATGGGTGACAGCAATAGGGGAAACTCACTGAAAATGAGCTGGAGCCTTCCATTCCTATGTGTTTAAAAAAGTAAATTCCTTGCTTCTGGAGGATATCATCTACTCACACATTCTGGCTGTAGGTGCAAATGTTATGGAGAAAATAAAGGAAAAAATCACTTTCTCTAATGTTCACTGTAGAGGATTTCAACCTTAGACTGTCTGTCTTCCATTTGAAACGTTAACATAGCCACATATATATCCACACTTTAGGTCCTTTGCAACGTCACCCTCCTTCCTTCTGTACAGTCTCCTATAAGCTTGCCTAGAACTGCAAGAAAATCCTGTTCTCATGGACTTTATCACAGTCATTTTCTGGACTTCATGTTAAACAACTTATCCAGATAATCAGCGCACAGATTATTGTTGAATAGATTTAACAACGTTCTCAGCAGAATTAGCTCTCTAGAGGTAATCTATGGGATATGAGGAGATCGAGGAGTCTTCTATTATATTGTCTGAAAAAAAAACCAAAGGCAGCTAAAAAAATGCCAAAGCAGCAGAACAATCAGAAAAAACATAAACAATCAGGAGTTAAGAAGAAGCAAAGAAGCAGAAAAGTTCAAAAGCAGGAGAGACAAAGTGTGTCAACTCATTAGATTTCCTTCAATTTTTTTTTAAGGATGCTTTCATGTTTTGAGATGAGCATCTCTGCTCCAAGATATTGAGCACAAATAATATTGATTGACTGCAGTTATTTTATGCTCTCATGCCTTCTGTCTACTGCAGAACAAGTAACTGTTTGCAGGTCTCGTTGACTGTGTTAGCACAGCAAATGGAGGATGCTCTAGGTCTCATTTTGTAAGAATGAATTTATATTGACTTCAATAGCCAGAATTAATGAAATCTAGTCAAATAACTGAAAAGGTATTCCACAAGGTATTTTGCTTTAATTAGTGAGAAGTATTGAAGAAAATATGAGTCAGCTGAGATTTTTAAACATAACAGTATATTATTCTCCATTCATATCTGTCATATATTAATGCTGCAAACATAACTCCAAATTGTGAATTGCGAGCTATTTGGAATTTGAGTGCCAATTCTTGGGGGTTTTTTATTATTATGTGTAGGTTTTCATCAGACAGAAAATATAATAATAAAAAAGTGTTACTATTTTAATTAAAATGAGACAATAGCTTAATCAGCAGCTGCTACTGGACAAGTTAAATTGTTCTTATGTGACACGGTGCAAATAGGAACATGTTCCCTTATGCAAAAATTGCAGTTAGTTGTTCAACAAAAAGATCATGAAAACAGAAGTATTTGTTTGTCTGTGACAGTTACCAACTTTTGACATACTCTTCTGTCAGCAAAAGCAGATTTGATAAGCGTAAGGAAAACTAAACAGTAAAGAAGGAGGTTTAAGCACACAGTTTGAGTTGATTGATTGCAGTATTTGGAAAGTAAGTGCCCTTTTGAATTTAGGCCATCAATGTACTGTAGGCTACAATGCATTTCTTCTGCACGGTTAAAACCTTAGCCGATTCTTACTGAGCCAAAAATGCTCTAAGTATTTAACTTCAGTCATCTGAAGGGCTGAACACTGCAAAACGTGAGGGGTTTTATATACCCCTCAGATCAGATTCCTATAATTTTGACTGGATTAGCAGCCTTGTGGTACCACAGAACCATTTGGGAAACAATACATGGCTTTCCCTCCTGAGTTTTGACAGCTTTTCCCCCCACCCATGTTTCTGGAAGCGGCTGGGGAACTTCAGGCCTTGTCATACTTTTCTGCCCCATGTTTCACAGGCTGATACTAAGTCAGACATCACAGCTGTGCTTCTGGAGGATCTGTTTGTTCTGTGCTCTTCTTCCAAGGAAAAACATGTCAAGAGTTTAAATATGTCATTGGTAGAAAAGTTATGAAGAAAACTCCTTTTACTGAAAACAGTTTCACCCTTGTTGCAACATTTTGCTTTCCTCTCACAAGATTCTTAATATAAATATGAAAACAATTGGAGACCTCAGATTTCTGCAGTCTGCTTTGCTGTGATGTTAAGTGGTTTGTCCTCCTTATCCTGGATATATCATTAATTTTGTCCATCGTTACACTGCATACATTGCATACGTAATCACATGCAAGTTTAGAGACATGTACGTAAGACAGACATAGAAACACTGTGGGAAGCTTCTCTGTATCTCAAGCAACTATTTCCCATAAAAAGTCCATAGCAGATGGATATCTGTCTTAGGGTCTCAAAAATTCTACCTTTTCATTTGGGAAAACATGTATTTCTTACCCTCGCTGCCACTAATTCTCTGGCCAGGCTCTTTTCAGTGGTGCCCAGCGACAGGACAAGGGGCAACGGGCACAAACTGGAACACAGGAAGTTCCGCCTGAACATGAGGAAAAACTTCTTCACTGTGAGGGTGACAGAGCCCTGGCACAGGCTGCCCAGGGAGGGTGTGGAGTCTCCTTCTCTGGAGAGATTCAAAACCCGCCTGGACGCAGCCCTGTGCAGCTGCTCTAGGTGACCCTGCTCTGGCAGGGGGGTTGGACTAGATGATCTCCAGAGGTCCCTTCCAACCCCTGCCGTTCTGTGCTTCTGCGATTCTGTAATGCTGAGACAGGGATCATGCTCTGGATGATAAGATATTTTTCTGAAAACGTGGCACCTGTAACTCTTCCCTCCTTGCTGAAGAGCTGCTTATGAACTGCCAAAAATTGTCAGCTTGTATCTGTATCAGCCCATTGAACCGGAACTTCCAAGTAATGCCTCAGGATATATTTTGTTTGAAACTCTTAGAAACTAAGTCATAAAGTTTGGTGACAAAGATTTTGTGCAATGAACTCTGGAAGGCTCCCTCTACCTTATTTGAAAACTTGAATTCAGACCACTCAATGTAGCTGCACTTACTTTCTTCTGCCTGGCTGTGCTTAATTTATTCACTTGTGGTTAAAAATTACTGTTCTTAGGAGTTAACATACTATGCAAAGGCAGATGAAAATGGATAGTTTAGGAATAATAACTAGCTTTCTCCCTTTCTGGGGACCTGCCATTTATATAAAAGGTTACTCCTTTCCTGTAAATCTAAGAACTGACCCTTATTCCTTTATTACAAGAAGACTACTTGATTAAAGAATTGAGTTAGTCAACTGTTAGGAAGATTTTTAAAAAATGCCTCCTTTCTTATTTTAACCATTGGAAGAAAGATGTGGATAATTGCTAGGAAGGTATCCTCTGATATATGTGTACAGTTATATAATTCGTCATGTGCTACATAGCTCACTTTACTACTGATATCATCCCACTGATTCCTCCACTACTGAGGCAGAAAAATGGATAACAAGTTTGTGGTTCTGTAACCAAGTGAAAGCTCAGAGTTTTGTGACATATGACAGAATGTAAGTGAACAATAACTTAAATTTCCACTGCCAGACAGAGCTATGCCACATATTGTGGAAAATTATGCCTACTGATTATAATTCTTCTGGATCCAGAGCCCATCAGTGCCTATTATTAAGGACCATGAAGGCATGAACATGAACCACAGTGCGCTTGTTATTAGGCTGATCATGTTGTCAATCAGCCTCTAAGGATCTTAGGAATGGCTTTTGGTGATCACTGAACGTATTCATTTGAGTTTGTGAGAGAGCTGTTTTGAGCCACCTCTTTTGTTCAGTATTTGAGGAGATACTGTGTAGTTCTGCGTGCTAGACATGGTGTTAATGCCAAATTTTGGACACCTGATTCTGGAAAGGAAATATTAAATTGCCGGAGAATGAATAATCAGACAGATATTAACTCCATAGGAGCCAAGAAGTCAAATCTTTCAGAAGCATTTCAGCCAAAAATTGTAGAAAATGAATCTTGATTACATGAGTGGCCAAATATACGATGTGTTTGGAACCACTTAGAGATGACTGAACGCATATGAAATCCAGAAAAGCAGATTTCTTTCTTGAGTTCAGAATTTTTTCTTTAACACAAAGAGAAGAAAAGCATCCACACCATTGACAAAGGGGCAAAGTATTACACTAGTTGATTTTTAAAAATATGTTTTAGTGTCATGCAGTTCACTATTTAGCTGAAAAATATTTTATTGCAAGGAAAAGGAGGTGGCATTATGATCTGGCATGGGGATAAAAGATCATTCTATGAAGTCTGGAGTAACTTGGTAGGAATACACAAGGCACAGTCTTTTAAATGATAGTTCCATGCTTCTCTGAAACAAAGATTGATTCATTGTTCATAATTTGGCATGAGCTGCCATACATAACTGTCAAGAAAAACATATATAATGATAAAAATAGAAGTTGCAAATATACGGTGTTGTTACTCTCAGACTAAGAAAGGGATATTGTTCTATTTCCTGTTCTTTCATGTTGCTGTTCGTCTGCAGTCCTGGCTTCCTCTGATTGCTCTTCTTAAAAGATGAAAGGCATTCCTCTTCATTTGGAAGAAGAAATTTTACGAGAGACCATGAACTGCAATCCAAAAGGCACTCTTTACAAACGTCATCTTGAAAATGTTTTCTGGAGAAAAATGAATTTGAAGTTCTGATCCACAAATACCTCTATATAGCAAGATCCCTGTGCTTCCTTTAGGGAGAAAAATGTCACTATTATTTCCACCTGCTGATAGGTAATGCCAGCAGGAAGAACAGATAATGTGAGTACAGAAATAATCTGTAGCTCTTTACACTGTGTTTATATTGCAACATGATCTAAAATTGTCATGGCAAGAAACAGTCATTTTACATGGCAATCAGAACACTGTAGAGATCTGAATTGTTTTTTTAAATTAAGAACAAAAAGGTTAGAAAGTAATAACCTCTAAAATACTCAAAATAAAAATACAAAATCATACATGCATTCCCAGTACCTGTACATATTTTTATGATTCCTATGAGAGCAGTAACTTCATTTTGATTTTCCATCATTTAACTTGGTTAGCTCATATCAAAAAGTGAACTTTCTTAGCACAGTCAAAGCTGCTAATTGTTGATTTGTAGACGGACAAGTTACAGTTATGGTGGTAATACCTCTATTTGCTTTTTGTGTACATGAATAACAAAGGCTGCAGTGACAATATCCCTTGGTGTCACTTTCTCTTTCCTGTTTTTCCCATTGCATGTTATTCTTATTATGAGATTAATATATATATAAAAGAGGCATCTGAAAGAGAATTACAGTCATAAGCATTATGTATAGGTATAAAAGGGTATTGATTAAGAAGTGACTCCAGTATGAAAGAGACATTTCTGTGGGAGGTAACAGGCAAAGTATACAACAAAGCAGACAAGACTTCATGAACTGCACTTACCCACTAATACTTTTCACTGCCTGGAACAATCCAAGTGGCAGAGGAGCAGGCCTTGAGGAGGTGCCCATCCTGGGATAAATCCTTCATTCTCCTCGTAGACAGTCTGACTACAGGGAGCAGTGTTGTACCATGGTGCAGAAAAGTGTGGGCTTTGGCATACCTGCCAGTATCCCGAACACAAAAATGAGATGGTTAATTTGCATACATGGACATACTTTGCATAAGAATGGAAACAAGATGGACAGGGGGAAAAAAAAGGAGAAAATACATTATCCACTCTTCTATATTTTCTTTGAGAAGGTAAGGCCCTTTCTCACAACAGTTCATAATTTTGTTCCAGCTCTGTACATTCCTAGTCTTGCTCTCCCTGAATGAATTGATTTTCATTCTCCATTCTGTTTCAAGTCAATCAACCTATTTTTTTCATCCATTTTTACATAAAATTACCTGCACTGGGTCAGATCAAAGGTCTACCTACTGTAGCATCCTGCTTCTGACAGGGGGCCTAGAGACAAGTATAAACGCAAGGCAAGCACACAGTGCTACTTCCCTAGTCTCCTTCCTTCTGGGGATTTATGATACAGAGACCTGAACAAGAGGTGGCATATTTATATGCACTTGTGTTCAATACATTTTTCTTCCATGAGTTTTTCTGTTCATGTTCTCATCCCAAACAGACATTTAGCATCGACAACATCCTGTGGCAAGGAAAACCATTGACAAAATCATAGAATACTGGAACAGTGCTGTTTACCTCTCCCGTTCATCGTGCTCACTTGTGGAGATACGATGCAAGATAGCTCTCCTGCTAGTACCTCAGAAAAAGAACCAACGCACAAATCAGCAAACAACTCTTCACAACATGTCTGTGACCTAGGCAGTGAATTGCAGTTCACAAAAGTGGAGCTGCCTCTCGTCATGTCTAGGAGTACCTGCATGTGTATGGTTGGAACCCTCTCCCCTAGTTGTCCCACATGTAAAATGGGAGTAATAGCTCCTCTTTTTTCTAACAGGACTTTTGTGTGGACAAATGCATCAGAGAATATCATGTACCTAGCCACTATGTTCGTATTACTGTAATAAGGAAAAACAGTTTTGCTAAAATCCCATCATTTCCACTAGAAATCGTATCCAAGAAGAAAGATGATACACAAAGGATAAGTCATACTAAATTAAAAAGAAAAATATACTGTTAAAATAAGGATGATAAATGGCGATGGAAGGAAAAATGGTAAAAATACTCTTTTAGTTTTTTGTTTATTTTAGTTAGTTTGTTTGTTTCTTTGTTTTAAATCCATGATACCTAGTCTAATAATCATATCCATTTGCAGTGCTATGCGTGAAAATAATGGTCATGTCATGAGAATATATTCCTGGAATTTATATGAAAATACACACAGCACATCTTTTCTGCATAAATTCTTATTCTCTATAATTTATCAAATGCTGCATGGCCTGTTGTAAGATCGTATATTATGAACAGTGAGACTTCTTTTCACTTTAAATAAGCACTTGCTTACTTGCCATGTTCCAAACTCTTTCTTGCCTTACACACTGTTTGCTATCCTATTACAGTTAGTTAAAAATACAATTGGAATTACTCTATATCGTCCCTACTGCCACCTCTTGTCCAAATAAATGAAAAGAATATATACGTATCCATACATTTACACTTACACTGTTATATATGCATTATGTACCTCATCAATCAGCATTACAGATAAAACACCCCACTTGTTTTGGAATTTCTCAATTTTCAATGTAGGGCTAACAGACCTCTTCACTGTTGTATAGCTGAAGGTATATTTCAATACTGCTCCCGCGTAAGGACTTCTTTCAAAGCATCAATGGTCCTCCGAGTGTAGTTTTCATTCACCTGATGGATGTGAGGTGTCTTTTCCTGTCTTTCTCTAAATTAGGCTTGCTCATTATTTTACTCCTCTTCTTTGGTCCACTGAGTGGAATAAGAACATCCATATCTTCCTCTTTGTTTATTATTTTGGAAGTTCACTATAACTGAGTTCTGGTGTAACTTTTAGGCATTCTCTTTGGCTGAGTCAGTAGTCTGTGGGGAGAGCCTTTTTCTCCTCTTCCTGCCATTAACTTGTCCTTGAAGAGTCCTGATGTCTCAGTCCTTTATTTCTAGCTCCTGCTAGCAGATGAGGCTGTGAAATCTCTTTTTGGCATTGCAGTTGTGCAGCAACAGGCAGTCATAGGACAACCATCCATTCATCCTCTTCAGTCCTTCCTTGGGTAAAGATCTTTAGTTTTGCTTTTTCAACACTTTTTCCAGTGAAATCTGATTGCTTAAGAAATAGAATGTGTATGGAGAAAAACACCTCATCAAGGAAGGGAAGCAGTAATTTATCCAAATCTGTGTAAGTGTTGGCAGTCTAGTGACAATCGACTAAGCATCCTTCCACTCTGCCTTCCCCCAAAGGCCAGATTAGACCCCCTTCTGCAAATTAGACCTTATACCTAGAAACCCTCACACAAAAGGACTGCTTACACTCCTTAATCCCTATCAGAAATGCCTTGGCCACATTACTGTCCAATCTGCATTAAATTGGTGATGTATGCATTTATCTCAGGGATAGGCCTGTAACAGTAGCTCTGTTTGCTAGCCTTTGAGTTGATGAACATTTCTACTTTCATTGCTTGGAAGGAATGCATTCACTCTTGGAAATGAAACAGTGCATTTTCCTGCTCTCTGAAGTTGCTTGTTTCATCTCTGATGTTCCTCAGCAGAGACACTAGCTTGTTAACACTGACTTCCAAGGGTTCTTCTGTGCATGCGTATCTACAGGAAAAAAAAAAATGTATGATAAGCAAATGACATCAGTAACTAGCTTTTGCATGGGCCATCGATGTTTAAAAGGTAGGTAAATATGTTGTGATGTGGCAGTTTCTACGTGTAAATAAAATATACCAAAGCTTCTTTAGCCATCTTACCTCCCCATCCTGTAATTTGGAAGAGCCACTGCCAAGGGTATCTGCTTCAGCAGCTGCTTTTGGCTTGCCTTCTCCGAGAATTAGGGACTCAGATTAGGCAGTAGCTGGCAAGGATTATCCATGGGAACCTCATTTGAACTGCCCATGAGTTATACATGACAAAATCTAATATACCTGCAAGTATTGTAAAAATAATACTTCTTCTTATAGCATTGATATAAATGTTTGTCCATGTTGTGGAATGTGACAAAGTCTTACTGAACCTCTGAGGGATTTATTTTCACTGCTTCTGCCTCTCAGTCTTGATGAGGGTTAAGGAATCCTATGCTCTGGATATTTTTACATAGAGAGTTGAATAGTTGAAATAGGTTTCAGGATAGTTTGGCAGGGCAAGAAGAGAAGGCAAGAAACTTTTTATTGGCTAATTCTGCCGTTTGGTGGTTCCTTCCTGAACCTAAGGAGATAAAAAATATGTATATAGGGTGAAGTAAAGAGGAGGAAATAATGAGACACAAAGATTGTCTTATTTAACACTAAAGCATTTAATAATTCTAGATGTCATTAAAATTATTATAATGCAGGTTACCAAGAGCACCATGTCATTCATCATACTTTATGTTGCAAGTGGTACTGTTAAGAACATGAGATTTTGGCCTTACATGGCATATCTTCCATCTCTTTAAGTACTTTAACACTGTTGGCACCTTAATACTGCAAGTCACATCTTATCAAGCAGCTCTACAGTATGAGTGTGCCAAGACATTTAACTTCATTAACCTTTTATTCTTTCCAGATTACCAAAAGAAGAGTAAGAAATGAAAAAGCAAAGATAATGTTGTTTGCACTTCCTTACACTATGCAGAAATTGAAATGAAGCAGTGAAAATAATGAATTGTATAGTTCTGATAAAGTATAATTGGCTATGTAAATCTGTGCAGACTAATTCATGTTACAAGCCAGTTGTTCAACTGGTGTAAGTCAGTGTATCTCTAGTGATGTCAGTGGTGTTATGGTAACTTAAAATCTCTGCAGATATGAATATCTATTGCATTGTCTGTATTGCTGTCCATATGTGTCCTCTCAAATTCTTTGGAGCTAGCCTCTTTGTTAGAGAAATCAATGTTAGCTACAGTGAAATAAATGGATATTGTTATAAAGCCTGATTCAAGGCTCTCAGCACCTAGGTAATATTTTATTCGGCTTGTTCTAAAGTCTATCCTACAGATTTTAGTGCAGCAAAGGTGTTCAGATATTTTCAGGACCGTAGGTAATTTGTGATGATAACAGGCATGCAAGGCTTTGTTTACCGGTTATTCCGCCTGCCCCTCGCTGCTGTTTGCCCATATTAGTAAGCAGATGTGCAATAACGACTCTGTGAAGTCAGTAGCAGAATGGATATCAGGCTAACGACCCTAAGACTCTTATACTGTGTGAGCATACAATGTTGTATACAGAATCACATTTTCAGATGCAACAGGAAGTCAGAACATCTGGCTTGTATTGTAAATGTTCTTTATCTATCCTTTAAAGATTTGTCTGAGTGGCATAAGAAAATCTGAAACTATATCCTGACAATTTTTCAAACACCTTGTTATTATATTTGCAGATTATTAATAATGCAAGAGAATTAAACTTGGAATTAGTGACAGTTCACAAAATATGTGAATCTCTCAGATTATTGTTCGTATCTGTTGACCTATCCTCCAGTGACATGTCCTTACCAATATCCCTTACACCTGGTCTAATGGATATAGAATGATATGAATCGGAGTACTAGTGTTTCAAATTTGCTAACTAATAGGTTAGCCAGACTGCAGACCAGTGGAGAATTCCCTCTCATCTCCTATTCAATGTCTAGGCAGTTGAACTAACATGAGAAAAAAAGCCAACACAATAAAAATACTGACTGCAGTTCCCATAGCACAAAAGGACAGTACAGCACAACAGTGCAAAGGATGTAACGTATATTCAAAGCACAGAGACTGTCAAGTATGGGAACATGGGCCTGACACATGGACTCAGCCAATGGGCATTGATTTTATTTCTTAGCATTGCTAAAATATAGTTTGTAGTCTACTGACACCTGTTACAAATAAATGCTATTTGATACAAATTTCAAATTTTACTTCAATCCAGGAAATAACCACCTGGTACAGTATTAGCTCAAGGAGAGAGTGCCCACCCACTAGTATTTCCTGCAGCAAGGCTTCTTATTCTACTCTGAATGCGTATGTAAGAGTTAATCAGCTCTACCTATGATTCAGCTTAAGTGTCTGATATAGTCACAGCCTGAGTTATTTGGTTCTTTTATGTCATTACTCTTGTCTTACGAAAAGGTTAAGATCTAAGTAGTCAAAAAGTACAGTTGCTTTATAAGGCTCAATATCTGTTTGCTTTGCAGGATAGCACAGTTTTTAGTCTGTGGTTTTAACAATTTCAAGTACATCTATTAAATAATGCCTTCTTAGATGGATACCTAAGACACACACAGTTTCCAGCAGGGTTTTACATCAGAATTAATCTAATGAAAGATAAGCTAGAAAAAATGATTTGTGTAAATCTTAATGGAAAACATGTTTTTCTATGTATTTTTTTGATTAAAAGTTTGAAAAAAGTAGCTTCTGGCTGCTGCATCTGCCAACAAGATAATAAGTTAGCATCCCTGTGTAGAATAAGGAGCGATGACTCCCCTGTGCAGCTCAGAGGGGAAGCCAACTTAAAATCTCTTGCAGGTGTCACCTAAAGAGGACCAAGAAGGCAGGAAACACAGAGAATATTTCTCTCAGAGGTTCCGAATGGTTCATGTCAAACATGCATGTGTTTGTGTGTTTATAAATAAATATATAAATATATGTAAACATAAGCCTCACCTCTCAGTGGACAAGAAAAGAGCAACGGATGTCACCTATGTGGACTTCTGTAAGACCTTTGACATGGTCCCCCATAACATCCTTCTCTCTAAATTGGAGAGATATGGATTTGATGGGTGTACTGTTCAGTGGATGAGGAATTGGTTGGATGGTCGCATCCACAGGCTAGTGGTCAATGGCTCAATGTCCAGATGGAGATCAGTGACAAGTGGTGTCCCTCAGTGGTCTGTATTGGGATCTTTAATATCTTCATCAATGACATAGACAGCTGGATCAAGTGCACCCTCAGCGAGTTTGTGGATGACACCAAGCTGAGAGGTGCAGTTGACACGCCTGAGGGACAGGAAGCCATCCAGAGGGACCTGGACAAGCTTGAGAAGTGGGCCCATGTGAACCTCATGAGGTTCAACAAGGCCAAGTGCAAGGTCCTGCACCTAGGTTGGGTCAAGCCCTGGTATCAATACAGGCTGGGGGATGAAGGGATCGAGAGCAGCCCTGCTGAGAAGGACTTGGGGATACTGGTGGATGAAAAGCTGGACATGTACCAGCAATGTGCGCTCACAGCCCAGAAAGCCAACTGTATCCTGGGCTGCATCAAAAGAAGGGTGACCAGCAGGTCGAGGGAGGTGATTCTGCCCCTCTACTCTGCTCTGGTGAGACCCCACACAGAGTACTGTGTTCAGCTCTGGAGCCCCCAACACAAGAAGGACATGGACCTGCTGGAGCAAGTCCAGAGGAGGGCCACAAAAATGATCAGAGGGCTGGAGCACCTCTCCTATGAAGACAGGCTGAGAAAGTTGGGCCTGTTTAGCCTGGAGAAGAGAAGGCTCCGGGGAGATCTTATTGCAGACTTTCAGTACTTAAAGGGGGCCTATAAGAAAGATGGGGGAAAACTATTTAACAAGGCCTGCTGTGATAGGACAAGGGGTAATGGTTTAACAAAAATGAGTGGAGATTTAGACTAGATATAAGGAAGAAGTTTTTTACAATGAAGGTGGTGAAGCACTGGCACAGGTTGCCCAGAGAGGTGGTAGAAGTCCTATCCCTGGAAACATTCAAGGTCAGGCTGGATGGGGCTCTGGGCAACCTGATGTAGCTGAGGATGTCCCTGCTCATTGCAGGGACGTTGGACTAGATGGCCTTTAAAGGTCCCTTCCAACCCAAACTATTCCATGATTCTACGATTTATCATTTATGTTTAAACACATCTGTATACATATACACATAAACATAGAAGATACAAATACAGATATACATATGCACATGCAGACAGGATATGTATCTGCGCAAATGTATAGTGTGCTGAGATGTACACATATATTTCATTTTTGCATGTTTATTTACGTATATTTGCATGTCATATATTCAAGTTTAGAGACACATAAGTAGCATCACCTTTCCAATGTTTTTCTTTCTCACACCTTTCTTGGCCATTGTACATGGGAACATAAATCGCAAATATATATAATTCACACGTGTGTGTAGTCACAAGCACACATTAGGTCTATATATGTGTGGGGAGAGAATGGGATGGCTGCGGAGGGAGGGAGGGGGAATGGGTGTGCATTCTGTGTGTTACCCATGCATGCACACACGCCCATGAGCATGCACTCAACACACACAGACATAATTCTCCACTACCTGTTTTGCCATGCAACATAAACAAGGCCACTGTTTATCCCAGGGGGTTAATTTGGTCAGACTTTGATACATCACTTTGTGCCTGTTGTTAATATTTTACTCCAAATGTCATATCATCTTTTATCTTTTATTTATGGTGATCTTCATATTCATTTCTCAACCAAGGCAGTCACTTCAGGGAGAGAAGGCATTGATCTTTAATTTTTTTCTTTTCCCTTTGTATTACATACTTTTGGCCCTTAAGAAAAAGTACAGACTGTGAAAGAGAGAAAAAAGATAAGGGGGAAGGAAAAAAACCCTCATACTTTGGGAATTCTTTCCTGGAAGTTGAACAAGAACCAGCCTTTTTCACTGACTAGGAGATGTGGCTGTAAATAAGAAACAAGTTTCATGAATTTGTGTTTAGGTGGGACATAACTCGTATACTACTTTTGAATTGAACCCTGAATGTGAAAAGGTAGGCAGAGAAGAAACTTGGAGAAGGAAGATACGAGTTTGGAAATACGAATAGCATAGCTCTTTGCATAAACTTTCAATAACTTGACCTGCAGCCCTAACAGATCAACCTATTAGATACATGATTGCTATTTAAAGAGTTAGAATCCTTACTATTTTTTTCCCCTTGAATAGTAGTTAGCTGGAGTTGTGAATCAAGGTCTATGTTCTGTCTAGTGTAATACTGCCACTGAATAATCAATTTTCCTGCTGCCGATACAAATGGACAAGAAAGATTACCTAAACAAAGATTTCAGGTATATCTTGCTTTTTTCAAGATCAAACAAGTATTACATAAATTCCGAAAAGTCTGAATTCTTAGCAAAATATTATTAAATCTCTCTTAAAGTGTCCTTTTCTTTCAATCTTCCATCTCTTCACTTCAATTCAATCTCATCTTTTCTTCTCAATCATACTTTTATTTAAATCATATGCGTGTGTGTGCGTGTGTATGTGCATGCGCGTGTGTATAAGCTTCTCATGGCACTGCATTCTGCAATATGGACACAACTTGCTTGCCTAATCCCACTTTGTTGTCTTGGGAAATCCGCAGATTTGATATTCTGGCAAAATGGTCTACTGAAATCATATATATTATGGGAAATTCTTTAGTCATCACCAAATGACTGAAATGTCATTACTCTGAAATTCTGAAAAGAAATGTTAAATCAGTCTGCTCGGCAAAACCTGTTGAATCCCAATTTGGGTATCAGCACAGACAAAAATTTCAATAGTAGCTGGAGAGAAGTAAGAGTGGGACAATTCATGATAAGAAGTCTGTTGAGACTTCATATGAATTCATGCTGACAGGCTTCTCTGCACTTAATTAGCTGCTAGTCATTTTTATGCATCATTCAGACTGCAGTATAGAACCACTGGCATGGGCTGGGGTAGATGTAATGGTACACCACATTGGACTCAGTCCCAGCTTTAGGGTGGCTGTGTGAATGCACATGATAATAAAGAAGAATTTGACTACTCCACCATGGGTGCAATTTATTCAGTCATTTCCACATTCAGGTGATTTGAAGAGCAGAGGTCTAGACAGTCCCCATTACTTTCCATTCATTCTGTATTCACCAGAGGCAATCTGGTCCCAATGAATACTCTATTCTACTGTACAAGTGTCTTATGTATTTAAGGAAATCATTAACCTACTCAATAAGAAACATATTCGGCTGCTCTTTTTTGTCTTGATGCATGCAGCTATGTCTTGGGTGATGGGCAGCTGCGTGTGTGAAGATGGGAAAGACGGACTTGGAGAGAATCAGTTATTTCTTAAATTCATGCACAATGCATTATGTCATCAACAAGAAAAATACGAATCCTGTTCTGGCTATTGCATGTTATCCAGGGAATCAGAGTATGATATCACAGTTCATAAAAGTTCATTTTCGCTTCAGAAGCACAAAAAATGCTCTATTGAAGTCAGACCACAATCCACATGGGTTATGCTTGATTATGTGAAAAGAATTTGACTCAAAAGGAAATTACTGTAATACCTAAGCAGTTTAAATGAAAATATAAATAAGGTCAGAATATAAATCGTTTATATTCCATCCTACTCATTTCCTTATGTGAACATAATTGTGGACAATACAAAGCTGAAAATCTAAGTGGAGTTTAAATCCTTGAACTTCTTCAGGCATTTGTGTGGAGTTTCACTTACCATTTAGTGAATTAAATTATTTTTTATAACTCAGGGAAGTGACAGGCCTAAGTGTTCTGGGGAAATTAAATGGTCTCTGAATGGTGACGAAACTTACAAGAACAATAGACCAAGAATACCACCTGATTTTGAAGGTGCTTCTTATGGGGCACCCCCTTATGGGGCACATATGTCTTTCATCTAACTGGGTGCCTATGTAATGAGTGGGATTGCCCCATGCACCCTAACTACCCTGGTGAGAAAGACAGCTTTAATGGGAGATTCAAACCACTTAAGATTTGAATGTCCCTATCTGAATCTCTAGTAATTACAAAGGGAAGTCCCATCTGTCATCCAGCTGAAGGGAAATAATGTTCAATATTAGTCACCCCTGTTTTAGGTGGCCAAATTAGATGGGATGTACCTGAACCATAGACCTTTCCTTCATGCTGTTAGGAAGTAGTCCACATATGGTGAGTTTTGTCTTGAGGAGGTTATTTTTACGTAAGGAGGAAGTAGATCTGGTGCCTGAAGCTTAGATAATAGCTCCTGGAAACAGCAGCCTCATCCGAATCTGGACTCCTTGGCCATATTGTGGGGAAACTGGGCCCAGCTCCTTTGGGATATTTAACCACTGAGCTTGATCCAGTGGGAGTTAGTCATTAAAGTACCTGTGGGAAGTTGAGGCCTAAGGGCAAGACCCCTTTACTTCCCAGTGACTTCCATTAGAACTGCAACGCTCTCATTTCACCCCCCACCCTGCAAGGGGTCTGAACTGTTTTCTCCAGTAAAATTCCAGTTCATTTTTTGTGCAGTTTGTTCCAGATGCTCAGCACCTGTTGAAACCAATATATGTTAGTCATCTGGTCTCCCAGAATTATGCTACTGAACACATAATAGTGTACAACTTCACTATCTCTTTCTGATAAACTAAACCACAGCTAAAGACTGTTTCCTGCAATATCTAATGTTGTAGTCAGTTCTGATAAATATCCATGCTTTTTTAAAGAGTTATTAAAGACATCTTTTCTGTTTGCTAGCCTGCTCTTTTCCACATATTCACAAAGGCAGTGGATATTCTTATAGGGTTAATTTTCTTAGCTTTTGGTTTTAGATTCATAGAACACATTGTGTCCAACCTTAATATTTTACACTGTAAGCCATATCATCTTTTATCTTTTATTTATAGTGATCCTCATATTAATTTCTCAATAGCAGCTGGCACAGCAGGAGGGACAAGGCATTGATCTTCCAATTTATCCACTACTCTTACATATCCTGAGGTCGAAGCAGCCTAGAGAGATTGATGGAGCTCTGGCATCTGTCCAGCGGCTGTGTGTTTCTCATGCATGAAAATCAACAACAGGAAACCGAAATTTGACAATTGGCAGTAATATCAGCGACCTCTGTAATAAATATAACAGGATGGTCTTCAATAATTTAATGGAATATCGGGTATTCCATAATGAAAAATCAGCCATGTGAGAGTGTGTGTATATAGCTTTGTGAGATTCTGTATATGTGTGCTTAGATGTGTACACATACAGCTGCAAACACCAATATGCAATTTATTTTATTTACAGACCAGAAAGTAATAAAAGTTATCTATGACGAGATTAGTTGTATTATTTCTTTGCTAATGCAGGAAAAGTAGTAAAATTAAAGGGCTGTCATGTTTGCAACAGTTAGGTAAGAATACACACACACACGCACGCACACACACGTATGTACATGTATTTTCTCTAACCTTACAATATGAGTCTCAGGGCTTCACTCTAAGTTGTGACTAGTATCTTAGAATCATTCATACAGTCTGCTAGGGACAGGCCTCTGAAGGATCACACAAAGAGAAGACATACTTAATCATTGTATTGTTTGTAGTTGCACAACAGAGTTTGACAGCTCCTGCTGTATCACTTCCACTTTTTATCTTTTTAAAAACAAGCAGTTGACCTACATTGTTAGCAGTTATGAACCACAGCTCAATCCTACTTTCCAACATCAGTCCTATCTCCTACCCCTGGTCATACTCAGTATGAGAAAATGCTATCTCATGTTTACTCTTAGTTGAATGTATCTGCTGTAGGCAGGTTACAGGGCTTTGTAGACACAATTTTAAATACAAACTTTATCAACTCTCTCTGCTGAGTGCATCTAAACACAGAAATGCTGTCCTACTCAATGGAGGCTAAAAGTATCTATCTAAAACCTGGTTAGCTAAGACATACAAAAGTGAAGCTCTGTAGAAGAAGGCGGCACTCTGAGCAGCAGTTACTGCACAAGCACACACTGTAAAAAGTTCCAGGTAAAACTGCAGCTTGTGCTCCTAATTATGCAACACACAGGAAATGTTAAAGTCAATGTCATGCTCACTGCCATTTCTCCTACACGGCTTTTGCTGTCTGGGTTTGTTTCTCTTCCTCCTTTGCTTGCTATCTTCCAATCACCCAGAAAACCAGCAACAATTCACACAGTCCCACCACAGGGCTGGAGCTTTCTAGCTCCTCAACCCATGACTCAGATGAGAGGATCTGGGAGAAACTGAAGGGTTTGGAGGTAAAAGCAGCACTGCAGCTGGTGACCAAATAACCCTATAGAAAGAGACAAATGCTCCGTGACACGGCCTACGCACAAGGCAAAGGGACTGAAAAGACTGAAAAAGTCCACCTTATACATGGAGCCATTGCATATGCTCTGAAGGTGCGATTACAAATACCAGACCTGAGTTAGACTTAGGAGCACTCTGGAATTGCGTGTCATGGTTGTAATTATGGAGCTGCTGGGGACACCTCTGTTCACTTTGGAGCTGCATCCACTGCTGGCAGTATTCAGCTACATATTACTTCTGAAATAAAGATAAATCTCATTCCCTATAGGTCTTAAGAAATCAAAAAGAACGGAGGAGTCAAGTATCTTTCTACCAGACACTTTAAAAGCTGCAGAAGAAAAATTCCCCTACTACTCAGGGTGTTCTTTGGTATCTTAGGAAGACCATGCATGGTCTGAGGCACAGACTCATTCCCTTTAACAGTCCATGATGTAGTGTTTGTATAAAAGGTGTCATGTGACCTGTTGAGCTTTATGTTGTAATGTGGCTGCTTTAAAAAAGCTCACAGTTTTAATGGCCATAGTAAACAGAATATCTTACTTAACGCTCACAGCAAAAGGCTATGAGGGGCTTTAAAGTACAGTACAGAAATTGCAAGAAACTACTGCAAGCTATTTTTCTATTTTAAAGCTTTTTGTAACTATGAAGACCCTTTATTCTCAGAAATTCAGTCTCCTGTAAAGAATCCCAGCTTGTGAAGTGTACTTACTAAGAAAGGATAAGAAGCCTCTGAACATTTACCCAAATCTAGGAACATGCTTAGGCTGGTTTTTTGTAAAGTTTTTTGAAAATATTTAAATATATTATTTTTCACTACTGGCTTCAGCTGGGACTATAACAGGAAATGTTGATAAAACGAGAGAGGCTCTTCTCATGGTATTTCTGGACATAAACAGTAATAGAAGTGCCAGAGATTTCACAGGAGAGACTGCTTTTATGATATTTCCTTCTCAATTTTATTATTTTATGGAGTTCAATAATGTCCTGGGTGCTTCAAGTACAGGTAAGATGAATAGTGCATACAAAACCAAAAATGGCTTCTGTCCCAAGGTGCTTCCAATCTGATTTCATGCAATGGCAAGAAGAAAGAGAATAACAAAACAGAATGAAATGGCAAAAGACAGAGACTAGATAATTATGACTATCTAATAGTTCAGTGATTGCATACATGCTTCACAACAGTTACCTGTAAACCCACAAATTCTCCTGTAAAATATGTGTAGGTTTTGAGAAAAAAAAAAAGGGGGGGGGGGGGCAGAAGCTTTACATTTGTTTGGGGTTTGCTTTCCATTGTCTATGCACTGTATTTTCACTTTACAGTGATAAACCTCTGAGCCTAGGACGCTCAGTGTTGCCAAGAATGGGCAGCCATTTCTACCAAGGTGACCTTGGAAAGGAGACCCCTGCATCACCAATATTGGTCGTCTCATTTGACACACAAACAGCTTATTAGGAACCCTCACAAACATCTTGGAATTAATAAGGGTTTCCACAGAAGGGCTGTTCTGCAATATCATTCCACTTATAGTCAGAAAAGACCTTCTGTTTTCCATACCCATCACTAGCCATGGATACATTTAGACTCCTCTTATAGATCTTTTCCATTCCATAGCTTCTCCATTTCTCTGATCATCCTATTAGTGTGAATTGCCCAAAATTCTAGATAAGGGATTAGCATGCATAGTGCAATGCCATTAGTATTTCTCTGTTTGTGCTCATGATATGCCCAAAGATTACGAGTAGTGAAATCACACTGTTACTGCATAGCTGACAACCTGCAGATCATGAACAATTAATATACAGATGCCTTTTCCACACCTATGACACTGTCAATTTACTGCTCCAGTTCTTAAGATCATTCAGCTCTTCCCTTACAATGTTCTGATCAGCCTGTATCCTTGGCATTTCCCTTCAATTGAATGTCATCAGTGAATTTCTTTAGCAATGACTTTTTTTTTTGATGAGCTCATTACTGAAATTCTTAAGTAAGATAAAATTTGTCCTAATATTCTGAAGAATTACCCATGTAACATCCCATCTACAACACAGTGTGCTCTGTTTTAAAGAATTTCTCAACCAACGTGTAAAACTTTTACAAGTCCCAAATGACATTAGTTAATTATTAATGTGAAAGTATCTGAGTAACTGTAAAAAAAAATGAACTCTTGTTCTTTTTTTTTTTTTATTTTATTTAACCAACAACCAATTCTCTAAAGAAGACACTACAGCCTTGCACTCTGGCAGCATGTTATTCTCAAATAGGAAAAAAATCTCTTGTTAATACCACCATATTCCATGTGCCAGGTCAGGGCAGCACCTTGTAATAACAACATAATGGGGGCATAGTGTGGGGAATTGTGACAGTGGACCTGAGGGAAATAAGTTAGAATGACAGGATAGGCTTTTTTTTTATATATATATATATATTTACCAACAGTTTTGCCTGAGGGAAAGAAGAAGGTGTTTCTGTCAAAACCAGAGAGACACCAAAACTGCATTTTCATTTTTCTGACTCACTCTTTTTCTTGTAATCTGATTTTTTTCAAGAATGTTACAGCTTTTCAGGACCCTGCGACAGTGCATATAACAAGTAGAGGAAAAATAGTGGCATTAGGAAAATATTTTAGTGTGAGATTTTTTGCTAGCAAAGAAACAAACAGGAAAGAGACAATTTTATTTTCACAGCTAATTTTAACCTTCCAACCTTGGAAAGTTTCAGAACTTCTGCCCCCTACCTCTGTGGTCCTCTGCTTTGCCTTATAAAACTCAGATGCTCTTCAGATCGCATCTCTCTAAGACTTTTGAAGTTTTGCCTGGTTATTCTTGTCCTCCTCCAGAGCCTTCCATTCAAAATGTTTTTGTATAAATATGGAGAATGAGAAGCCTGTATATATGCGTGCGCGTATGCACGTGTGTTAATGTCATTGACAATCGATAACATACTGTCAGCTACAAAGAATTAAATCACAGGCTGTGTTATGGAGGAAATGGGACAGTAGCAGTGCAAGGTGTGGGGCCCTTGGGCAAATGCTCGGTACAATTCCTGACATCATGCAGTCGTAGCACCAGGGAGAAGGAAGGAGTTCTAGAGGAAGCAAGGAGCACAGGTCGTGCTACTCCCTGGGGCCAGGGGCTCCAGGAAGCCCCTGGCCCTGCAGCTTCCAGAGAACGAAGCCTTATAGTTGTTACAAAGACTTGGACCTAGCTTATTACAGCTGGTACCTAGAGGAAAAGCAGTCTAAAATGAGTAAGAGTAGTAGAACCTGATGTTTAACTCAGAAAGCAGTGAAGGTAGTAAAACAGATAAAAAGAGGATGAAATATAGCTTGCCATGCTATTTGGAAACTAGCTGAGTGCATTACTTGGGCAGTACTGGATTTTAGTGGTAATGCCTCTTTTCTTGTTCCAGATAAAGGAGGACCAGGGAGGTAGGTTTTGAACTTGGACGTGATAGCTAATTCAGGAATTTCTATTTCTCCAGGGGTGAGTGCATGTACTGTGCAGTATTCAGTGTTGGCACAGCCTCACCTGGAGTACTGTGTGCAGTTCTGGGCCCCACAATTTAAGAAGGATGTGAAGGTCCTTGAATGCATCCAGAGGAGGGAAACAAAGCTGGTGACAGGGCTGGAAGGCATGTCCTGTCAGGAGCAGCTGAGGACTTTGGGCTTGTCTAGCTTGGAGAGAAGGAGGCTGAGGGGCGACCTCATTGCTCTCTACAGCTTCCTGAGGAGGGGAAGTGGAGAGAGCAAGGCCTGGGGAACTACAGGCCAGTCAGTCTGGACTCTGTGCCCAGCAAGATCATGGAGCAGATCCTCCTGGAAACTGTGCTAAGGCACATGGAAAGTAAGGAGGTGATTGGTGACAGCCAACGTGGCTTTTCTAAGGGCACATCGTGCCTGACAAATTTGGTGGCCTTCTATGCTGGGGTTACAGGGTTGGTGGATAAGGGAAGAGCAACTGAGGTCATCTACTTGGACTTGTGCAAAGCACTGACACTGTCCTGCAGGACATCCTTGTCTCCAAATTGGAGAGACATGGATTTGACAGATGGACAGGTTGGTGGATAAGGAATTGGCTGGATAGTCACACTCAAAGAGTTGCTGTCAAGGTCTCGATGTGCAAGTGGAGACCAGTGACGAGTGGTGTTCCTCAGGGGTCAGTATTGGGACCGGCGCTGTTTACCATCTTTGTTGGTGACACGGACAGCGGGATGGAGTGCAGCCTCAGCAAGCTTGCCAATGACATCAAGCTGAGCGCTGTGGTCGACATGCTGGAGGGAAGAGATGCCATCTGGAGGGACCTGAACAGACTTGAGAGGTGGACCTATGTGAGCTTCATGAAGTTCAACAAGGCCAAGTGCAATGTCCTGCATGTGGGTCAGGGCAATCCCAAGCGCAAATACAGGCTGGGCAGAGAATGGCTTGAGAGCAGCACTGAGGAGAAGGACTTGGGGGGGTTGATTGATGAGAAGCTCAACATGACCCAGCAATGTGGTGAAACACCGGAACAGGTTTCCCAGAGAGGTGGTAGAAGCCCCATCCCTGGAAACATTCAAGGTCAGGCTGGATGGGGCTCTGAGCAACCAGATCTAGTTGAGGATGTCCCTGCTCATTGCAGGGGGTGTGGACTAGATGACCTTTAAAAGTTCCCTTCCAACCCAAACTATTCTATGATTCTATGATTCTTAGTGCTATGTTTAACTTTTAATCAGGCCTGAAGTGGTCAGGCAGATGGACTAGATGACCGTTGCAGGTCCCTTCCAACTGCTATTCTTCTCTCTTCTCTTCGCTTCTCTCTCTTCTCTTCTCTTCTCTTCTCTTCTCTTCTCTTCTCTTCTCTTCTCTTCTCTTCTCTTCTCTTCTCTTCTCTTCTCTTCTCTTCTCTTCTCTTCTCTTCTCTTCTCTTCTCTTCTCTTCTCTTCTCTTCTCTTCTCTTCCCTTCCCTTCCCTTCCCTTCCCTTCCCTTCCCTTCCCTTCCCTTCCCTTCCCTTCTCTTCTCTTCTCTTCTCTTCTCTTCTCTCTATATACCATTGGGAGGAAGGAGGAATCAAAATATTGTTCTGCTGGCCCCGTTTAGGCTAAAACTACTCTTTTATTTTCTGTAATGGCAACTATGAAATTATAGAATGTATTTCTCAAAGAAACAAAAAATATCTTGAATATGATACTGATCAGTATTGTATAATGTACAAAAAAATACAAATATTGTATCATTCTGTTTAGGAATTTTTGCAGAATAGTTCATATTATTTGATGTCCCTAAAAGTTTTCCACTATTTTCTAGCTTGACTGAGCCTCAAATTCTGTGTGGAAAATCTATACAATGGTATGGTATTTTGACACTTAAGTTTTGAAGTCCCATTTAAACCCTGCATGGAAATAAGAGTGTAAAGATAATATAATTTTCTAGAAACATACACATTATTGTCAAATATGTTTATTACAAAAAAAATTATGGAGGTTTCAGGGTTAGACCTTGGCGCTCTCTGCTCCTTTGAAAGAGCTCTATTGCGTTAGCTAAAGAAAGCAAACTCTAGCTTTATGTATTGCTTCATGTTACTATTTTCCCCAAGAGAATAAGCCATAAGAGAGTGGCATCACATGTCTGACTAAGTTAGTAACCTATTTGCTAGCCTAAGGAAAATTTCCTTAAGTAGTTGTAGTAACAGTTTTCTTATGGTTTGTTGGAAAGCTTGTAAATATCTTACAGTGGAATATTACCATCCCAACTGCATGCAAAATAAAAATATTAATCTTAATTTTTAAAAATTGCCTGTTGACTCTTTAATATAGAATTTGCAAACATACTTCCTTCACAGTAATTTTTCTTCATGATCCTGTATCTCTGACCTAAAACTATAAACATAAAATAATTTTAAGGACGTTGTTCAAGCATTTTTATTAATTTACTACTGATGTGACTGTGTTCATTACATAACGTCTAGGTACATCCTACAGGAAACCTGGGAATAAATTCTGGCGATGAGAATGTTCAGAAGGACCTGTTTGACAAAGAACATAGGAATGACTGAAAAACGTGGTATAAATCTCATAGGGTTTATAAAACATTCTTCTTTTCAGATCAATTTGGTAAAGATTGTTGATCCCAAGCAAGGAATATTATATGCACCTCAAGATAAAATGCAGCGGTGTTGAATCCTTGTAAACAGTTCAGAAGGTACTCATGATGAAAAAAGAGTGAGTTTTTCTGGATTATGCATGAGGTCTGTATTCAGACACAGAAAACTTGTTTGTCAAGTACTAAAAATAAACAAGTCTTTATAATTTTCAGATTTAAATGAGAAATTAAATATAAATATCTCAGTCCTATTTATAATATGCATGCGTGTTCTCTTTCCCTTGTTCTTACTCATACTTTTTCTTTCTGCTATTCCTTTCCCCCTCATTGTGCTATTTCTTACTCTTTTTCCTTCTCCGTCCCATTTGTTACTTCTCTCCTTTTGGACCTCTTACTTGGGTCTACAATTCTTTCTATCTGAAGGCTTGTTTCACTCTATTCACTACTCTCTATTCTCCTCCAAAACTGTATTTTCCATCAAGGCTCTGAACTAGAAGCCCCCTGCATCTATGCCCCACTCTCACTCACCCACATGCAACACATTTTCCCATCATTCCCTCTCATCTGTTGATGTTAGCTCCACGCACTACTGTCAGTCACCTTGCTGCCTCTTCCCTATCCAGCTGCACAGCAAAATTTACCATAACATTCTTTCTTTACCTATTCAAACTATTGACAGGGAAAATTGCTGCAGTCTGGTAACTGATAAGTTATCACGTTTCTCTTGCTCAATAGGAGGTAATTGCAATCATAAAAATACAGCAATCTAAGACAACAATGAGGGAGTAGGTGATGAAGTGGTGCAGGGGAGCAAGGAAGAAAAAAAGCACAGCAGCGTCATAGGGCATCCCTATCTGTGATATGTTAGCATTTTGGCCTAAAGAATGCTGTATGAAGACTCGGACTGATTGCAGAGCCCTCCAGATCAGGTCCCTAGTTTTTCAAATTGGAATGTTGCTTCTGCACAATGGATACTTCTTGCTGCATAGCTCTGTCAAGCGGGAGATGTGGCAGAAACAGCAGTATAATTCTCAATTTTACTTTGTTTTACTGAGCACCCGTAGGAAATCAGCATCCTCATCAGTAAAATAGCAATAATAATACTTACCGACCTTTGACAAGTGCATCATGATCTAAGGATCAAAGTGCTATGTACAACTAAATATTTTTGTTATTATTACTTTGATGTGTAAATCAGACACAATTGGCTGTAACTGTCTTTGAAGTTGTTCTGAAAAATCATATCACATTCCACTTCAGTAGTGATTTAATTTGTGGATTAGTGACATGACAGACCATAAGAGGCTATTTGGAAGTCTTCCAATTGGTTTTCTCAATGTGGCTGCTGTGAACATGCACTTAGTGTTCAGTAGGCAAAAAATGTCCTCAAATTATTATTACTGATTGCATCATTTTCTCAATGAAAGAATTCACGTAATTATAAATCTTCTTTTTGTTAATATGATTAATTTTATGATCTGTCTCAATTACCATAAATTATATTTACAGAAACAAAGTTGTTAGTCGTGCAACCTAGCTACTCCCACCTTCAGACTGGTTTAGTAAGGATGTGATTCCTCTTGCAACTATGCGGGTGTGCTAGAGGCCAGCAGACTATTGAGGCCTACCTTTCGTCAGACAATCCACTCAGTAGTCCTTTGACCATCCAGTGGACTGATATTAACTGGTTGGGCAGTCCTACATCGTCTTTCAAGAGGCAAATCCTAAAACAGACATGATCTCTTTGTCTTGCCATTCTGGTACAACTCCTTTCCCTGCATGCAGTTGCTTCAGAGTGCTACACAAGCGGCTTAAAATGTTGCGTCAACTGAAAACTTTTGTTATTCATTAATCAATAAATTACTTTTCATCCATCCATGTTGTGAATCTGATACCATGATTGAAAAAAAAAGTGTATTCCAAAAAAGCCTCACATTTGTGGACTCACATTAGCACTTACATGTGCTCACATTAGCACTTACACAGACCACTTGCAAGACCAAATGACAAGTCAAAGACAAAGCAGAACCGATGTTTCATCCTAGTTTGATAAAGAAAAAAATGGAGATTATTGTACTTCAAAGCTATTATATAATTGCACAGGGAGTGTTAGGATGTTCAGACACTTTGCAAATCGAAGTATTTTTTACATGATGAACCATGCCACATCATACGACTAGATAGTCCAGGGAATGGCCAGAGTGATTTTCAGTAAGAATTAGAATCTGCTTTTTCAGTCTTTTGCTCTGTTATTTAGAATACAAAGATGGCAACAGCCATTCTTTTAATGAATGCTATGAAATACAATATTTTGGATTGTTAAATCTTTTTTAACAATATCCCACTATTGTAATACTATTACAATAATAAATTCTAATTCAAAAGTAAATATTTAAAGTGTTGCAAAGTCAAACAATCGACTGAGTCAAACAATAAAATAAGATTGTCTCTCTAGATTTTCTCTCAACTTTCTGTGCAGAAGTACGTCTTTACAAAAAGTTATTTCAGACCAAATGTTAAGAAGTTATGAATATCCAAAACCTGTTTTCCTTCCTACAGCTGCTTTAAAATTGCAATATTTGTGACTTGCAAACTGCTGAGCCAGTGTTGCGATTTGACCCTCGCTGGACACCAGGTGCTCACCAAAACCACTCTTTCACACCCCCTCCTCAGCTGGACAGGGGAGAGAAAACATAACAAAAAGCTCGTGGGTAGAGATAAGGACAGGGAGATCACTCAGCAATTACTGCCACAGGCAAAACAGACTCAACTTGGGGAAAAATTAATTTAATTTATTGCCCATTAAATCAGAGTAGGACAATGAGAAATAAAACCAAATCTTAAAAACACCTTCTCTCAACCCCTCCCTTCTTCCCGGGCTCAACTTCACTCCCAATTTCTCTACCTCCTCCTCCCGAGTGGTGCAGGGGGACAGGGAATGGGGGTTGTGGTCAGTTCATCACACGTTGTTTCTGCTGCTCCTTCCTCCTCAGGGGGAGGACTCCTCACACTCTTCCTCTGCTCCAGTGTGGGAGCCCTCCCACGGGAGACAGTCCTCCATGAACTTCTCCAACCTGAGTCAGTCCTACAGCCTACAGTTCTTCACAAACTGCTCCAGCACGTGTCCCTTCCACAGGGTGCAGTCCTTCAGGAACGGACTGCTCCAGCGTGGGTCCCACGTGGGGTCACAAGTCCTGCCAGCAAGCCCACTCAAATGTGGGCTCCTCTCTCCACAGGGTTACAGGTCCTGCCATGAGTTTGCTATAGCATGGGCTTCCCACGGGGTCACAGCCTCCTTCAGGTGCATCCACCTGCTCTGTGGGGTCCTCCACGGGCTGCAGGTGCATATCTGCTCCGCCATGGACCTCCATGGGCTGCAGGGGGACAGCCTGCCTCACCATGGTCTTCACCCCGGCCTGCAGGGGAATCTCTGCTCCAGCACCTGGAGCACCTCCTCTCCCTCCTTCTTCACTGACCTTGGTGTCTGCAGAGCTGTTGCACTCACATATTCTCAATCCTCTCTCTGCTGCTATATTCCTGCAGCAGTTTTTCCCCCCGCTTCTTAACTATGTTACCCCAGAGGCACTCCCACCGTCGCTGATGGACCCGGCCTTGGCCAGCGGCGGGTCCGTTTTGGAGCCGGTTGGCATTGGCTCTATCAGACATGGGGGAAGCTTCTAGCAGCTTCTCACAGAAGCCACCCCTGTAGCCCCCCTCCATTACCAAAACCTTGCCACGCAAACCAAATACAGCCAGTTGTCTCCACCGGGGCTTATTTTGCAGTTTCTATCGGACTTAAAGCAGGATAACGATGACGGTTTGTGTTACATATATTGGAGTAAATGAGAGCCAATGTTTGGCAAACAAAGACAATTTTAACCTAAAAGTCAGAGTCATAATTGAGATTTCAATAGAAAAAATGATTTTTTGACTTCAGAAATATTAATTCTTCAGTGGTAATTCTGCATGAACATTTTATTTTTCTCTACTTAAAAAAAAAAAATTCTTCAGTTCTTAAAATGAATACTTCATTTGTTATTCATATTGATACCTCTGGTCACCTTTCTGCTGGAAAGGATTTAAAAAAAAAAAAAACAGGAGGGCTATTATCTAAGGAGGTAAGAACTGTCATATAAATGATTGAAATAGGCAAGGTAATAAGGTATCAACAGACAGATTTTATGCTCATTGTCTGCTACTGAGAAATTAGTGACAAAAAGGACCTTTTAATTATCTAATCTATCATCCTGCTAATGTTTATTCTTAACTTTTCCAATGTTTTGAGAAGTTTGAGATAATTCAGGTAAATTTTCCATCACAGTGAAATGCTATGGCTAAACACTTCTGATGTCTTCCATAGCATATTCAATTACTTAACATTACCCTATTATTTGTAATGCTACCCCATGTTATTCTAACCTACTTTTCATTCTGATTTTGGATTATCCAGTCCATGAGAAATTCAGGTACATATGTAGGTAGGTATTTCTGAATCAAGAGAGATATGAAAATGTTGGAAAGTATCTACAGAATGATAATTTGATTTTAAAATGTTGAATGATTCCATTTCAGTATCTGAGTAGCTACAATGTCCCATGGAAGTGGAAGTGTAACAGTTCAGCCAGCGGGAATGTTGTGTTTTATAATGAGTGACGTAGAATGAACAATGAGTTTAGGTTATAAAGAAGGTAGACATTATAGTTCTTAAAATACCACTGTAATGGTAAAGTGTTATACTACATTTGGATTGTGACTGCCGAGATGACACAGAAGAAAATAATAACATTTAATCTGAAAAAACTGTGATACTCTGATGTGGACTCACTTGATCCTAGATAAAATATATCTGAAAAATTTTTAAGGAATACGTTCATTTTGTGGAAAATCTGTTTTGGTACAAGCATGTTTTGGTAGGACTCTCAACTAATAGCACCGCTGCCAGTAACTCTCCATGCCTCAATGACCCCCTCATGTTCGTCATGCATCTGCACTTCCATTCCACTGGTTGAGGTCCAGGAATTCCAAACCTGTGGCTGAAGGCCCTGTGCCTAAAATTTTCTGTGATGACTTCTGCTTTGAAGCACCTGCTGGAGAACTTCTATTGAGAAAAGAGCCACCTAATCTCTTTGTAAGATTTGCCTGCGCATCTGCTAAAGACATGTTTCTTCTGTTGACTTTTTTCCTTGCTAGACACACTTTTATCAGTAATCTTATCTCAGCATCTCCCTTTTGGTGGGACGATTATTTGTGTAGAATCTATCGCTTTCCCTCCTGCCTATCATATTTCCAGTCATCCACATGAGAACATCGCTAAGGAAGATCCTAAGTGTTGTGTATGTTGTAAATTACACTTAATGTCTGTTGTAGTCAAACCATGGGCTTTCATCTATGTATCATTGAATGACCCCATGTTTTAGGACACGAGTTAAGAGTTTTAAGGGTACGGTAATCTTTACTTGCTAACCTGCAGGAAATTTCTTCACAACATGGGAAAGACACTACAAAGGAGCTTGTGGTCCAAGAAGAATATTTAATGGGCTTTTAATCTTGCTGTTGATATACATGATATGATCTTAGGAGACACAACAAGTACTTAAATGCCTATTTTTCATTTCACTCAACAAAAATTTCAACAAGGAGAGTCACTTAATATTTTTTGAGTAATAGTTTTTCTTAGCACATAATCTCATAATTTAATAGCTTTAGATTTGTTTAGAAATTAAGACCAAGGTGGGGGTTTTTCCACCAGTTTAATAACCAGAGTTTCACTCCTGATGAAGTTAGACCCTTTTATGCTAACCTAATATTATGCTTGACATAGAAGGGATAGAGTGTTTTATTCCAACAATATCTGAATATGCTATTTAAATCAAATGTCATTTTCACTGGGCTGATGGCTCTCTAAAATTAAAAAGTCACATTTAAATTAAAAAAGGTTAATTTGTTGACCTCAACTTTGTTTAATTGTTACTAATGCATTTTATGTTAATTAAGCATGCTTTCTTGATAATTATAGGAGGGAACAGCAAAGCTTTTAAGGCTCCTACTAATCTAGCACCCTGTGGCTGCATGCTTCTAATTCTTTCATTTTAATGTACCAATTATACACATTATACAAATAAATATGTCATAAGGAATCTATCATTTCAGCAACCCTTGACCCTGCAAATCCTTTAAATCATATTTAAAAATATAAAGCAGTATTATTCCTCAAAAATGTCGAAAGGAAGAACTGACTAAAACATTATCTGCATTTTCCAATGATGAGACCTTAAAGGCTCTAAATCAGTTGACCATGTATAACAGTAAATATAATACTTAGAAGGTACAGAGCTACTGTACTCAAAAAATACGTTTTAGTCCGTACATGTGATTTGCCTTTTCTAACTTTCAGTGCTTCACTTCTAAACTTTTATAGCGGTCTTAAAATTTAGTTCTACTCAGTTATACAGCAGTTTTCCTCCTATTTTGCAACTACATCTCAGTTGTCTGAATAATCAGTACAGACCCAGCCTATTAAAGTGATAGAAATTACTGTATTGGATATTTTTCTATGGGCCTGCTGTTTGGGAAGAAAGTTTGACATCCTGAAACTACAGTACAGGTCTCGGTGCATTTTATAATAGAATAACTGTGTAATTACCTATATCTTTTTGAGACAGTGTGACTGATTGACTGAGACAGTTTCAGTATGTAAAGGTAGTTTTACAATGACTTAATCTGGACCAAAATTTAACTCTCTGCGTATCACATGGTGTAGCTTTCTACTACCAATATAATCTCTGAACATAGAGTTAGAGATGGGTAGCAGCACCTCAAAACCACCAGCACAGCAAAGATTCTAGTGATTTTTTCCGAAGTATACACTCTCAGTATTACTTGTGTGCTATTGTTATGGAAAGTCTCATACTTTAACGAAAAGAAAAACATCATTTCTATAGTGACAGTTCTAAATGCAGAAAAGAAAGATTGAAAACTGCAGGCTTATTTGTTTCTTTTTATGTTTTTCTTCTTCCGCATTATTTTAGTATTAAAAAAAAAAGGAGAAATTGCGAGGAAAAATCTTATCATCAATAGTTTTGATGCTTTCCATAGTGTTACATTAAACAAAAAGCTCTTTTCGTCTTGAAAATGTTAATTTTAGAAGAATATTGGAAGATCAAATAAGGATGATATATTCATTTCTATATTTTTCTACAGTATCAGCCAGAGTACATAAATAGGTATCATCACATAATGTACTGGAATATGATATTTTATGTTTATACTTGATTATGAACCTATGATAGAACATAAGTAGAAATAAATACACAACCGAAATAAAACTAAATTTCTTCTGATTTGTCTGATGTTTTTAAACAAGAAAATCCTTTTAGTTGTTTTGATTTAAAGTGAAGATGACTTTTGAAATTCCAGAAGAAACAGATGAAAATTCATTCAAGTCTATCTGTATTATCATATACATATGATTTTTCCCAAACATCGGCTCTGGTAAGCAGTCGAGAGAAATTAAATGCAAATGTAATTCAATATGTGTTTTCCCCTTTACAAGGCCCATAAGCAAATGAAAGTTGCCATTTTTACAAAGCAGACCCCCCTCCCTAATCAGACTAGAAAAAAGACCAGCTCTGATGTATGTTATACATAAACTGTAACACAATAGCACTAACAAATTTTTGTCAGGCAATTAAACTTTATGCCAAGCTAATTCAATTTTGCTGCTGTTTTATTAAGTCCTGTGAAAAAAACTAAATCTGTTCTCTTCAGTAAATCACAAGTTTCACAAAGCATTTCCTAACTCAGACTCCTTGTTCTGCTATTTTGATATATTAAATATCCAGCAAAGAATTTCCAGGGTCATAAATCTAGAGTGATAAAATTAATCCTATTGCTGAAGAGAAATAAATATTTTATTGCAGTTTTATGAGCTTTTGTTCCCTTTTCACTCGCAAGTAGGTGTTGTTTAGTGGTACAAAGACATTTTGCTGCTGAAAAATGTATTAGAAACAGTACAGCAGTAATAGAATTCATATCTACAAAGCTGCTCACTTCTCAGAATGAAGGTTCAAGAATATCCTAAGGAAAATTTAAAAGACAATATTGTCAATAACAATACTACACTGATTATTCTTCTTACATTTTAGACTCTAGGAATTATTTTACTGTTATTAGTAAATTTACAATAGTGGTTTTCTGAAGGTGGACCTGAACAATATCTGTACAATCAAATTTACTAAATGCAAATGGAACTTGCAACCCCAGAAATCACAAATGCTAATCTAATTAATCCTTCATTTTCTTTCCATTTTTTCTTTCTTAGGAATGTAAGGAAATGATAAGATTAAAGATGTTCATGCCTTGATTATACCTTTATCTGAGGTGCTAAGCATTTACAGTAATGATTCAGTTTATTCAAGCCTGGCACAACCTACACTGCATTTTGAATCTATATTATCTGAAATACAATGAATGTGGGTGAGGGCCTCAGGGGCCCTGAATATTGTTTGTCGCAATTAAGAAACAGGTTGTGGAGAGAGGGATGTATAGGGTAGGAATTTCATTTGGAGTAGAGACAAACGGACAAGGATGACAGGGTCTGGTCCTATATATTATGCAGAGGGAATTGCTTTCATGAAAGTACTATTGCAGATAAGCAAAGTGGAACGGTTCTCTGCTGTGATTGCATCTTGTACAGCCATTCACAAATATCTAGAATAAGTCTGAATGCTCTGTGCTAGTTTGGTAAAGGTTTACCTGAAGTTTGCACAGGCTGTATTGTCTGCAAGGCCCTGGCAACTCGAAGTTACTTAGTCTGGCGGGTTTGTGTATTGTTCAAAAATTTCTGTAGCTAAACAAATGAAAAGGGTAGTGTGGCTAAAATTGAAAAAGAGATGACCCATAATGTTTTGACAACATACTGTAACCAGAAAAATAAATCTGTCCTCAAAAATGCACAGAAACACTATAAAGCATCAAACAGGTACAAAGCACTCACAGTTTGTTTTTTCTACTTTTTGTGAGCTACTAAGTTAGTTTGTTAACTTTTTCTGTAAAGACCTGATACTTTTTAATGAGCACTGCTGATGTTCAAATTTGGAATATGTAACAGTATTTTCATTTTGTTATGGTTACCAAATGGAACGGCAGATTACTACTTCACAGTTGCAAGTGGCAAAACTTTAGTCCAGGAAGACTGTACAACTGCAGGTAGAAGCTTAAAACACGTAGTAAATGCACAGAAACCCAACAGAAGTTTTCAAAATTATCTAAGTTTGTTGAGACAGATGGAAAAGCTTAGGAACAGAAATTTTATCAGGACAGACTATGATTCAATATTTAGTCTAAATACACACAGGGACCTTAATTCAAATGTATTCCGTGGTCCACTAAAATAAAGAGGGGGAACACAAATAAAATGTTCCTTTTAGCTGATTGTACTTAATGCTTCATGTGTTCTCCACTGTCAAATTTTACATTAAATCCATATCAGATACCTGATTCTACTTTTCTACTATAAGGCAGAATAATATTTCAGGCCACTAGTGCTGGGGAAAATACTCTTGAGCTCTGAAGGGTAGAGCAGCAGTATACAAAAAGGGTCAAGTTTACCTGTTAATAGTTTTTTTAATATTAAATATTTAAATGTACTTCAGTGAAAGATCCCGAGCAGATGTTACCAATCACCAACCAGGTATGCAGCCTAGGGTTAGACTAGATCTCTTTTTCTGTCCTGTAACAATGAATATACAGTTATTTTATGAAACATCAACGGACATAAAAGTGCTAGAGTGCCATCATGAATAAATAGGCTCCGTACAGGGCAAGTCTGACAAGGGGATGAGCTGGGAAGGAGCTCAAGCCAGTCTATTTGCTGGAGGTGAAGGAGTCTTATTTACAGGATGGACCTGACCATGACGGGCTGAGCTCTACAGGCGCCCAACAGTTCAAAAGCAGTTTAGGAAGTACCAGTGGACTATTTTATTTCGCTCCAACATGCAAAACTGCTATAGAACAAGGGTGAACTGTAATTAATGTTGACAATACCATACTGATCACACACCAGAACTTGAATAAACACCTATAAACACTTTTATTCCAGTAGGGAGGCTAGATTTGGATTTGGACTATGCTTACTATCTCTGACCGTCACCACCTTTGTCAAGAAACTTGTTTCCTGCACACTGCTCACTGCTTGATCCTGTGTAACAGGGCAGATTATTGTCTTTGAAATCTCAAGAGTAGAAGTAATTAAATTAACAAACAGCTTCAATAGTATTTCTGGTAGTCCCAAATGTGTCTTTAGGCTCACCCAAGTTACTATTACATTTTTACATTCATTTCTTAGGGCTGAAACCTCTATTGTGCTATGTATTGCTGTTGAATACCTGCAGCAGCTGTCTTTTCAATGCACTGCTTTCAGCCTTCCTTTTCTTGGGGTGAATGTGGGGGTGTTTTGGTTTTTATCTTTTCCTACTATGGTGATAGGGAAGTTCTTAAACACAGAAGAATCAGGCAATTCTAAACCAGGACGGTACTGACTTGGTAAGCAACCGTTTCTGATAGAAGGTAGCACAGAAAATGGAAACTGGCACAAGGGAAAATATGTTATGGAAAGCAATGGGGGAACTGTGTTGTATTTTTAATGGTGTGAAATGAAAAGGATTATAGACTAATTATGGTCCTGGTTTATGGCACATAAAGTCACACCAACCGCTGTTCCTCCTTGTTCTTTTAAGCCTGGAGATTAATATCATTTTATGTTTTTTTGTTTACTAATTTACGAAAAACAATGGATGGTGCTTTTGCTCAGTAAACTTAACATCTTTCCCTAACGCCTGAAATATTTAATAACTTAGAAAGTGTGACAGAGCTAGTTATGTATTAATATTATTTAGCACATCATGGTGTTACTATCAGTTTTTATAGGTCTACTTCATCATTTCTGGCCTGTGGCTCCTTTAGTAATGAGGATACTAAGAAAAACAAAAGTTTTCCTACAGTATTTATCTGATGATGTCAAATTAGACCATCACCTGCAGTCATCCTCAGCAAATGAGTGAGTTAGCTTGACACTTTAACTTGGTTATTCACTGAGATGCTTTTAGAAATCTAGGCAAGTTAATAAAAATACCTTTTTCAAGTGTTTGGATATTTTTTTTTTATTCCTTAACAATTAAACAACCCAGTTTTATACTTCTGTTCAAAGGCAAAAGGGACAGTTGTGTTTCAAACTCTCAGACCCTGTTAGTCCATGTCCCAGACAGCAGCAAGTGCAGTAAGACAGTCCTGGTTCTCAGCTGTCACATCAGACAAAACCCTTCTCTGGCTACAGTGTATGAAGTCGGGAATTAATACTTCCTAGAAATAAGTGTTGAAACCTCAGCAGGGATGTCTTTAATCTGGCTTTTTAAGGGAGGAGGCAAGTTGTAAATTTTTTGTAACCTATACCACTTTATTCAACTAGAAACTCCCAAATTCATCTGGATCTGCACAAGCAAGCAAAAGCAAGAAGGTGGAAGAAGGCATACGTACCTTGAAATATGGATTTTTTTTAATGCTTTGTTGTTTTGTTCCCGTGAAACTCATTGTGAAGGCTTTCCAAGGGAAACGGAGACAGCATTGCTGGTAAGCACAGAGAGGAAGAGTTAAAATACTGATGTTGACTTCCTCCCTTTTCCTTCCCCTGAGCCGCTGGCTACCTCCATCATAAAACATAGTTCAGGTTTTTTGATTATTAAAGAAGGATTTTTTCGAGATGTGAAGGGAGATTACTCTGTGGGAGATTGTTCTGTGGAATAAGTAGTACAACATTATAAAATATCCAGGTTCTCAAAATGCATTTGGACTCTGCTGAAGTGGTGGATCTGACCATTCTGTTAGTTTCTTTTACTCAGTGGATTGTATTGCACCTCATCAAACATTAAAGATGAGTATTGCCCTTTCAGGATATCAGCAGATGCAGAGAAAATCATTGTTATAAAAATCTGAGCTCCATTTCTGGTGTATTTTCTATAAATTATTTTATATAATAAAACCTTCAAAGTACTTTTCTTTTTTTTTCTGATTGAACTTATGTAATGAATGGCTACAGGTAAGAATCTCAGCTCTGTATGAATGTATAATCCCCAGCACAAATAAACTGCTGGCTACTGACATGGTACCCAGCAGAAAATGATTATGAAAGTTTATGGCAACAAATCCTGTCATAAAAAAGTCACTATGTTTTTTATTTGAAACAATATTGCCACAAAAACACATTTCAGCCCTTTAAAAAACCTCTTTACAAGATTTAACGTGTCCAGTGCAAGTTCTACAGCAAAGCCTGTAATAAACTGCAAACAAACTCTGAGTAGCTGAGCTGAATTTGACTTCTACATTCAACAATAATGGATTTAATGGTAAACAAGAACAATTTTTTCATTAAAGAGATTAATGTTTTGATGATGGATCTAGATGTGTATTTCAGTTTTATTTAGATCTGTAAAAAACACTTTTAAAAAATATTTTACTTCTTAAGGGAACTGTGGCATCCCTGTTAAAAGAATCAGCTTAATTTTGTACTTTCATGAAATTTATAATAGAGATTTAAATAATTCACTTTGAAAGACAACTTTTCTTTCGGTACGCTTTTGTCAAGTTCTACCCATTCACTGAAACTTTTTTAACAAGCAGAAGCTAAGAAGCAATATATTATCAGAAATAGAACGAGTCTGGATTATGTGAGGGGTTTTTTCTTCAGATACTCTTTTAGACTTTTTGTTGATGGGAGTAGTTTGGTTACTCTGCTTTTCTCTTCTACAGCTAAAATGACACTGATGGACAGAGGGCACTTGAAACACCTGAAAGGTGTTGCACAGACAAGATGCTGTAAAAACAAAGGTCATTCCCAACACCTTCCCTAATTCCTTTTCCTAGAATACTGTTTTTTGGTAATTTGAAAAATACAATTATTTTCTTGAATTTTGAATTAACTTGGAATGAAAGGTGCGACTTATTTTTGTTTGGATTCTAAAAAAAAAAAAACCCAAACCATTTTTGGTAAAATTTTTTGTTGTTTGAAATGCAAAACCATTTTCCATTTTTTTTAGCGAAATTAATTGTAAAAGTTGAACAAAATGATACTTTTTCATTAAAATGTTTACAAAATGTTCAAGCAAAATAATTTCTGCAACACTATGCCCTTTTCTGGCAATGTTCTTTTCCCTGTAAACTGCCGTTACTTAAATTGACAAATCTCTTCAGAAATTTCAAATGCACATGATGAACTGAAGTAAGGATTTCAAACCCATTGGAAAATGTGTACCTGGCCACAACAGTACATCAGAGAGTGGTGGTTGCTGCTACCAGAGTTCATTATGGACACTACTGTCTCGTTGCAGAGCCAAGTCGGGTTTTAAAGTGCAGGCGTGGCTGGCTAGAGCTAAACGGCTTATCAAATTTACACTTCCCTGTGACTACCAAAAAGAGTATGACACTGAGTGGGGAAAAAACTGACATACGGCCTCATGAGAAATTACTGCAATTGGAAAACATACAGGAAGTGAATGAACGGTCCTTGTACGTAAAAGACATTGTTAGACAAACTTCTAATTAAAACATGTAAGCCATAAACTCATTAGTTTTGAGACTAAGTGTCTCACAAGCTGAAAAAGAGACACTGTGAGACACTCTCACAGTCCACAGTGAGAGCTGCGACTGAGTATTCCAGTTTCTGAGAAGTTTACTGTGTAGTATGAGTGGTAGTCTATTGATCTTCAAGTTCAATTTCACATGGGGAATTTTGTGGACCAAAAAGTATAATTTCTTACAAGAGTCCAAAGGCTAGTTTAGTTTTGTTCCTTGACAGCCTTTTTCTCAAGGGGAACTGATGAACTCAAACCTCAGGGCTAGGAGTTGTATCCCCCAGAGGATGCACCCTGAAGTTTTCAAGAAAGTAGATTGTGCCTGTTATGTGTTGAATGTGTTTAAACAGAAGCAGGCTCTTCACAGAGATATTCTGACAAGTAAGCTTTCCTTCTGATCACAGTGGGCTGCTGAAACAGTTATGTCCGAAATTTTTTAGGGTTGCATATAGTCCATATCCGTATCCACTGAAGTCAACGCACAAACTCCATCAGGAATCTTTTTGGCTAAGATCTATTTGGGGCATGTTAACTATATTCTCTGTTTTTCATCACAGAATCATCGAATGTTTTGGGTTGGAACGGACCTTCAAAGATCATCTAGTCCAACCCTCCTGCCATGGGCAGGGACACCTTCCGCTAGATCAGGTTGCTCAAAGCCCCATCCAACCTGGGCTTGTAAACTTCCAGGGATGGTGCATCCACAGCTTCTCTGGGCAACCTGTTCCTGTGTGTCACCACCCTCATGGTAAAAAATTTCTTCTTTATAGCCAATCTAAACCTACCCTCTTTCAGTTTAAAACCATTGCCCCTTGTCGTGTCGCTACAGGCCCTGGTAAAAAGTCTCTCTCCATCTTTCTTCTAAGCCTCCCATGTTGAGAGGTCACAATAAAGTTACCTTGGAGCCTTCTCTTCTCCAGTCTGAAGAACACCAATTCTCTCAATCTTTTTTTCATAGAAGAGGTATTCCAGCCCTGTGATCATTTTTGTAACCCTCCTCTGGATTCACTCTACAAGTCCATGTCTTTCCTATACTGGGGACCTCAGTGTACCCAATGTAGTATACAGTCTCTTCTGCTCTCAGCCATCTGTACTATTTATTAATGGTTTTGACAGTATGCTCTTAGATTGTTAATTTATTAACTAGTTTCAGAATCATTCTCAGGTTTCAGATCTTGATCCAGAGATTTTTGTGTACAAGACTCTGCATTACTTACAGATATCTGTGGTTTCTTCAATACTAAGCAAACTAAAGATGTCCACTATGACCTACAAATCTTAGAGAGACGTACAGTCCAGTAAGCGGTATCCTCATTCACATAGCTATGAAGGATCTAAGTATATACCTTCTTGTGGCTTTTTGCTTATTACAACTGATTTTTAGGGTAAGTTAATTTTAAAACATCTATGTTAGGGGTTGTGGTTGTGCAGCATGTTTGGTAAGCCACAATCACTACTCCAGCAACTGTGGAAACTCACTGCACATGCTCTAGCACGAGACTACATGACTAGAAACCACAGTCGACCACTTTGTTGTCAGAGCTACTTTCTGCTCTTTTTTGGATATCAGAATTAGATTCTGGACAGAATCCCATTAAAACACACAACCAAAGATTAATTTTACCATGTCTAAAAATCTTCTTTCAGGTACTCAGAGGTTTGGGATTCTGTGAAAAAGTTTTGTTTGCACTAAACCAGCAAATACATATATATATATATCAGCTTTGCTTTCTGGAACTGTGAAAAGTATAAACACTTCATAAAACCTCCTGCCACAGAACCAAACATATTGAAATGGCTTTTTATGGAGATATTGAAACAACAACAAAAAAAATACACAGGGCTTGTTTCTCCTGAGGGTTCAATTATTTTGAGTGCTGGTAGCAAACTTTGATTGATAAATCTAACCTTTCCTTTCCAGGCAATAGTTTGATCACATAGTGATGAGAAAGAGTTAGAGAATGGAAGAATAATATTTGGATTGCAACAGAATAATGAAAATGCAGAGGATGCCTTTGACTTTTACAAGGTGAGAAATGATTTCCCATTTTGATTGTGTGATGGCAAGAATCTCTTCTAAGAGCAGGCAAGCCTGGGCTTTGTGTGATGTTCTTAAATTATTTTTCAAAACTTATAAGATTTCTCCGGCTTTCCAACTAGAAACTCATAATACATCCAAAATGCAATTCAAGCTATAGTGGCAACATATGTTTTTCAGCAACACAAATGACTGATGAAGTGGTGTGGTGACCACACATCCTATGTGAAATATGAACTAAGAAAGAAAACTCCCCAGCCCACAGGGAAAACCAGGCAGCCTTTCTGTCCAACACAAATTTATGATATTTTCCAACTGGGCTTACACAAATAAACTTATCAAGGAAGTCCATCATGACCTAATTTGACACTTCTATACGTCTTTTTAATTATCCGTTTACACCTTTTTTTTTCACTCTTCCCTTCTAAAATACTTGTTAGTAGCCTGAAATCCTTCATCATTATTTTCGTCAAATCTTCACCTTCCTTTTCATGTAGAAGAAAGAAAGGCTATCAATAAAACAAAATGAAGATAGACCATTTACTTTTATTTTATCATCATAAATTCCTTTCTATAATATCCTTCTTCAATACAGACAAGGGAGCTATGCCTAACCTCACAAGGAATTCCACTGGAAAAAAGAAAAAAGAGAGAGAGAGAAAGCAAAATTTGGCTTTATAATATAAGCTTGATCATCAAGTTTTATTTTGCAAGTAAATCACTTAATCATGTTTAAAGCTGTGCTGTTTAAATGTTTTCCAGTTTCCACAAGCAACCATAGAATATTACTTTCAAATCCCTGAATATTTTTGGAATCCAGTAAAGCAATGGTTTCATTGCCTTTCATTAACACGGTTCCTTTCTGATTCATAAAATATTTTTTGAGGTTTGTGAGAGCATTTCATAAGTAATTTTAAAAATAAAAATCCTAAGTGAAGAATTAGCTACACCATCCAACTCAATCTACTCCAGTAAGCCAAAATCTGGATAAAAAGGTATTTTATGTATCAGAGTCACAGTAGTGCAGAAGACAAAGAAAGCAGACAGGTGCATTAGTAACTAATCTAAAGAAGGCACATTGCAATGCAGCTGTTTTAACCTGAACATTGCAGTAAGAGTTGAGCATGGACAAGAAAACAGTAGCATTTACCAGGTTCCAGACGTGGTGTGTTGGAATGCTTAAAGCCAAAGTAAAGTTGCCCTCAGCAAAGGTATGCTGTCGCAAATGTAGTCTGCCTGCATATGCTCTCTCTGCCCTCGCTCAGCCGTACGGGACAAATGTAATTTAGTTCTAATGTTTTAGTTAATGAAATCACTGCTACAGCCTATGAATAACTGCAGCAAACGGGCTCAGTGTCAAGCTCAAGTGCTGGTACTGCGCTTGCAGGCAAGCGTGGCCAATAGATGAGCCACTACATTTCCACCTACTTTTGCAGGTTTTTACTGCCCCTTTTTTTAATATAAAACTAGTATTCTGAAGCATGGTGTACATGTGCAAAATTTAAAAATTAAGAGGTCAAGTCCTAGACAGAGATTGTAAATCTATGTAGCTCTGAAAAATTTATTTACACTCACTAAACTGTCAATATCTAGTATTCAGACTATCACATTTCAGATCTTTTTTCTTGTTTTACATACTGAAATGAGAAAATACATATTCAGAAATACACTGATGCATACATACACCACATATATTCTGCTGGCATCTCTGTGATATATTGCAAAACCATATATAAAGTAAATTTTTTCTAGCAACTTGGAGAATCTATCTTCCAGCTTCTAAGCCATCTCCTTGGATTTACTAGTGTCTCAACCTCCAAAAAGTTTCATGTATCTATTTTTTAAAAAACAGTAATCATCTTTCCCAAGACTTTGGCTCAGTTAAATAATTTTTCCCTTCTAATTACATGTTACTTGTAAATATGACCTTTTGCTCAGTTTCAGAAAAAAACCATTTCAAGCTGATTATAAGAATTCTTGCTTTGCAACTGATGTGCTAACAAAGCTGAGCATTACAATGGTGGCACCAAAAACACAGGTGAAAAATTGCCATTTACTTTTGGAAAAGCAAGTCGTAATTCTCCACAGAAATTCTGTCCTAGCAACACCTGAAACATGTAATGACAGGTGATGTTATGCATGATGAATGTTTCATGGGTTTGTTGATTCTCAGATTTTAAACTTACATAAAAAAAAGGAAGTGCATTTTCAGAGGGACATGTAAATTTATACCTATGAAGTCCATACCCGTATTTTAACTCTACTTGTCCAGTACAGATCGTGGGAAACTGTGCAGCTGATGACAACATCTGCACTTGTTTGTAACATTTGTGTGTGATTAAAGCTAACGGCTACATAATTATCGAGGATATATGAATAAGAACTGGCAGAGAGCATTTTTATCGGGTATTGATTCTCCAGAATTACAGGTCACTTTCTGTACATTGGTTAAGCTTAATAACTCTCTCAAACTCCTCAGAAAGTAAGGATTACTCATAAAATCATTACTGCTTTTTACATATTGAAAAAACAAAGGTGTAGTTGGCTAACTACTTTATGTCATCAGTCTTGTAAAATTTCTATTTTATTTCTAAGTTTTTCAGAGCCTTCTGAACAAAGGTCCCTACTGATGCGGCACCTACTGCTAAGTAGGCTTTATATTCATTGGGTTTTTTGTTCTCTGTACCAATCTGTTTTCAAACAATAGTTATTCCTACCTGATAAGATCCTGTTTTAGTCATCAAATGACAGAAACTGAGACTGATTAGTTACTTCCTACATTCTGTAAAATTATAATTGAGGGTCTATATATACCAAAAAAAGCCCTAAGGCTCTAGATGACTTTGCGAAAATAAAAAAATAATATGACATAGAAACAGAAACTATAATAAGATGCAAAGTCAACAAAAATAAACCTGACAAATAGGGATGAAGAAGAGGCAGAGGCATGTAATGCTTTTTTTGCCTCAGTCTTTAATATTAATGATAGACCATGGGCTGCCCACTCCTGTGAATTGGAAGACCACGACTGAGGGAGTGGTGACTTTCCATTTGCAGACCCTGAAACTGTAAGAGACAAGGTGTATCAGCTGAACATTCATAAGTCCATGAGGTCTGACAGAGTTCATTCCAGAGTACTGAAGGAGACAGTGGATGTTACAGCAGGACCCCTCTCAATCATCTACCAAAGGTCTTGGAAGTCTGGGGAGGTCCCCGCTGACTGGAAGCCAGCCAATCTTACTCCGACTTACAAGAATGGCATGAGGGAAGACCTAGAAAACTACAGACCTGTTAGTCTAACCTCAGTACCTGGAAAAATTATGGAGAAGGTCATACTGGGTGCTGTTGAAAGACATTTCAAGAACAATGCAATCATCATGCACAGTCAACATGGGCCCTGTCTAACTAAGCTGATATCCTTCTATGCTAAGATCACCCCCCCAATGGGTGAAGGGAAGGTGGTGGATGTAGCTTTTCTGGATTTTATTATGGCTTTTGCTACTGTCCCTCACAGTATCCTTCTGGACAAGTTGTCCATCTGTGAGATGAGCAGGTACACAGTGCTCTGGGTGAACTGGCTGAGCAGCAGGGCTCAAGGGGTTATCATGAATGGGGCTACATCTGGCTGGTGGCCAGTCACCAGCAGTGTTGCCCAGGGCTCAGTGCTAGGGCCAGTTCTGTTCAATCTTTCTATCAATGACCTGGATGCAGAGGTTAAATACAACATTAGTAAGTTTACTACTGATATTAAGGGCACCTGGCACCCTGTCAGGGTCAACCCACCACAATGCTGTATTGTTATTATTGTGATTACCATTTATTTTATTATCTGAGTTCCTGGTTTGAGTTGATTTCAGTGCCACCAGACTGTGACCACTCAGTTTGATGTTTTGTGCTCCATGGAAAGAATAAGGTGCTGACAGAGAAAAGGAGAAAGTGTGGTAGGAGTTTGGTCTTTGGGGAATACTTGATTGAAAACTAGGTGGAGAATGAAGAGACTGAATTTCAGGGAGAATAAATTAAATCATTGGACTTGAGCCAAGTAGATAAGAGGTGAAACTGAAATTGACAGAGGAACTTAGGGAAGGAGAATGGTGCTATGAATAAGAAACACAGAGGAGGAGTAAACACAGCTGAACAAGCCAGGCTGATACTGTGGTGGAAAAGAGAAGAGTCCACAGGGAGGGCTGGATAGAAAGAATGAAGCATGCTTTGTAAAGTAACTGGGACGAAGAGCAAATGAAATGACTGTGGAGTGGAGACTGCACTTTTGTAAAGGGAGCTCTCGTGCAATAAGGACTGCACAGTGCCACACGGGGCAGGGCGCTGCCCAGGGCAAGTATCAAACTGGGGAGAATAGCTGGAAACTAGATCACCCATGAGAAAACTTGCAGAAGAGCCTCAAATGGCTATGCAAGCTTCCCAGTCTCAACACTCCAATGCTGTGACAAAATAACCTGTGAAAGCCACTAGTAACGTGTAAATTTTATCTAACAAGTATGTAGAGTTGATAATAATCTACTTTAACCAACATTAATGTATTCAGTGGCAGAGGTCTGTGCAGTGAATCCAACGTTTTTTATGAGAGACAGTCATCAGTATAAAGTCACGTTAAAGGATTTTGTTTTACAGTATGCTTTTAAAAATTATACACTCACACATGCAAACACCCCCATGCAAGACAAAAATCAACATTGTAAATTTAAGAAAATCATCTGCATTGTTTCAAATTAGACCCTGTGTGACAGTCTCATCTTTTTTTATTTTCTTTCTTTCTTTTTTCCTATGTAAAGACTCGACTTCAATAAATTCAAAGGGGATATCTGCATAGGGATGAGTGAGGTGGGACTGTCTGCTATAAAATTTCTGACTCATTAATTGAAGAAGATAGAAGTGTGAGGTCAATGAGGTAGATGTTCTTCCACACCAAAAGCAAAAGACATTCTGTTTGATAAAACATATGCTAAACAAGACAAGTCAGCTAAACTCTCCACATGAAGTCATCCGTTAAGTATTCACCATTTTTAAGATATCTGATACGAGACACTGAAATCTGATTATTGGAAGTGATTATTACTTCTCTCTTCAGTGGAATTCATTTGGGAGTTTTGCTGATTATATAAATTCTGTGTAAGAATTTAGTACTCTGAAAAAAATTTGAATTTGTGGAATTATATCTGTAAATAACAGCATCTTACTAGTTATTTTCTCTGGTTATTTTCTTCAGCTAGAAGACAGGACTGTATTGTCACTTTTCAGAGGTGTTGCAAAGTTATACAAACTGTGAAACATCAGCTGTGAGCAACTTGTATCTTCTGATCCCCTCTCACACTTGCTGTTGCCCCTATTTTCATAGAGAAAGGTCTCTCTGCACCCACTGCCAAGAGTGATTCAATAGTGCTTGTTTTCAGCGAACTACTCTGAGGCGAGTTTCCAGCTCTCACTGTGATATGTTAGCAGAGTCCTTCTGAGCAAAAGACTCCCTGTGTTGTCTGGTGCTTTGTTGACTTTCAGACAATGCTGAGTTTTGAAAATGATGTCATCTCTGCACCAAAAGCTCAGTGTGAATTTGGTTTTGACACCCCTGTTGACTAACACAATGCTGACCATAAACTACTTTATACTGATTTTTTATGTTCTATTGTATGGTTACTACTTGATATGTAGTTTTAAAGGATGTTTGTTTTTGCAAAATCAACTTTAAACCCTTCTTTTTGCCAGGCTGGTGTGCCTTAGGTGCCTCCATCAGTGTTTTTTCTTGGATCATGAGTGAGCTTTGCTAGATCCCTCTCAATCTGCAAGCTGGACTCCCTGTAGATGAAACTAAACCATGAAATGTGCATGAGGGTTCAAGAACACTTAGGGTACTGCAACCACTAATGGGCATTCAGGTCAAAAGCCAAACCAGAACCAGTCTGAAGTAAAACCTCTAAACTATACATGGATATTGGGCACTCTATACATCTGTTCCCAGTGGGCTATCCTAACTGCTAATATCAGCATAGCCTTCAGTTTCAGCCTTCTAAAACTATTGTTCAGAATCTAGGTCTTCTACTAACCTCTTCTTCTTTGTGGTCATCCTGAACAGTGGAGAGAAAGAATGCACCTGTTTCACATCAGCGTCCGTATTAAGCAACCCAAAAATCTGGTTATTCACCTTCACATATTTCTACCTGTTTCTGGTGTTGCTGACTTCAAATTGAATTCTATAGGATGGCGTGATCATCTGTAAGATAGAACCTGGCAAGAGTTTCAAAAATCTACAAAGCGATGATCAAGAGACTAAGGTTATGTCTATATCAATAAATTAAAATATAGTCAGAAATGTACCCGCACAGTGAAGCCAGCTGGCACAGAATGGTTCATATCTATGCTAATAAATTCTCTGGGCTTCTAAGTCTGTGTGGCTGTATGCAAGGCCCCATGGATGTCCAAGCGTCTAAACCACATCCAAGAATCACAGAGAAAGGCACACCAAGGACCAATTTACCATTGTAGGAAATTCAGATTATGGGAGTGTTCCCAGGCAGTAGTTTATTTGTCAGTAAAACCCATATGTTCCTCCACTGCCCTTAAGGTCAACACAGAGTTTATACCTCACACTTTGACTGCAGTCCAGTCCGTTCCCATATAAACTAAACATTGACTGCTTATTTCATCTTGTATGACAGCAGACAATTCCATAGAGCAGATAGTTACAGCAGTCTCTCCCGTAATTGCGGTCAGCTTGATTTCTCTTTTGCAATTAATTATTTCGTGGATAAAAATGTACCCATGAAGAAATTGTTAATCAAGTATCCAGAGTAAGGTCTACACAGTGTGGTGTAAATGAGGCGTAAGTTTATACACAGAAAAATGAGGAAAAGGTAAAATATGAATGGTACCTCATTAAGCAGTCAGAATGAGGCCATAGTTCCATGGAAAATGTAGTTTGTACTTATATAATTAAAAAGCATAGGATACTCACGGGAAACAAAAGAAAAAGGAACGCCATCTCCTACCTGGGAGAAGTTTGTAATAAAGTTAATAACAATAATCTGTGGAGTCCTGTAGATATTTAATAATAATAATGCACATTTACAGCATGTTTCAGGATATTTCTGCATACATGATCAGGACATTTTTTTCAGTATCCTAATTGATTGCCAAACAAGTAAAAATATTCTTCTATATTATAGAGTCTACTGTCTAAACTTTCAGCAACATATATTTAAAATTCAAGTCTTTTAAAGCTGTGTTCAATGCAAAAGCAATCTAATTATGAACACTGAACATGCATCAGCTGTCATTGGTTCCAATGTTATTTTGAGCCCAAACTTACATCTAGTTTTGTTAGTAAGAGTCATAACTCCTCCTGTGGAGTCATTTAGTCTAACAAATGTTCTAACCATTTAAGTAAGTCTGATAGAAATTATCCCAGTTTGTCTGGGGATTTATACTCTGCTTCTTACAATAGAAGTAGCCTGGTTTGCTAGATCTCACAGGCAGATGAAGGGAATGGGAGGAAAAAAGGGACTAACGCTACGATAAACTGAGATCTGAAAAGGTGTTTATGACTATATCTAACATTTTATTTCACTGTGAAGTTGTCTGAACTTTGTTACCCTCAACTATTACCTTTACAGACTTTGTCCTGCACAGGACAGCTTAAACCAAATCATTGTCACTTACTTAAAATTGGACTACATACATCTTTTCATCTGTCTCCTTTTCTCACTGCCTCACCCTCTCTTGACCTCCTTATTCACACTTTCACTTCTGCAGGAAATTTGGGTTCCTTAAAATACCTAATAGAGAAAGTTATCATGTCCTTCTCTAGCCAAGGCATTCTGTGAGTCAAAAAATGCTACTTTTACTTTTGTGCTCTTACTGTACTTGTTTGGGATTCCAGAAATCAAAGTTCCAGAATTTTAAAACACCTAAGACTGGAAAATATGTACAGAGAGGAACAAGTGGCTAACTATTTCTGCATGTTTCTTAATCAAAACAGTAACAAGTTAATGGCAATTTTGCATGACATTCCTAGGGTGGGAGTCGTGAAGGAGTCAAGTCATCAGCTCATCTGAACGTTCTACCAAAACATGATGTGGAACTATATATCAACATTTCAGATGTACTCTCTTAGGGCTGATTTGTACCTTTGGAACATGATTGACAGTTGTTTTGATTTTCTGTAATGAACTGACATTTTAAACTAACCTGAACAAGAATAGAAGGAGAAGATGAAGCGAGCACAATAATACATAGCATTTACTTCCTGCCCTGTGTTTAGAGAGCAGCTTTTGCAACTGAGGTTTGCTTTTCTTTTCAGAGTAATGGCAATGTAGATGTTCATTCCAATTCATCTATAAACTTTATATAGTAGCAAGTAGGAAGTCACTGAAAAGTATTTATCTACTGAGTTCACTTGAGAGCAAAATAAACATGTTGACCTTCAATTCTTCCCCCTTTTAGCTTTCTTCTTATCAGAGGATGTCAGCATTTAGCACAAGGACAAATGCCTGCATTTTTGTGAGGAATGTAGACAATGCTGTCATGAAACAAATAGCCTCTAGGAGGAAAAAAATGGAAGCCTTTCAAAAGGCTTAATGTGTAAAAGAGGCAGCTTCAGTGAACCCATCACTGTATGTCAAATGCCTAAATAAGGGGAAAAAAAGCCCTTTGGAGAAACAGATTTCCTACTCCCCTGAACTGCAGTATTTTACTGAAGAACAGAATACACATGACAAAGATAAAATTTTAAAATACTCTGTTTATTCTAATGTAATATGCATTTTCCTCTTTAGGCTTATTATACTACTTATTTTCTTAATTATTCATGATGTTTAGCTATGGTATGGTACACAGACTGAAAGCAGAAGCCAGCCACCTTATAGAAGCATGTGAGCTGAATGCTTGGCATGTTTTTTTCCTACAGCATATCTCTGACTGAGAACTTTATTTTACCTAGGATTCTTTTATTTTTCTTACTCTATTAGAATCAAGGTAACATACCATCTGAAATAGCTTTGAAATGTAATAATTCCAAGAGTAATAAGAAATATAATGTGTACTGTTCTGATGGGAAAAAGGATATTTCCCACTTACATAGTTTGGGAAAGTAATTGCATCATTTTAAAGCTACAGAAGATTTGATGTTACTGCCATAGCTTTTGTCTGTAAAACTTCGTGTTGATTCTCCCCAGTTTTGTCCTTTTATGGGTCCAAATTTGTGAATATCTGGTGAAACAGTTAAGGAAATCCATGGTGTAAACTCTCAGACATAGAAGAAGAAATGTGTCTTTAATCACAAAACTTCCAAAAGAAATATTGGAAATCTTGCATCTGTTTCTATGTGTTGCCTTGTTTGCAGAATAACAGTTATTGCTTTAGCAGCTTCTACCGCCATATGTGTACAATAAGTAAATGAACATAAAATTGAATGAACACATAAAAGAAGGCTAAACCCACCCAGCTTAACAAATCCATTCTCCCACCCGCTGTGTGCTGGAACACGAACAGAGCATTGTTTGGATCATAAGGATTAGTAAAATGACAGTCTTGCTGAACAACATGGTCATGTGGATGAAATGATTATTTCTTAAAGTCAGTGTATGATAGCTGGGATACCAGTGGTTGTACTTACTTAATCCATTATTCTAATCCGATGACTGTGGAAAGTGTATAATTATTTCAGTTGAACAGATCAGCAATTAAACACAAAATAAAGTTAAGAATATTTTATATAAATGAATTGTGATCCTTCTTTTTTTCGCCTTGGTTAAAAATGAAATTACTATAATTAAAGTTTTCTTTACAACCCATTTCTCTTTCAATAGCAGAATTGTTTTTCTGTGAGAAATGAAGAGCATAAAATGTCCTTACCAGTAGAACTGGAAACAAGCTGGGAGAATTGTGATCCACACTGGTTATGCCTAAGATGTAGAGCATCAAACTTCAAAAGTGATCATGATTGCTCTTCTGTGATCTCATACCACTCAATGGGTTTTAGACCATTGTATCCATGATGTAAACAGTTTCATTGCTGCACCATTCCTCTGTCCTCTGCTAGGTCAGTGTGAATGAAAACATTGTAGACTTTATCTATTCCTACTGTTCTCCATCTTTGGAATTGGGGTAACAACTACTTTTAAGGATTGTCAGGGTTAATTAGTAAGACTGTTGAAAACCAGGTGGGTGTACTCCTACACAAAACATTAAAAATTTTCCACACTGATCATATTCTTACTTTTAAAAAGTCCAAGATCATTCTTTCTTCTAATGTATCTCTTATCATACACTTTGATATAGATAGTTCACTCCTCCTTGTATTTCAATTTCCGTATAACTTTTCTTTGACCTGTCTCCCAAAAGGATTTCTGGGGAATGAAATCATCAGTGGAGAAACTTAACACTCTGTAGTAGATGGAAGTAGCAATTGTAGCCTGCCTGTACTCCTTCAAGTCCTAGTGTTTGGAAGAGGAACCCTTCTGTCTTACTTCTATAGGGCAAGTTCTGCAAGGGATGTTTGGGAAGAGAAGCAGAACCTTCAGGTACATTCTGCACCCTCTCATGTGAAATGAGTGTGGTACCAAAGACTGTCCCAAGGCAAATTCTTTTTCTTCCCCAAGCAGTGATGGTCTTGTAAAGAAGAGACCCACAATATCCCCCTTTTGCAATGACACATTGCTGTGCCACTCTTGATGCCTCTTGTCAATGTTCTCACTTTTCTGTCTTCAGCATGATTTCCTTTCATTTTTTTCCTCATCCACTCAGGTGCTATTAAGTAGCTATTGACATAAAAGAGCTTGCTTTGGCACTGTGACCTCAGTTTCTTTGTCATTACCATTACCGTTACCATTACCATTACCATTACCATTACCATTACCATTATTGTTACCGTTACCGTTACCGTTACTGTTGCCGTTACCGTTACCGTTACCATATTCTGAACGTATTCTAGTTTGGTAGAGTTTTCTGCCTGGTTTAAGCTGCTTGGTTTTTCTATCTGAGCAAGAGGTGTAACATCAACATTTATCTCCATATTTGTGTTATTATTGATGCTAGTAGAATCTCATGGTTGATGTAACTTCAGATGCTAAATGAACCTGCTCAGGGTTTAATCAAACTTTGGTAAAATTAACATAATCTTAGTTCTTTCCTGAGGAGGCACTGTGAGCAAGGTTTGTATTCTAACAACGTGGATGTTGTAAAACAGGTAAGTGTTTGGGTGGGAAGATGATTGTTTTCTGATAGATAAGGTGGTGCAGGGTTTTTTTTTCTTTTACAGAGTCTTACCAGAATGAATCTCTCTGTTTCTTTTCTGTTTCACAGCAGAACTATTTGTCAGGGCTCGTATTTTGAAGTCAGATAAGTCAAGTTTTTACAAGGAATCCAGTAAATCTAACTGAGATTTTTCCAGTAAAACAGGTTGACTGGTCAAAATGAATATTTTTCACTCAATCTTAGACATTGGTTTTGACAAAGATGCAATTTCTGTTCAAAAACAGGTACATACCATATAACTATTTATGACACTCACCTGGGATGTGGGACTGTATCTACAATGATCTTAAGACAACAACTCAGAAAATACTTTCAAACACAATGTGCTGTTTAATGGATTGCTACTGGTTTCTGGTAGGACACTAGCATGTTCATTGTAGTTATCCACCTTGTCTTCAATGCAGCTTAACTTCCAGCTCTTCACTAATGCCACACAGAAAAAAATACGTTATGTTCAGAAAAGATTTCATTGTCACATAATCATAGAATAGTTTAAGTTGGAAGTGACCTGTGGAAGGCATCCTGTCCAACCTTTGCTCAAAGCAGAGCTGACTTAGACCAGGTTTCTCAGGACTGTGTCCAGTCAAGTTCAAATATTTCCGAGGTTTGATATTCCACAGCTTTTTTGGTCAACTTGGTCCAATGTTTGACCACCCTTGTGTTGAAAAAATTTCCCTATATGTGTAATTGAAATTTCCACTGTAGTTATACCTTTGTACTGTAACTACAGTGGCAGCTGAGGTAAACGGGAGCAGTCAGAGGTACACAGACCATCTATGCAGCAGGCAGGGACATACTTGGATATAGACAATAGAGTAAAATAAATGTGAATTTACTCTTCTGATGCTTCCTGAAGATCCTTCTCAAGCCCAGGATTGTGGCTCGTGGATACAAACATTTACATACTCAAAAAGGGGTGAGCCCACACTTGAAGTATTCTGTAGAGAAAGGGTAGGTAGCCTAAGCTGATGTACGTTTCAAATCATATTTAGTTTATATAGAGGGAATCAACACAAACACAAGACACTGGAAAGATGTGTCTCAGAACAAGATGGTGAGCTTGTGCTTTCAGATGTCTTCTGAAAGGAAAGTCTGTAAATTCCAAATGCCTTGTCTGAGTGAATAATAGCTCAAAAGAGCAATTCTTGAGTCAAGAACAAAGATGCCAAAGGACTAGTCTCTCACTTTTCAAATTGATTTCACTGCAATACAAGACAAAAACACTTTGAAGTGGCAAAGTCTAAATGAAAAAATACAAATACTCATTTTCTTCACATGGTTCCATTTTAATCTCTTTTTTTTCCACTATTCCTTTAGTCTTACTGTTTAATTATTTCTATTTCTGACATTACTTTTTTAATATCTGTAAACAAGAACAACTAATTTATGCAATACTTCTGAGATCCTAAGTCACATTTTAATTCAGCTATTTTGAACCAAAGCATATTTCACACTCTTGAAGCTGTGGAAAACAATCAATAGGTAAGCTTCATCCATATGTCAGTATTGACCTGAAACCATTTCAATATTGCCAATTTTACCTCCTCCAGTACTCTGAACAAGTTCATACAATGTTTTGCTTTTGTTCAAAAGTTAATTACAATGAAGCTACCAATCTGAACTTTTACTTAAGCATTGTGCTTAAATTGGAACTCTCACAATGTGAAGGTTGCATGCTTCCAGTAAAGTCACAGTGCCTTCAAAACCAATTATGTCTAGTGGCTAGCATTCAATTTTTCTAATGTGTGAATAAGGTTTGGAGGTTATTCCCTAATTTGTCCAAAGGCTTTAAGTTTGACTTATAATGATACTGGCACCTAAGTCAGAGGTTGTTAAATCTATTATATCAAATATAATCTTTAGGGTTATTTTAGGATTATATTTGAAAATTAGAATTGAACATTGAATTACAGAATTACTAAGGAAAATAGTAACTGTCAATACCACCCTTAAACCTGTAGAATTCAATACTATACAATCAAATCTTTCAAGATTAAAGCTTTTTTCTTGTTTTCATTTTTGTAAGACAGCACTGAATGTGCCTGAAGAAAATAAGGTATCAAATTCTCAAAAAAAAGTTTACTTTCTTGTATTTTTATTTAGAAACAAGGATGGGAATGACAGACTGTCAAATAAAGAATTAGTATCCTAACATTGCACTATATCATGTCGCTGAATCAATGTATGTTAATGTTGGATTATGTGATATGGTAACACGTTCATCAGAATACCATTTTGCATGATAGTGCCACACCAGTTTGCTAATTCTGATTCTTGTCAAAGAAGCTCTACTGCTTCTCAAACTTAATTAAAACTGTTCTTAAAAACTGCAATAGATAAAAAATATTTTTAAGTAAGATATTTGAAGATCTATCAACCCTTTATGAAAAGCTTCATCTTATTTTGTTTATAATTCTGAACAGAGTACAACTTTTAATGTTCTTTTATACAGTAAAGTGCTATATTCTTGGAATCATTCAAGCTGGAAAGGACCTCAGGAGATCTATAGTCCAACTGCCTCCTCCAAGTAGGATCTATGTTTGAATTCAGAAAGGATTGCTCAGAGCTTTGTCCAGTTGAATCCTGAAAACTCTCGAACAACAGAAATGCCGCAGTGTTGCTGGGCAACCCATTCCACTGCTTAATTAGCCTCATGGGGAAAAATCCCAACCTAATGTACGACTGTTGCCTCTTGTTCTCACTCCAACTCCTTGATCATCTCTGTGTAGGTGCTGGGAGACTTCTTATTGGTCTGTTCCTTCTCCAAGGTGAACAAGTCTCAGTTCCACAGCCTCTTCTGGCAGGGCAAATGCTCCAGCCACTCACCATCCTTGTTGACTTCTGCCAGACATCTTTCTTGTATTATGTGGCCGCAAACTGGCTGTGGTATTTAGATGCAGTCTAACAAGTGCTGAGTAGAGGCGGATAATTAACAACCTCAACTTCAGGCCGTTCTTCTGTTCACACAGCCAGTGCACTGCTGGCCCCTTGTTACTGCCCAGGTACACAGCTGGCCCCTACTCATCTTGGTGCTCACCAGGGCTCCCAAGCCATCTCCAGAGTTTCTCACGGGCTGAACCATCTCCAGCCTGTGTCACTGACAGGAGCTCTGCCTTTCCAAGGCTCAACCTGTATCATTGTTGAATTTCATCAGGTTCTGGCTGGCCCATTCCTGCAGCCTACCTAGGTCCCTCTGAATGGCAGTTCTGCCTTCAAGTGTGTTCAGTTCCCCAAGGCTGATGTTCACAAACTTGGTGACAGTGCACCCTGCTGCTCCCAGGACAGAGCCCTGCAGTAGTCCACTTGAAACTAGGCTCCAGGTAGAGGTGAAACCATTAACCACTACCCTCTGAGCCCAATGATCAAGCCAGTTTTCCCCTCATCTATTTGGCCATCCCTGTAGACCACAATATCTCAATTTGCAATTAAGGATGTTGTGGGACACTGTGTTGAAAGTCCTGTTAAAGTCAAAGTAGGTGGCATCTACTGTTTTCCCATCACCCGCAAATCCAGTCCTTTAATTATAGAAGGAAATAAGGTTGTTCAGGCATGATTTACTTCTGGTACTTCCAGGCTAACTTTTCTCAGACATCCTCTTCTCCTTAATGTGCCCAGGAATGTGCTCCAAAAGGGCTCGCTCCGTGATTTTGCCAGAGACTGAAGCAAAGCTGACAGGCCTGGAATTCTTTGGATCATTCTTTTGTCATGTTTTAAAGATGAGTGCAATATTTGTTTTTGTGTAGGTGTCAGAAACATTCCCTAATCTCCATGACATCTCAGAGATGATAGGGAGCAGCTTTGAAAGGACATCAGGCAATTCTATCAGCATCTTCAGATGAAAACCTAGTTCCATGGACTAAATCCCTAACGTGCTTCTCACTCATTGCTGGCAGCTCCTCTCCTGTTTGAACCCTGGTTTTAGGCACAAAGACCTGGGAGACCTTGCTGGTGAAGACTAAGGCAAAGAAGCTGTTGAGTATCTGTACCTTATCTGCAGCCATTTTCATTGAAATCAATCAGCCTGTTCAGCACTGGGTCCACATTTTCATTGTTTATTCTTTTGCTGTTAGTGTAATGATAGGAGGTTTTCTTGTTGCCCTTGATATCCCTTGCAAGTCTCAACTCAAAGGGAGTCCTGGGTTTCCTAATAGCATTCCTGCATACGTGCGAAACAGTTCTACAATCTTCCTTTGTAACCTGTTCTCACTTCCAGCTCCTTTGTAAATCTATTTGGTATTTGAGTTCAGTCATGCATTCCACGTTTAGCCAAGCCAGTCTCCTGAGTCATCTATACGTTTTCCTGAGTATCATGGTTGCCACAGTCAAGGCTACTGTTGATTATCTCATCCCCAGCTGGTTCTTCCTTGTTTGTAAGCAGCAGATCCAGGAGACCCACTGCCACTTCCTGGGTCATCTGTGGTAAGCTTCTGTGATAAGCAGTTGTTCCCAGCACACTCCAACACCCACGCCCCCATCCCCTGTATTGCAGCAGGTGTCAGGGAGGTTAATGTCTCCTGTAAACCAGAGGATGATGATACAGAGACTTCCTTGTGTTGCTTAAAAAGGAACTTTGTCCGCTTCCTCATTTGATAGAGTGGTAGGTAACAAACTCTCACCATAAAGCTGCCTTCCCTGGTCTCTCTTCTGCTGCTGACCCACAGTCTTGGCCAGCCTGCTGTTCATTCCATGGGGTAGCCTGATATGCTCAAGCTGCCTATTGACATGAAGAAAGACCCTTCTCCTCCTACCATTCGCTTCCTGTCTTGCCTGAAGAGCTTGTGTCCATCCATTACAGAGCTACAGCCACACAACCTACCAAGCCACCCCATAGTTAGTGCAATGATGTTATACTTCTGCATCCTCATGTGAAGCTCTAGCAGCTTGTTTGTTTATCTATTTTGCCACAAAATATTTTTCAAAATGTGAGTTGTGAAAATGACAAGTGTCTTACTAAGTGAAAATTATTATTTTTTTTTTTTATTCCATAGACTTTGTGTTCCATCATAACAAGATTTTGTGTTCTGAGCGCGTAATTGTGGTTAATACTGTGCAGATCTGTTTTCACATTTACCATCACATAGTCAAAAAACAGTGAAATGAATACAGGTCGGTGCTAAACTCTCTGTTGAATATAGACTAACATCTCTAATATTTTAAGTATTCCTTGCTGCAAATAGTTCTGTTATCAGTGTAAGGCATTATGGAATTTATTCTAGTCACGCACAGAAATTGTGACTGTGCTGGGAAGGCTCAGGGCTATGAATTTCAAGACGGACCTTTACAGGCAGGTGAAAAACCACAGAAAGATCTCAGGTGTTTTGTTGTCAAAGATTGAATATGTACTGTTACAACAGGAAAGATGTTGATTATTCCTAAATGAACAGTGGTAGAGCATATTAATTATCTTGTCAGTTATTTCCTGAGCTTAGTTCTCTGTCTCTGTCATGGAAACTGACTTCAAGTTCATCGGGACTGTGGTGATTAGCTGCATATCCATCAATCTGATTACCAGGTGATGGGCTACATTGTTTGCTTCTGAGTTCAAAGGTAAGTGTTCTGGACTGGTTAAAATAGGCAATGAGGAGTTGTTAACATGCCCGTGTCGGTATCTAAGTACTTTTAAAAGAAATTTTAGCTCTGAATAGATAAAACTGTCCTAAGATGGGTATGTCACCTACTGCAGAGTCTTTCAGGCAGGACTCTGGCAGGTTCTCTATGCGCTGCTTCCAACAGCCTCCTGGAAGGCGACCTGCCTGTACCTGGCAGGTCTTTCTAGATATGCAGGAGAATAGAAATGGCCTGTGCCCTCTTTTAAGGTGAAAAGATTTGAAAATTACTTCGTGTAAGAGCAATCCCCCCCATCTTCCATGAAGTAAACTATTTTTTAAGGCAACAGGGTTGCTGTGAGAGAAGTGTAAACACCATTTACATTAGCTAATTTACTCCACCTCCTTAGTATGCTTATAGAAATATATGTTCATAAAAACATAGGTTTAATTATGTTTTTTCTTCTAAGCTGACAGTTAGATACTCTCTTTATCCTTTTTTATACCACCATTCTATTAAGTGTAAACAAATCCCCTCACTCCTTACAAACCCTGTTTTTTTCATCAAGCCCAAAAGCCCTTTTTAGCTCATTTTATACATCATCCCTGTAAAGGCCTCATGCTACAGAAGGTTCCAGCTTGAAAGAAGTCAATGTCACTCTTTAATCAATTGCAAGGATCACTGCTAAGTCCCCTAAGACTTGATTCTCTTGTCCCTACAATTGCTTGGACTAAATATTCTGTTTCCACAATACTGCTAGCTCTTACTGCCTCAAGGAGTGAGGGAGACTGGAGCAGAGAAATCAAACTAATGTCTCTGATGTGTCAGTGCACAGCACACTGCCATTAGGACATCAAGCCAGCATGATTTATTAGCAATTTTAATTAATTTTCTGAGTCATTTCCTAAGGGCTCAATTCTGTAATCTTATTACTATGAGCCTAACATGCTATAGTAAGACTATGCTTTCTAATCTTTCTTTTGTTGTTAAATACAATCTGCTTTCATTAGGAAACTCTTGAAATGAAGCAGTTTGCTCTTTTGCATGGTGAAATTTTTCTGTGTATGTTCATTAGAAATTAGTCCTAGAAATCATGCACTAGAGTGCATTAGTTCTTAACACAGAACTCATCACCTACTTTTCTCCTTTATTCTTTTACTATAAAATCATGCTAGAATTGATTGAGGTCCCTATTTTAAAGTAAAGAAACCACATCTCTAGAATTTTAGATATGGAATAATCTCACTTACCCCCATTTTATTTTATATACACAGAACCAAATCTTAATCCCATTTAATTCAGTGAAATCTGGATTTTTTTTAACCCATTATAAGCAAATAAAATGTGTTCATGAAGATATGTATAGATTATGAACTGCAGAATAGTGTGCTTTTACTGTTTGCTTTTCAGCCTCTGCTTTAAAGAAGGAAAAAAATTAGTAGCTGATTTGCTAAAAGCTGAGTACGTTTTGATTATTAGTACTTTTTCCGTAAGATTTACACAACTTTGCAATAATATGGATTTTATTATATTTGTCACGTCTGACTGTCCATGAGCAGTGTTTAATTGCTGTAAATTTACATTATTCTGAGCGGTTGCTGATCTGACAAAATCATTAAAATTTGATTTTTGACTTACCAGGATATTTTACATGGCATATTTTTTTAAAAAGGCATTTTTTGTAAATAAAAAATGTGTGATATCATTACTTTGATATGACATAAATATTCTAATTATTCTCTAAATATTTTATATGTGTCACTTAAATTTTTAGTTCCCACAGCATTATCAAGTACAAGTGCCATGTATGTTACAGAAATAGCATTTTAGGGCATGAAAGTTTACATAGAGGCAATAAACATAGTTTTAACATAGAAGACTGGTAGAAGAGAATTAAGGCTTAGAGCACTTAGGAGAGTGGGTATGTTTCTTACTCATGAGAGAACACAGAAGTATATGCCCTTATAGTGGTCCAGGGCATTTGGAAAGAGATATAAAATTGTTATATGATGATCAGTAACATTCCTATGCCCTCCAGAGTGCCCTAGAAATAAAGGATAAGGACAGAGTGAAGAAAGATAGTTTGTGGGCCCCATAAAATTTAAGTCAGTTATATTATGAGATAAAAAGAAATTCAGCTGTCATGTATGTCTTTGAATCTTTCTGCCACTGTTTATCACTTACAATTTTTCCAATATTTTTCTGTTCCTATGTACAGGGAAACTAGTTGACCATAAACCAGAAATCATTCAAGACTCTGAAATATGTTAAATTTCAGTGGGAAAATAAGGTGAGTTAGGATATCATGTTTTAACGTGTCAAAGTTATAACAAGCGTAGTGCATGTGATCCAGTATAACCACTGTGGAAGGTTTTGATTCTTTTTGTTTTGTTTTGTCATTAACAGTGTTATTACAGTTAACATTGACTGTGGTATTTTAAAGGGACTGATTCTCCCATTTGCAAAAGCCATACTTATACCTTCCTCTCCTTCACTCATGTGTTTGGATTATTCACAACGTGCAGAGAGCTGCAGTGTAATGCTTCTGTGAATGTCAGAACTGTATTCAGCACGCTAATGTAATAAGTGAGAATTTCGATAATGTAAAAATTGTTGTAAGGGTTCCAGCAGTACAAGCTGAAGAAAGAGCTTTAAAGAAGAATGTTTTAAGCCACCTCATGATTATAAGGAAGGTGACATCTAACCTGTTTCTTTTCTGATGGTGATAAAGTTGCAAAGCACAGAGATGAACAATAACAACATTTTTCACTCTGTCTCTTTGCATCAACAGAAAATGGGCATAATAAACGGAAAGACAATTGCATTAGAAGCCTGTGGGACTGTTTTGCAACATGCGTAACTTTAACAGTCACCAGTGTTACCTTCTTATTCTTTTAAAAGTCTGACATGATCAGTAGCTCAAAACAAAGAAGTGAGCTCATTCTGGCTCAGGTGAAAGGATTGACTACCCTTCCCCTCCTCCCCAAAATCACAACATGAAAGTGGGAAATGAGACAAGTCCTGAAGGAGAGTCCTGAGGAGCCTCCAAGTCCTAAAGGAGAGAGAAGTGAGGACAAGAGCAAAAATGAGAATGAAGATTGGTGTAAATTAAACACTAAAAATCATAGAATCATAGAATTGTTCTGGTTGGAAGAGACCTCCGAGATCATCGGGTCCAACCATTAACCTATCACTACAAAGTCCCCCACTAAATCATATAAAATGCATTAAGTTCCACTCAGAAAAGCAAGGAGTAGTAGTTTATTTAAAACTTTTCATCCGGATAGATGTAGTAGAAGGTAGTATACAGCTTACAGAGGGTTAGCCAAGTTATTAAGCTTCTTCCTAACCTAATTCCCCACTAGTAACACAAACTGCAATATTTTTTCCAAGGCAGAATCCACACTGCTTGCAACTAGACCTTCCTCTCACATTTCTAGTTTCTGGTGTCCACAACACTTTTTTCTAATTTACATGCTTTCTATGGATTAAACTGTGAGATTGCAACAAACAAAGCCCATGAGATTGATTAACAATGAATTCACTGTATTTAAAAGCAAAGATTTTTAAAATAGCTGGTATGTCAACCGCAAGAGACTTAACAGCTAAGATTTCGTACGTGACCCTATACGCCTAAATGACCTCTGAAAAAGACAGCTTCTGTTTTGTTCTGTGGAGCTCTAAAACATAGCACAGTGTCTCCAGCTTTTCTGTGGAAGCAAGTAACCACGCCTTGTTCTTTAGGGTAGATTTGACTCTCTTCCATTAACTGATGTGAAAGATGAAAAACTCCATGGGAGTAAATAGAGTCACACTGCCGCACAGGTGCTGTAAACGGAAGAAAAACTGGGCCATGTTTTGTGTTTTGCATAGTGATCTGACATTTGAGAGTTGATATTTCTCATTGAAATACCTTCAGAAAAGGAATTTCCTTGGTGGTTTTCATTACCACAATAAAGAGCAGAGCTGATCTGCGGGGCAGTGAAGTGCAGTTAAGGAGAACTATAAACAAGTGGAGGGAGGTCAGTTTCCTGGACGCCAGGGAGAGCACACTGCAAAGACATCCTCTAAAAGCACCGTGGAAAATATACTTCCTCCTTTGTAAAGGGAATTTTATTTGAAGAAAGAAACAGTTATTGATTATTTATTCTCTTGATACATAAAAGTTAAAAAAACATTAACAGTATACTCTCTTGTGGGAAAAATTGAGATTTGTTTTTTTCCAGAAAAAGCAAGCTGAGTATTTTTGTATCTTCAGTGATAATAATACTTCCATATCATTATAATACACAAAGATAAATTACATGAGAATGTCTTAACAAATCTTGAACAAAATTAAGCCTGTTTTTAGAAGAGTGACACTCCTCCTCAGTAATTTTGAGTACTGTTCTGTTTTTGAAGGGAAGAAGGGGGCAGCTCTTCCTGGGAAATGACTGGCTGAGTTCGATTAATGACTCTATATAAACAGCAAGAGTTTACTTCATTAACTAGCAGTAACATTTCCCACGCCTTCAATTAACACTGGTTTTACTTAATCTAATATTAGTTAAGACACGATATGATCAGAAAACATCATTGCCAGCCAAGTGTTCCTCAAACACAACTGATTTATCTCTTTGGCACCTCATTAAAATGCAAACTATATTGAAATTGATTTTCAGCACTTTCAGGCAGGAATGTTTGTAATAATGTTAATTTGCAAATTTCCTCTTTTTTATATATATTCTGTGTGCTGTGGTTGCCATGTTCAGCCTGAGGCTATTTGTATTGTGCAGACAGAAAATGAACAGCGAACATTTATTTCTCATATCTTTCTGAGGAACCTGAGGCGCATGAAGATATTTGTGCTGTAACAGGCATAGTCAATCTCCTTCACTCCCTTTAGTCACTATATATCAACAGCAAACTCCCAGCTAGTCTTGCTGCAGCAATTAACCTGCCAGGGCTTTCTGCTGTCAGACTCAGTAATAATAAACTCCCCCCAGTGAGAGATAGAGCTATAGATCCTCGCCCTGCAACTTCCACAGTGGCTGAATTATTCAGAATCAGCATGATTAAAGAGATGACATGGTATTAGTTAAAAAGACATACTTTTTTTCTTCCTGACTGAGGTTTAAACCTATTAAGGAATAACAGTGGAAGAAAATGGGTCTTTACTATCCGTCCACAGGTCTTAGAAAAGGGATTTTCTAGAAAGTTGTTTATAATGCCTATCATTTTCAAAGTTTAAGAATAAAAATATAAATAGCAAAAGGGTTGGCATAGTTTAATCATGAAGCTTCTGTAAATCCAACAACCAAATAAAGCAGAGTCAAAAATCATTCAGGACACAGAAACAAAGGTATTAATTGGGAAAAAATTTGTAATGTTGAAACTACATTTTTAAAATAAAAGATAACCTCATTATTCATAATTTTTAGTAAATGTTAACGTATAAAACATTTGAAGGTGTGTACTCTGACAGATATATTGACAAATACAAAAGGTCTCCCTTATTTATTATTTTACCTTTTTTAAAAAATGAGGGAAAACAGCAGCATTTTTATAAATGTTGTAATATATTGCAGATAAATCAATTGTTTACATTCCTCAGTGCTAGGGCAGCTGTGTAACGTTACACATGCATAGCAAGTGAATTTACTGAAACAAAGTCGTGGAAAAATGAACTTAGCTTGCACACTTCTAGTCCCATTAAAATCATAATTCATTTGCCAATCTCAGTTTACTCAGTCACCCGATAACACATTCTTAACTAAATGCTCCTAGTGATTCCCAGGGGAATGATCTCTCTAAAATGCAGAACTAGGCCTGCATGTTAGAAGTGACGTTAAATGCAGTCAAATTCGTATTCTATGACTACTAGAGCAACGGGAAGTTATATTCTTTGTCATGCTCATCTAAATTAAATGGAACTAATCTGTTGATAGAGAAGAACAGAGAGAAATAAGAAACATTTTTTGGTTTACCCAGACCTTCAATACAGGTATGAATGCAGAAGCATGCATTCCACACTAATACATTTTTCTTGTCATTAGACCAGGTAAATGGTTAATGAGTGCAGGTGGACGAACCACATACAGATGAAACTAACATCTGTCCTGCATTATGCTGCTCAAAGGGAATATAACCTTATAAAACACAGCAACGGTTACACTTGTTTGAAATAAAAGAAACTTCTCGAAATTCAGTGTAGGAGGAAGTATTCACTTATGCCTCTTAAAAATAGTTGGTGAATCACTTTTGCATATAGAAACAAATAAACTGCTGTTTGTCATAGAAAGGAGTATGAATTTCGCAGTACAGCACTGTACTGGGCTGATTGTACAAAGTGATGTTCTAAATTTTGTATTCTGTCCTTGCATCATATGTGATCTTTCATGGAACTCATCTGAATCAGACTTTTAAAGCATAGAAGTCTACATAAGGCATAGAGAATTCAAATAGAATTACAAGTTGTGGTTTGTGTTTACAAAAGGAGAAATTAGAGCAAATTTCATGGATTCCATGTAACAATTTCAAATCCAAAATGCAATATTACCAACCTGTTCTAAATTTTCCATTGTACTAAACATTTGGGATTACATTCTTTCACATTTAAGTTAGCCAGAACTGAAAAGGAGATGTCAAACTCTTAACTCCTATGCACCTCATATTACCACTGAAAATATTCACAGTGCTTTTTATTAGGAACAATTTGGGTTTCTCTGTGTTGCTACACTGGCCTATACAGTAGTTTTGACGTGTTACATTTCACAGAGTTGAAGCACTACAAATGTCGTTAAGACTTCATGTGTTCACAGGATCAAAGCCTTTGATGGATTACTTTTCAAGAAATTGACCATAATCAAACTTTCAAAACTGAACATTAAAAGCTAGACCATCAAATAATGAAAACATTAGTATTAAAGAACTACTTCAAAAAAAAGCCATGACCATATTTTACCACCATATTTTAGATGACCAGATGATGATCATTTAGAAATTATTATTTTCTTTCTTTTGACAGATCTTCTTGTGAACTTTGTTTCTCAGTTAGTTGGGAAGAGAAGGGCAAAGACTTTCAAACTTCTACATCTTAAATTGATATTTAGGTGTCTAAACAAATGGCCAAGTTTTCAAATGTGCTGCTCTTGCCACTGCTCCCAGTAAAATCACTTAATGTTACTGAAATGTGCAGTACGTCTGAAAATCAAGCTATGTGTAAGTGCCAAGCATAGAATGTAAGATATTGTCATCACTACTCAGAATGTATATCGGATAAAAGCCAGTAGTATTCTCTTATGCTGAGCAATAGTGTGTTTGTCATTTTTGAAAAGTCTACTACAAACTTTACTGTGATACTCAGTATGAGTAAAGATGGCAGAACCCAACACCTTTGTCTTTCTGCATTGTTTGGCCTTACTGCTGCCCTTTAAAAATATCATCTGTCTACCTTTTCCTTCAAGAGTTTCTATTTTTAATACTATTTGGTCTGCAGACAACCAAAACCAGAGTTAATGTGAGGACTGTAATTCTCAAGCTTTTTCCACTGTGTTCAAAGTGACAATCATAATCTAGACCAATTTGTTTTGTTCATGTTAATGACATACATCAATAACATATTACAATAGAATGTCTATAAAAATACTTAACATCCATAAGAAAAAGAAATTAATGCATACTTTCAAGTCTATGGTTAAGCAGATTCTGCTTTGCTAATCCTCTAAACTTTGTCTGTGTTCATTAGACAGAGACAGGAATTTTAAAGAGCACAATTCTTCCTACCTGAGTAAAGCATGAGTGTTAGCATGGGATGAGTTATTTCTGAGGTGTCACATACCTTTGATTTCCTATTGCCTATAGAGAGTGCCTAGGCAACTAGGACAGACAAGATATGTAAGTTTAGAAGGCAAAATCTTGCCTTATGCAACATAAGAGCACATATTTTCTGTGACTTTCAAGTTTGTACAGCTTTGAGAAGGAGGTTAGAGTAGATGACCTCCAGAGGTCTTGTCACACCAATTGTTTCTATGATTCTAAGTTTTTTGTTTCCAAGTCACTTAGGTTGCATTAACAATCTTAACTGGGCTTAACATTGCGTGAGTCAGTGATATGAATTACACCAAGAAAATTAACTATTTGTTAGTAGCAAATTGGATCTTCTCACCCTGCCTGCTTCAGTAATGATTTTGCTAGAGGCTTTTTTCCATGTGTTTGGTGAAACTACTTTTGAATTTATTTTCTTAATTATTAAGTTCGGTTCCCTTGTATTATACATACGTGCTTTAAGGTTCTCTGGCTCTCCATAAATTCAATGGTTTTTGCTTTCTTGTCTTTTTCTATTTCAGAGATACAGTCATGATCCAATCAAATAGTAGCCTGAGTGTATTTCAGCCAACAGTGTCAGCCAAAGGGCACCCAAATATGCAGTTGGGAGACTGTAAAAAAATATACATGAGTTTTTCAACAAATTTTAAAATATTAGTGCTCTTTATTCAACGGTATGATAAACGCATATAGCTACAAAAATACACTATTCTTCATTTCCAATCCTTAGAATCCCCATTACTCTGAAGGATCTTATGCCCTCGAAGGATTTGTTGCTTCTCCTGCAACTCATGATATCTTAAGGTCTTAAACGACAAAGTCCTTCCAACACATCTGGTTTTCTTAGACTCTTTAGGTCCTGTAGCTGGCTAGCCCTCTCCGAGTCTGAGAACTTCATCTTTAGTCCTCTTTTCCTGCACAAAAAATTTCTTACTGCCTCTCTGAGCATTCCTCAGACTATAATCTCTTCCGTCAACCTTCTACTTAGTTTTTTTGTTCTACTTTACTTGAAGATTTTGCCTTCTCCAAATTCCATAGCTGTCTAAAGAGAAAACTAATTCTCTACAGTATAACTTCTATTAAACAAAAAATAGAAGTGTTAACAGTCTATTTCCTCTGCACTTTACTGTGACTATGCTAGCAGCCTGTGTACAAAAGCATAGAAACTGTGTAGTGCCTTCTCTGACACAACAGACTTATTTTTCATTTCATGGAAGAAATTTTGCAATAGCAACCAGATCTCATAAACTTAGTTACACAGATGCCCAAATCTTAATAATTCTCACTAATGAAAAAATAGTGATGTAAGATACGTGGCAAAAACTATCATGTACCATGCAGAATTTTGGTATTCCTACCCCATTAAAACTGTGTCGAAAAATTGCAATTGTTTTCCTCTCACACAGCCACAAAGTTCCAGCAGGTTTAAATTCCTCAGTGTTCCAGGTAGGCTGACAAACCCAGAATGCTCCCACTCTGGGAAGAGATTGATTTTGACTTCCTGTGAAAAATTTGTTTTCCATAAAGGAGGTGTCAAAGTATATCTGGAGCTATCTGGCTGGTGCTATGTGACAGATAAATGCTTCATTTCATTCTGTGACACAGATTAGATTCCGAGATTTTTCATCTATCCAAGCTGCAAGTTGGATTCTTGTCTTTCCCAACTAATAAAATATGCAATGTAGTTTTGGACCTGCTAATGCGTTCCCTTTGGAAATGCAGAACAGTGGTTGTCCTATATTACGATAAGCTTTTCCTGGAAAAAGTATCTCAAAATTAGCAGTCAAAACTGATGCTTGGTATTACTTTGCTGAAAAGGGATAGACAACGATATTTCTTGAACTGGGGACTAAGGAAATAAAATGCACTGCCTTTCTGTAAAAAAAAAAATTGTATTACTTCTTGGCCATTGCTGAAATGAAATGAACAGTTATGACTTATTTTTTTCTTTACTTTGAAATGTCTCAACAAAAGGAGTGTGAAGGTTCCCTAATTCTAAATGCAATTAATAGTGTTATTATTTTAAAGTATCAATGCTTTTTTGTTTTAAGATCTTATTTTAGAGTTCTTCATTCTTCCTTTTAGCACATACTGTAAGCTTACTGACATCAATTTCAAAAATGTTGTTCTCTTAACTATTTCACAGTTTCCCATTGTGTGTATTGTTGGGGTTTTTTTAAAGTAGCTTTGAATTTATTTAGCAGATGCAGTCCTCACACTCCTTTCAGGCTTATTATCATCACACCTCTCTCTATTCAATATTATCAACACCATCCCACTCATCACAATCCTGCCTGAATCAAAGGCAACTTGTTTCTTGTTGGTGGAAGCTTTGAATGAATAATTCATCTGGAGGAGCCTTCTATGTTGTACATTTCCAGAAGACAGAGCAATTCTCTTGTCAATCACAGTGGCTCTGTCAGTACTAAGTTCCATACAGTATGTGCTCCAACTGTACAGGGGATGACAAGCAGCTGAGATTACCAACTGTGTTAATCCTGGCCATCCTTTTAGCTTTTCTTTGACAGAACATTCAAATTCAAGTCTCACTCTAACACTGCATTGAGAAACCAGTGTCAAATTTTCCTCTCTGTTCTCACCAATACAGTTTGGTTGAAAGCTCTTATATATATTGCAACCAAACTGGTCACAAGCCACAGTTACTCATCTCCAGAGAGTTACATTTCATTCTGGATCCTGAACTGCTAGTTTTCTCATGCCTAGACAGGCTGGGTCTGGGCCTTAGGCTGGCTCAGTATGAAGCCAAAGCTCCAGCCAATAGTGTAGAAATCTTCATACGTGGAGCCCTCTAGGCCTAAACATAGCCCTGTTGACACAAGTTGCATTCAAGTGTAGTCCCTTGGAGGATGAACTCCTTGTCATTTCTCTGAATATTAATCTTCAGAACACTGGTTGTTACTAATTGGTTGTGCAGTACAACCAGAAGCATAAAGTAGTTGGAAGAGGAGATATACACGAAGGATCTTTCACTCTGAAACAAACACAAACATAGGGAGAGATAAGATGTGGCACTACAGAGATGGAGGAGATTAACATATTATTAGGCTCTGAAAGCAGAAATTTTAAAAGTATGTTTTCTTTTTTGTTTTAAAATCTTTTCATTTTATTTTTAACCGAGCTTTGACAACATGACAGGTGTATGGCTAATACACCAAGGAAAATTTGAGTGACTGGCATTAACTAGGTATGACTTTCTGTTCCCATACACTGCAGGTGTTTGTGAGTAAAAGGCTCTATCTACATCAGCAAGTAGTGCAGCATTATAGCAGCAGCTCTCTACAGCAAAGACCCAACATCCACCCCATAAATGTTTTGCAGGGAATTGCTTCAGATTAGCTATAGTCTCATTCTATGGGATGAACAGTCAATAGCACTTGGAGCATATTTGGCACACTTCTGATTTGGCTTTGTAGAAAAGTAACACGATTTACATAGTCCAAGACTGAAACAAAGTCAGTGAAAAATTAGGAGATCTGTTTTAAAACCATGCTCATGTTCTGAACTAAAATCCTAATATACAACACAAAGCTACTAGTTCTGAAAATATGAGCCTTAAAAGAAGATGCAGCATTAAAGGTAAAGAACAGATCTAAGACCTCTAAAGATTAATGAGGATGGAGAAACTGTCAATCCTTTTTTTTTCTTTTATTTATGAATTTGTAACATAAGATTAATAGCTATGGAATTGTTGCTTACCTCTACAGGAGGTAACATGTCATCATCTGGAAACAAATAAATCCTCCAAATAAAGAAATATATCGTTGTATGTGTTTGTGTAATAATAATGACTAATTCCATTCCTTAGAGTAATTAAATTTCTAGCATATATTCTTAACAATGAGATGTCTTTTACATATAGTGCTGAAACGTGCTGCAAAACTTCCATTTAAAAGGCTACTGTTGAGTATGAAGATATATAGTCTACCAATTAAAGTTGTTTTTCCCCTTTAGAACAGGGATTAGAGATGGCTTATTGTAAGAACCTTTTCTGAGACAGGTAGGTATCAGTTTCTATACCTGGCCTCATATCTAGCAAAGGTGTTCTCCTAGGTTTGTTGTTTGTAAACAGAGAGGGACTTGTGGGTGACGTGGTGATCGGTGGCTGTCTTGGTCACAGTGACCATGAAGTACTTGAGTTTCAAATCATTGGCAATAGGAAAAAAACTGCCAGCAAAACGTCAACCCTGGATATGTGAAAAGCAGACTTTGAGCTTCTGAAAGAGCTAGTTAGAAAGGGTCCGTGGGAATCTGCTTTTGAAAGTATTGGGTCCATGAATATTGGTCACTTTTTGAAAGCCATCTCTTAAGAACGCGGGAGCAGGCAATTCCAAAGTGTCAGAAGTCAAGCAAGCAGGGCAGAAGGACGGCTTGGCTGAGCAGGGATCTTCTTCTAGAACTTAAGCAGAAAAAGAAAGTGTATGGACTTTGGGAGCAAGGCTACATGACACAGGAGGACTACAGAGATGCTCTTTGCCTCACTAGGGAGAAAATTCATGCAGCCAAAGCTTGTTTAAAGTTCAAGCTGGCCAGCACTGTGAAAGACAACAAAAAGGGCTTTTTAAAATATGTTAACAGTAAAAGGAGTATCAGCGATGACGTTGGTCCGTTACTTGATGAGGTCAGTCACCTCACAAATAGGAATGTAGACAAAGCAGGGACGTTTAATGCTTTCTTCACCTCTAACACCAATGCTGGGCCCTAGGACCCCTGGAACCCTGTGTTGGAAGACTGTGGCTGGGAAGATGACAAACTCCCAGCCAACTCTGAACTTGTTCGAGACTTCCTGCTCCAGCCGGATGCACTGCAAAAGTCTATGGGACCCAATGGGATTCATCCCAGGGTACTGAAAGAGCCGGCTGATGTTATCGCGGGACATCTCTCCATTATTTTTCAATGGTCTTGGGAGTCTGAAGAGGTCCTAGTTGACTGGAAGCTGGCAAATGTTGTTTCAATTTCCAAGAAGGGAAAGAAGGAAGACCTTGGTAATTACAAGCCTGTCAGTCTCACATCAGTGCCTGGTAAAACAATGCAGAAGGTTATTCTGGGAGTTACTGAAAAACACTTGAGAGACAATGCAGTCATTGGTCATAGCCAGCACAGGTTCACAAGGTGTCACGGAGGCACACCAAAACAACTTCACACAGCTAAACTCAAACAAACTTTTAATTCGCAACTGAAACCAAACAACCAAAACTAACAAAACAACAGGGTAACCAAATGACACTCCGAGAACATTTAACAAGTTACAGGTTCGATATACCGGTCGGGGATGTTATTACTGCACGGCAAAACACGAGAATGATGGTCCAGGGTGTGCACACACTCACTCACAAAAAGGAAACTCTCACTCAAGGATATCCAGAAGAATAAGAGCGCTCACCGAAGGGGGGGGGGGATGTTCAGGTTCAGGTTCACTCAAGGATATATCCAGAAGAAATCACTCACCAAAAGATGGCGAGGGCACTCAATCCCAGGAAGTTTCCTTGGGTGACGTCTCAGCCCAAGGGGAGAGTTTCCGATCACAGGCCCACTGCTCCAAGGAAAACCACTCAAAGAGGGCTTTCCGGCCGGGGCTCCTTTTATAACCTGGTCAGATCTGAGCTGTGGTCATTTATGGTCAGTGTTCCAGAAGCTTCTCTCAACCAAGGCCCGCCATTGGTTGAGGGTCCTGTCTCCCCACTGAGGGGTCCCAGTATGGTCAGAGGTCTAGAAGTTTCTCTCAGCTGAGGCCCGCCATTGGCTGGGAGCCCTGCCAACCGGTCCAGGGGTCCCGCCTCTCCCACTCCCACCACAGGGAGTGGGGGGTTGACACCTGAGCTGAGGTGCATGAGTGACAGCTGCCACGGCAGGGCACTGGAGGCGCAGAAATGAGGCGCGAAAAGGAGCCATCGGCTGCCGCCCTGAAGGCCTCTGGCCCTGGTCAGGGTGAGTGTATCTGCCACATGAGGGGAAAGTTCTGCTTAACCAACTTAATTTCCTTTTATGACAAGGTTACCCATCTAGTCAACCAAGGGAAGACAGTAGATGTGGTGGGTTTGGATTTTAGAAAAGCTTTTGATACTGTCTCTCATAGTGTCCTTCTGGACAAAATGTCCAGCTCACAGCTAGACAAGTCCATAATACATTGGGTGAGCAGTTGGCTGATGGGTTGGGCTCAAAGAGTTATAGTAAATTGAGTTATATTAGGCTGGTGGCCAGTCACCAGAGAGGTTCCTCAGGGCTCAGTTTTAGGGCCAATGCTCTTTAATGTTTTTATAAATGATCTGGATGCAAGAATCGAATGTACATTAAGTAAGTTTGCTGATGATACTACACTAAGGAGCTATGGACTCCCTCCAGGGTAGAGAGGCCTTACAGATTGATCTGGATAGACCAGAGAGCTGGGCAACCACTAACCATATGAAATTTAACAAGAGCAAGTGCAGGATTCTCTACCTGGGATGGGATAATCCTGGTTATACATACAAATTGGGGCATGGGAGGCTGGAGAGCAGCCTCACAGAAAGAGATCTGGGGGTTTGAGTTGATGGTAAGTTGAATATGAGTCAATAGTGTGCCCTGGCAGCCAAAAGGGCCAACCATGTCCTGGGGTGCATCAAGCACAGCATAACCAGTCAGTTGAGGGAGGAGATTGTCCTGCTCTACAGTGCACTGGTGTGGCCCCACTTTGAGTACTGCATGCAGTTTTGGGCATGTCAATATAAGAAGGACATCAAACTAGTAGAGTGCGTCCACAGGAGGGCAACCAAGATGGTGAAAGGCCTTGAGGGCAAGACTTACGAGGAGCAGATGAAGTCATTTGGTTTGTTCAGCCTGGAGAAGAGAAGGCTGAGGGGTGACCTCATGGCAGTCTACAACTTCCTCGAGGAGGGCAGTGGAGGGGGAGGTGCTGATCTCCTCTCTGTGATGACCAGTGATAGGAGACAAGGAAATAGCATGAAGCTGCATCAGGGGAAGTTCAGATTGGACATTAGGAAAAGATTCTTCACTGAGAGGGTGGTCAGTCACTGGAACAGGCTCCTCAGGGAAGTAGGCACGGTACCAAACCTATCAGAGTTCAAGGAGCATCTGGATGATGCTCTTAGTCATATGGTTTAGTTTTAAGTAGGCCTGCAAGGAGCAGGGAGTTGGACTCCATGATCCTTATGAGTTCCTTTCAACTTGAGATATTCTATGATTCTATGATCAGTAAATTGTTCAGTGCATTTAGTCTGTACTCCATCTCCTTTGGTGCTAGCTGTGAATGGCCATTTTAGTTATCTTAACCTTTCCTTACTTACAACCTTATGCCCAAGTGATGGTCTCTCAATCCTGGAAGGCACATTCAACTTCACCTTGAAGAATCTCTTAACTAGCACAACAAAAGGCAGTAAAAGCAAGTCAGATGCACAACTTGGAAATTCTTAAGGATTTTCCCTTGAAGCACTTAGGTATCACACACAAAGAAGAACTCCACACTTTCTATCAGAAGTCCAGGGCTTACACATATTCACTCTAATGAGAACAACAGACAGACCAAACATCTGTGAGTTTGGGGATGCATATTTGTTCCAAAGTAGCCACTATTGCTTTCAATTGCAGTAATAGCATTATTATCTTCTTTTTAAAAAAAAGATGTTGAAAGGTTTTAAAGATTTTGAATCTTACCTGCAAAACAAACTCTATTTGTTTTGCAGTTAACATGTATGCAGTGCCTCCACATGGAATATTTAAATAAACAGTACATATTGGCATCTACAGCTCTTCATAGGGTCCTGATTCATGGAAACACTTCCTATTCACCCTTTCCACCACTGCATGTGCTTAAAGCCTGCAATATTCCACATATTAAATGAAATATAAAGAAGTGTTTACGTATTCTTCTGAATGAGCACTTATTGACTCATGGCTAGTAGTTCCATTAAAATCTTGTCCCTGATTCCATAAGGCTTATTTCTGAGAATAGTCACATCAGTATCAATGAAATTATATATACAATTAAACATTTCTTTATAGGAATAAAGGATACAGTATCAGTTATCCTTTCAGCTATTAGAAGAATATTGATTTATCTGAATGTCAGTGAACTCTCAGTGTAACTAGAGTTGAATTGCAAAGTGTATCCCCCTACTGCAAGACTTCCTGAAACTTTTCAAGTTTTTTTCATGTAAAATCAGCCCAGAAATTTTAGGATAAAAATAGGCCAGTCCTTCTTCCAGTCTCCTATGTGCCACATAATTTCCCAAACCAAATGGTCATTCAGAAAAGAACCAACAGATTTCTTCCAGCCCAGTGGCCCTGATATGTGAAATGGCAGGGCAGAAGTGTTCCATGAGATTATGGAAAACTGAGCACCTGAGTCTGGGTCTTACACCTCAAAAAGCAATATCCTAGCCAATGGATTCCCAATTTACTGTCAATAGTCTGTTCTGCTTATATACACTTCACTAATGTTACAATTCTAAACTTGTAAAAGAATTTCATGAGAATTTGCTTAAATTGGTATAGGTTTTGATGCAGTTGGGTGTTTCTGGTGGAAAATAGCTCTGTTGATAAATTTGCTATTTTCATCCTAAGCAATAGAGAAGACTGGTAGAAAAGCCAACTAAATATTTTGAAACCTACTCTTGAGAACTCTCTGGCCTAAGTAATGTCATATATCTTCTCATTTTTTATTCTGTATGCCAACCGATTGCCTCCCAAAGTACCTTGTTCCTTTGGACTCAAAAATGAATGGCTTTTCTTTTGTTCACTCTTTTCCTCCCTTGACGTTATCCAAATAGGATGCCACTCGATGGTTATTCAAAGAATATGATGTGGAAATGGCTGAAATTATTTTTGACTACTTATTTTCTTCCACATTAATCCCTTCATCTATACGGAGGAGAGAAAAAGGCAGAGCACTTCACTTGTGCCGTAATATTAAATATCTGCTCTGTGATATGTGTTCTCTTTATCTTTTTACAGTTATTGTTTTATAGATAAAGTAAATTTGAAGGCACCCTTGTTGTTAAACACATTTTTCCTTAATGGGCATGTTTAGGTGCGGCTGTGTCTAAATAAACAGGGAGTCAGAATACCTGGCTAATCATCTCAGTTGTACTACTGCTGAGTTGCTGCATAGCCTTGGGCCAGTCTCTGAACCTCCACGAACATTAATTTCATTCTCATTTCCTAAGAAGGACCACAGCAAAGAGCTTTAAGATTAGATACTGCAATGATTGATGTTAAAGAGAGAAGATAGATATAGAACAATTATGTTTGAACTTCTAAGTGACAGTTAATTGATGTGTATTATCCATTAAGACAGATTATAATTATTTAAAAAAACTGCTTATTCACTTTTCTCCCAAGTCCAAAGCCAAGACAAGAATAGAAAAAGAAATGTTATTTAGCCACAAATACAGCAATTTATCAACACATTTAAGTAAGTGCTAATTTATAAGCCTTTCTTCTGATGCTCAAGCCTAGAGAGTCTTTTTGGAAAGTGTCTTTTTTTAACTGAGCTTGTGAAATATGTAAGAAGAAAATACACCACAGGAAATGTTTCTGTTCAAAAGCAAAGCTTGCATGTTGGATTTTAAAAAGTATTTTACAAAAAGGATGAGTCTTCCAAATTCTGATCTGTGGTAAAAGTAATTTAAAAACACGGAAAAATACTTTATTCAAAATTTATTTTGCCTGAAATATTTGTAAATTCAGAGATACTTCAACTATCATAAACCAAATTAGTTTTTCAATTTATTCAAAATCTGCTTTCTCTTTTATAGAGACCAAACTTCCATTTTTTTATACAACATAATGTAATTCTGCTATTAAATCTTTGTTAAAATCATGCAGAATGGAGAATTAGTGTGCATTTATGCTAGAATTTGACAAAAAACTCAAAAACCTGGTGTCTTTAATTTTATATGCAGTGCTTTTTTTTTTTTCTAGTACATTTGCAGGGAGAAGCTTATCATTCTGGAATTATAATTTGTTCTGAGAGAATATTGATGCCAACTCATTGCCTTTTTATGGTTACCTCCAAGTCATTAGAAAAAGTGTTTTAAAAGAGGGGCAAAAAATTTAAAATGTATTAAATGTTCACCATGCTGTAGAAGTTAGTGAAAATTTTTTAACGATGTGTTGTTATATGTCTTTTTCATATATACAATTCACGGACTCTTTTAATACCTTTGTGCTGTAAAGTAGCTTCAAAAGATGCTTACATTTAATAAATGACCCTTCAAATTACTTGTACCTGGGTAGCTTTTTCCACATTGTGACTATAACGTTCATTATGAAAGGTGATAGGTTAAGAGTACTACACAAAGAAGCTTTCTAGTTATCTGTAGCATGGATATTATTTAAGTAACATAATTTTATGATTTGTTTCAGTCTTTGTTTTCACCATCCATTTTGTTTTGAGACCTAGCTAACAAGAAATAAATGCATTTAATATGTACAGTAATTAATGTTCACTAATTAACACATCATAAAGAACCACTTAGAGGTTAGCGTAGACATGGCCCAACTGTTTAAAAGTCTGGTTAGCATCAGAGCCTCTTTCTTCACACTGCCAACAGTAAGTTACTTCAAATGAGGCTTGTTTCATTATTATCAAAATTAGAAAACACAGCTTCTAAACAAAATATGTAATACCCCAAATAAAAGGATTGTCTCGGAAGTACGTTTTTCTGAAACCATACCATGTGCACACAGACATCACAAAAACATTCCCAACAGTGCAAAAAAGGTTGTACCTTCCTCCTGCTACAATACCTGACTCTCCAGGCAGGCTTTCAGCTTTTGTAAGAGTTTCCCTAGTGGAACAAATTTCACACATGTGCCTTGCAGCTAGTAGAGGATTAATGAAACATGGGCTTACAGTGTTATTTCTCTTCTGACTTGTTTCAGTGGCTAAAGTCCTGTGCTTTCCGAAAGTAATATACAGTAAGTTGGTTGTTTTTCTCTCAGTTTGCAGTTCACATTTATCTGTGGCAATGTCAGTAGTAACAAGCCTAATCACAGCCACTAAACTGTTTGTTTAATTCAGAATAGTCGAATGATGGGGTTTTTTTTCTCAAATACCGGAATCTAATCCTATTCCTGCATGTTCTGAGCCACTGAAAGAACTGAAGATGCTCTGAAGAGACACCAGTACTTCAGGTTATTCACCTAAGAAAGAACTAAGCCAAAAGCCAATCCTGTCACCAGTCTGAGAAGAGTCGACGAGCTTCATCAGGAAAGGGGGGAAGGTGGAACTCCCAGCCAGCTGATCACCCCTGTTTTAAGGCTCCCTGTTGGTAGTAAATTGCTTTGGAGCTTTGTATCAGACTAGTCATTCATGTCAGCCATGTGACTATGGTGGTCTGGCTTTAGCAGTTGAGAAGCCAACACCAAAAGTTTATAAGAAAGCCAGAGAATGAGTGAGTTTGGGGGGCAATGAATTAAAAATTAGCTGAGGCATTAATGAGAATACAAACTGAATGAATGAAATTTCATCAGTCATTTATTGTTGATATGTTTGAAAGCCACTGTCATCAACTCATTATATTCCTAAACTGTGTATTTGGCTTATCTTTCTCCCCTACAGTGTTTTTACAGAACTTCATCTGGACATAAAAAGATGTATGTTCAGTGAAACCTATATTAATTTTCAAAATAATGAATGGTAATAAATGTATTTAACAGATTTGTTCTGCTTTGAGAGTTACTTCAGAACATGATAAGATAATTCTAGGGAGAGTAGCTCATTTCAGTGTACTTCATGAAGATCTGGATAATACAACGGTTCATTTTTAGAACAACCATCTTTTTAAAAATACAAGAATATTCTGAGGTAAAATGTCATCCAGTACTAGATAGAAGGTTTTCTGTTCCATGTAGCAACAGGATTCTCGTGATTAGAAAATGATCACACAAGATATTGTCTTGCATGGAGACACATTGAGTGAACCAGAATAAGGGACGACTCCTTCCCTCATCCTCTTCTTTTCTGCCAGTGCTTGGCCCTACTACCTACCCTTCACTTTTGTTCGATTCTCCTACAGAAAGTGCGATATCCTAATATCAGACTGATAATAACTGTCAAATCTGCATCTGTCACAAGAAACTATTCAGGTTTATTCTTGACACCTTCTGACTAGGAATGAAAGGGATACTACGAAGTTATCTCATGAAGTACAAGGCTCCGAAGGACTGCTGACAAAAAAAAAAACAAAACTATTTTCAAGGAGGAGGGGTTTATTCTGCCAAAAGCAGAATGTGCACAGATCCCATCCGGATGGAATTCAGCTCTTCTTATTCCCTACTACCCTACCCCCAAAAAAGAAGAAATGCACTCTGCAAATTATTTCACTGTCTCAAGTATCAAAGGAAAAATTGAAAACTGTTTTAACACGAAATTTATCATTACGAGTTCTGAAAAAAATATCTTTTTGTCATGGAGTTATCTGTATTTTTGCCACTTCTACAAAAGTTTAACGATATTGTTAATTAACTCTTTGTTGTTTGTTTCCTACAAGAAAAATAAGGTTCATGAAAATGGCAATCGGTATCAGTAGGGCCAAAGGCCCTGAAATTCTTTAAAACAAAAGATATATGTCATTGTTGTGGTCTTTCAGGAGTTACAGAGGATGAACTTGTCTCAAAACAATTGACAAATGACACCTCCAAATGCAAGCTTTACCTAGACATACACCTACAGTCCAGCAGATGCGGGATGATCCTTTCTCTGTGCCCTCACATCTTTAACTTATGGTTCTTTTCCTGGCTTCTCTTCTGCTACTTCCTTCCCTCTCCCCTTTTGTATTTTTCCTAGTATCACTGAGTTCACGCCAAGACTACTTGAACCTGTATCAGCCACATGAGAAGTTAAGTACCACCTAACATTGGAAAGCACAGAATAATTCCAGTACTAGAGGAGAAACAATAAGGTCAGCTGGGAAAGGTGACCTAGTGTCTCTACACCAAATGATCTGCTTTAAGAGCAGAAATAATTGTTTTAAGTAGAGCAGATAAATTTAAGAGCCACACCTACTGCCATGACACAATTTACTTATTTTTTTAACTTTTTTTTAGAAAAGGAAAACAATGTAATTGATTGCAGAGAAAGCTCAGCATAACAAGATATCAGGTCATGTACCGTGGTGACAAGCAATACAAAAATGTCTGTAAATAAACTGGAAAAAAAGTATAACAACATGAAGCACAGTAAAAATTGCAAACTCTGCAACCACAGCATTCCTCAGCATGTTATACCTTTCCTGAGAATTCCCTCACCTTAATTAAAATATGCTTTTGCAATTTCTCTAGAGACCCTAAAATAGTTTCTAAAGACATTCGCTGCAATTCATGCCATGCTAACTGGTCTGTAATTTCCTCATATAGCTCTAGGTTCTTTCCTTAATAATTGGATTATGCTGGCCACTCTTCAGCCTTCAGGGATTTCTCCTGAAGTAAGTGAATTGGAACAACATACGATAAAGCTTTTCCAATTCCTTTTCTCACTTCTTTTAGCACTTTTTGAAGACTACTATCTAGTCCTGAGGCCTAAATGATTTTAAGGTCTTAACTTTCTCAAATTCTTTGCAGGAACCATGCTCTGTATAATCGACAATAGTAATCTGAATTACGATGACGGCTAGCACCCCAAAATGTAATACAAAACATGTTTTGTTTTCTTTTTTTCCCCTATAAAGGACTTTTCCAGGAGGAAAGTCTGTGAAATGAGCCCATGAATAGGGAATAGTCTGGAGGCTTTTCTGCTATTGCAGAAGTTCCTTTGGATAACATTTATTTGAAGAATTTTCTATTTGAAATATCTCAGGGTACCTGACAGGCAGTAGCCTTCAAGACAGATTACAGTAGACACCTGTCCAGGATCTGGGGAATGCCTGCCCTGTGCCTGAGACTGGGAATGAATAGTTGTGAAACCCATGTGTAGCCTCTCTACTTGTAAGAAAAACTTTCCTACCCTGTGTATAAAGTTCTGGCTCTGGATACAGCCATCAGAAAAGGCTTTGCCTGAGAAACAGAAGAATCAAGTTTCAATTATGTTCCTTTCCTAGACCTAGAATTTTTGAAAAAAATAGTTTGAACAAAGCACAAAATGTTAAGATCATAAATATGACTTAATTACTTAATTAAATATGACTTATAATCTTCTTACTGGGGAATAGTATTAGCTAGGTCCTCAGCACTTTTGAAAGATTTTAGTTTGTCCTATGCAAGCAATTTGAGTAATATCAAAGGAGTCTGAAAACTTTCATGGATTTTACCCTTCACAGACCTATGGATATTAACTGCAGTTAATAATTTCACTCCAATAATGTTATTTGCTTTCTTGAGATTAATTTATAACCAGACACTCTGATTTCACTGATTTCTATTGAATTACTCTGTAGTAGTGAAAGCAGAGTCAGAGCTAGATATTGTCATATGTATTGAGTATATCTAGCAAATTGTTATTTAGTGTAGTTTGAATATGCAGAATATTGAACTCAGAATATTAATATTGAGTGTCTGTCCCTTTCTTATGGAGCCTTAAGGAAAATTTATGGCTATTAAAATACTGCCTGTTCCATTGTTAGCAGTGTCATTTTATACTACTGAACTTTACTGATGACTAGGTTTTCCTTTGATGTTAAAAATACAGGGTAAGAGTATTTGCCTCTCTAGACTTTTAGTAGAAGTCCATAGCATGTTTATTTAGAAGGCTTCTGGTGGGTCCTGTAATACCAAGTACATTACTCTTTTTTGCCCAAGGACCTTTTTCACCTTTTCCTATCCCCTTGGTTTATGAATAAATAATCCATGCATTCATATTTCCCACTTGTCAAACTCAGGCAGCAGTGAAAATAAGCAGCACAAATTGGCAGATAATGCACCTTATTTCCATGTAGAAGCAGGTGCATTTTCTTCAGTGTAAGTGGCAAGATGACACTGATCCACTTTGACAGGCAGGCTGATCTAAAATTACTCAGCACACTTTGCCACTGGTTGGGGGAGAGTCTCCCATGAGCTTGTTCTGAAATTCTTCAGTCTCCAGGGTGTTGATTAAAATTTACTGGGTAATATTTGCAAGGCTCAATGGTTCTAGTTACAGCAATTATCAGTTACTAAATGTTAGTGCCAGAGATGACACCTGATGATTGGATGCTTTATTCAAGACATTCAAGAGGGTTTCCCCCTCCTTTTTTTTTTTTAATCTTCCCTTCAGTTCTTGAAAAACCTAGATTATTCTCAGCTACTAGTTAAGGATTTACAAGAGGGACAGTCTCATTACAAAAGCCTTTAAAAAAAATGCAGAAGCCAGAAGCCCACCTGTGTTATGATTTTAGTAACCAAAAGCAGAGGTCAGCTCAGTGCTGTGAAAGGAAAAGAGTACCTCCTAATTAAACTCACTGCTCAGTTCAGGCTTGCTCAACAAACTCTCAGATTAGAGATTAGTTAATCACACGTGCAATAAACAGCAGCCTCTTTCAATTCACTGAAGTACAGCTATCACTAGAGTTTACAGTCTAGATGGCTACCGGCTGTCTTCTTTCCCTCTTCCCTTAATGTTTCAGCAATATATTGGAACAGAGACGCTCTGAAAGAAATGTTTTTAATATTTTTGTTACTAACAGAAGAAAAGTGCTTCCTTATACTGTGTTTCATTGTTATTTACCTAATTCATTAATTAATACTACTACAGTGTTTTTTCCCCAAACTCTCTGAAGTTTTTGGTCAGTTTCTTGCAACGGTGCAGGTAAGGAACAGCCTTCCTCTTTATGAAGAACCTGCTCTTTCTGGTCTCTCTAACACATTGAGACCATGTCCTTTTTCATGCCTGGAACCGGACAACCCTATGAATGAGGGCATGCTGAAATGGCAAAATATTTGTACACTCCACAGGCAGCTTTCAACTATAGGTCATATTCCCTCTGGCCCTCATGGCCCTACAATAACCACAGTAGAGGGCAAAGCTACTAGGATTTGTGTCTGCAAGCAGCCACTTCTGTAATCTCCTGAAAGACCAGAAAATTCACTGTGATATTTGTCAGAGGTAGGCAACACAACAAGTCAGCACATGAAACAGAGGGGAAAAAACACAACCAAAACTGCAAGCTCATGAACACTTGCCAGGTGTTACATCCCAGGCTATAGTTTGCTTTGTTTAACTAAAAATGTTTCTTCTGGGCAAGAAAAAAAAGAAAATGCCAGGGAGCAATGGGGCTGTAGAACTTTAACATGACAAGACTATTTTAAGTTCAACTTGAAAGTTGTATCTCCTAACGTTGTGAAAGGCAATGGGTTATATGCAATTCCATTAAGTAAGTTCAGTTCACTGCACCAACACCTGTGTGTCCCTAGGCTTTCCAAATGGCTGAAGAATAACACTTCTGATCACTCTGTGGGAAGAGCCCTGTCCTGTGCCTCAAAACAATGTGACAGCAGCAGCCAGAAGACAAGATAAAGGCAAAAAGAGAGGCAGAAGGAAGATAAAAATCATGGAGGAGAAGAAAAATCAAAGCATGGGAAAAAAGGGCTGGGGAGACAGTAAAGTTTGATATCATACGGGTGAACTATTTTCACAGAAAAAAATGGGAAAAATAGATGATAATAGACATAAATACCTTACATAATTTCAAATCTTAAAAAAAGCCTTAGTTCCTAATATTCTATTGTATTCAATGATGAACATATTTTATATATTATGTAATCTACTGAACATTATATTTGACAAATACTGTAAGTACACACGTGACTTTTCAAAGCTACTTCAGACCGCACAAATAACATGTTCTTCTCATAATACACTTATGTGCCTACCTCAATGAGCATTAGAATAAACATCAATGTCAGTCTCATTAAACACAAGAGAAAGTACAGCTACTCAGGAATTTTCCAATTAACTGATTTTCTGAGAGAGAAGCAGAGATTCACTGAAATCTGTATTTATTCCTGGGAGCATATCAGTGTCTATAATGCTCTGGTCCAGAAAGGTTTCTTCAATGCTGGAATTTTTGATCAAGAGACCGGACCTGGGTCTGGAATTAAACAGCAACTAGAGGTCCCCAAGAATATGAGGTGATTGGTGTTAAAAGAAAACAATTACTGCTGTACATACGACTTCCCTTAATTATAACTATGTCATAAGATCTCTTTTAGTACCTACCAAACAATTTTAGAGGAATTATGTTAAGTAGAGACTAGAAGAAACCAACTCAGAGAAAGAAAAGGCATTAAGTTTGGATGTGGATGACTGAGGATCAAGTCCTTTATCTCCATCAGACTCAGTAGGATAGTGTTTCAAGGTCACTCTCTCTTACCTCTCTTCAAGCCTGTAGTGAGGGCTATTACCTAGAGAAACAAATCAATTAATCTGTGTTCTTAAATCATGAAGCAAAATGCTTTTGCCACCCACCTTTCACTGAGAAAAGAACTGAGGCACCACAGAAGGCTGAAGAAATGGGCAAACAGGAACCTCATGAAGTTCAGCACAGAGAAGTGCATAGCCCTGCACCTGCGGACACACGACCCCGTGCACCAGTACGTGATGGTGGCTGAATAGATAGGGAGAAGCCTTGCAGAAAAGGACCCAGGGGGACTGGAGGAGAGGGAGTTGAACAAGAGCCAGCATGGTGCTCTTGTGGCAAAGGCCAGCAGTATGCTGGGCTGCATAAGGAGGATTGCTGCCCACAGGTTGAAGGATGTGATCCTTCCCCACTCCTCAGCACTGATGAGGCCACCGCTGGCATACTGTGCCCACTTCTGGGCTCCTTGCTACAAGGCAGACATGAATCTACTGGAGACCATCTAGCCAAGGGCTGGATTAAGATGATAAAGGGACTGGAGCATCTCCCATAGGAGGAAAGGCAAAGAGAGCTCAGACTGTTGAGCCTGGAGAATGCTCAGGGGGAAACTCATAAAGGTCTCTGGATATCTGAAAGGAGGGTGGAAAGACAACGGAGCCAGGCTCTGGCCAGTGGTGCCCAGTGACAGAGCAAAAGCAACAGGCGCAGGCTGAAACACGGCAGATTACTCCTCAACATGAGGAGATAAACTCTTTTACTGTGAGGGTGACTGTGCACAGTAACAGGTTGCACAGGGAACTGGTGGACCCTCCATCCTTGGAGATCTTCAAAAGCCATCTGGACAGGGTCCTGGGCAACCTGCTTTTCGTGAACATGCTTTTCGTGAACACCCCTGAGATGTCACTAGGGAGCAGCTGTGACCAGCCATGACCTCACTGCTTTTCGTTTTGTCCAGAGTTCCTGTGGGTGCACACGCAAGGTGTGCAGGCTCCAGCAGGACCTTTGGCTTGCTCTTTGAGCTTTGGCAGCAGCTGTGGGCATTAAGCAAAGGCAGCCCCTTGCAGTGCTTCTCTCTCCTCTGCCCAGCTGTGTGGTGCTGCAGGGCCCGTCAGTGCCTGTCCTGGGACCATGGGCACGACAAGAGTGTCAGGGGCATTGGCAGCAATGAAGATCCCTGAGAGCTCCTCTGCCTTCCCTGACTGCCTCCTGCAGGTACCCTGTGCTAACCCAGGTGGTGTCCAGGGGAGAGTGTGGGGGCTTCAGGGGCTCAGGCACTCCAGCTCTTTCCCCAGGGCCCCCCAACATCTCACCAGAGCCCACCCCAGGTGGCTTGAGCACTGGGGAGGTGTGGAGGAGATCCAGGCGGGTTTCCACTCCCACCCTTCATCCCTTCCTCCCTGGGGCCCACCTTCAAGGGGGCATGGAGATAGGGGCATATCTCCGCCCAGCCCCACATCTCTCTGCTCTGCCCCAGCTCCTACCAAGCCCCAGCTGAAACCTCTCCTACCCAGAGAGACATGCGCTCCCCCTGCCCAGGGCCCTTTGCCCAAGCCTGCCTTGCCCTGGTGCCTGAGTACGAGGTTCTCCTGGTACCTCTCCCTGCAGTGTAGGCAGCCTGCCTAGGAGTATGTGATCTCCTTGCCTAACCACCGCTGGAGGGGCGTGGTCAGAGAGAGGGTCTGGAGCAGGTCCCCATAGCAGCATAACAACCTGCACAGCTCGGCCACTGGTGACACCCCTTCCACTAGCAGAAGGGGGCCTGTGGCAAGCCACTGGGAGTATGGTGCAGCTCTGAGACCCTCAAGTGCCTCCTCCCATCAGGCTCCCGCACCCAGCGCTTCTCGGCCACAAACCCTGGCAAGCGCAAGGGAGCGCGCGTTTGGCCCTGGAGCTGCAGCCTATGAGTGCATTGGCAGAGCGGTGCAGCGATCTCAGCTTTTTGCCTACTGTTGCATCCAGTAAATACACAGATACTTTCCAGGGATTGTTTTTTTCCCAAAACCAAAGAACTACCCACTGTAGGGAGTGCTTTCCAACACTATGTGGCAGTGAGCTGCCCAGGACTGTGTCCTGTGTATGTTGCAAGTGGAGAACAACCATTAAGAGTATGGAGGTTGTTCTTCTGCCTGCCATCAGTGGAAATCATCCCCTGGACATCATCCCTATGAGCTAGAAGTCAGGAAAAGGGGGCAGGAGACCTGCATGGATGAACAAGGAGCTCCTGGCAAAACTCAAACAGAAGAAGGAAGTATACAGAATGTGGAAAAAGGGACAGGCCACTTGGGAGGAATATAGGAATGTTGTCACAGTATTCAGGGATGTGATGAGGAAGGCTAAGGCCCATTTGGAATTAAATGTGGCTAGGGATGTCAAGGACAACAAGAAGGCCTTCTTCAAATACATGAGTAGCAAAAGGAAGACTAGAAAAAATGTGAGACCCACACTGAATGGGGTGGGCGCCCTGCTGACAAAGGATACAGAGAAGGCAGAGTTACTGATTGCCTTCTTTGCTTCAGTCTTTACTGCTAGGGCTAGTCCTCAGGAATCCCAGACTCTGGAGGAAAGAGAGAAAGTCTGCAGAAAGATTTTCCCTTGGTCAAGGAGGATCAGGTTAGAGATCATTTAGGCAAACTGGGCACCCATAAATCCGTGGGCCCCAATGGGATACACCCACAAGTGCCAAGGGAGTTTGCAGATGTTATTGCTAGGCCATTCTCCATCATATTTGAAAGGTCATGGAGAACAGGAGAGGTGCCTGAGGACTGGAGAAAAGACAATGTTACTCCAGTCTTCAAAAAGGGCAAGAAGGAGGATCCAGAAAACTACAGGCCAGTCAGCCTCATCTCCATCCCTGTTAAGGTGATGGAGCAGCTCATCCTGGATGTCATCACTAACCATGTGGAGGAAAAGAAGGTCAGCATGGATTCACCAAGGGAAAAACATGCTTGACCAATCTGATAGCCTTCTATGATGGCATGACTAGCTGGGTAGATGAGGTGAGAGCGGTGGATGTTGCCTACTTTGACGTCAGCAAGGTTTTTGACACTGTCTCCCATAACATCCTCACAGGTAAGCTCAGAAAGTGTGAGTTAGATGAATGAATAGTGACGTGGATTGAGAACTGGCTGAAAGGCAAAGCTCAGAGGGTCGCGACCAACAGTAGAGTCTAGTTGGAGGCCTGTAGCTAGTGATGTCCCCCAGGGGTCAGTACTGGGCCCAGTCTTGTTCAATTTATTCATCAATGACCTGGATGAAGAGACAGAGTGTACTCCAGCAAGTTTGTTGATGACACAAAACTGGGAGGACTGGCTGACACACCAGCAGACTGTGCTGCCTTTCAGAGGGACCTGGACAGGCTGGAGAGTTGGACATAGAGGAATGTCATGAATTTCAACAAAGGCAAGTGCAGGGTCCTGCACCCAGGGAGGAGTAACCCCATGCACCAGTACGGGTTAGGAGTTGACGTGTTGGAAAACAGCTCTGCAGAGAGGGACCTGGGAGTCCTGGTGGACAACAAGTTAACTATGAGCCAGCAATGTGCCCTTGCGGCCAGGAAGGCCAATGGCATCCTGGGGTGCATTAGGAAGACTGTTGCCAGCAGGTCCAGGGAGGTTATCCTCCCCCTCTACTCTGCCCTAGTGAGGCCACACCTGGAGTACTGTGTCCAATTCTGGGCTCCCCAGTACAAGAGAGACATGGAACTACTGGAGAGAGTTCAGCGTAGGGCTATGAAGGGGGGGCTGAAGCATCTCTCTTATGAGGAAACGCTGAGAGAGCTGGGGTTGTTTAGCCTAGAGAAGATTGAGAGGGGATCTTATCAATGTATACAGATATCTGAAGGGACGGTGTAAAAAGAACGGGGTCAGACTTTTTTCAGTGGTGGCCAGTGACAGGACAAGAGGCAATGGGCACAAACTGGAACACAGGAAGTTCCATCTGAATATGAGGAAAAACTGTACTGTGAGGGTGACAGAGCACTGGAACAGGCTGCCCAGAGAGGTTGTGGAGTCTCCTTCTCTGGAGATATTCGAAACCCACCTGGATGTGATCCTGTGCTACGTGGTCTCGGTGACACTGCTCTAGCAGAGGGGTTGGACTAGATGATCTCCAGAGGTCCCTTGCAACTTCATCCATTCTGTAATTCTGTGACATGGTTCTGGGCAACCTCCTCTAGGGCGTTGGACAAGATGGCCTTCAGAGGTCACTTCCAACCTCATCCATCCTGTGATTCTGTGGACTGATATTCAGTAAGTGGGATCATTATTTTTGTTCTTTGCCTAAAGTGTCGACCAATATAAGTTGTTGTATGGAGATATCATGACAGATGATCCCCTTTCCATTTTGCTTTTATATCAGAATACTTGGCTGGTGTTTGCTACAAACCATTTATCTTCATCCTATCCTGAATACTAGAGATTTCTAAATCATTATAGCCAATTGGTATAGAACAATGAGACATCATTCCGAAAAAATATACCACCACCTAACTGGGCTGTTGAGTGCAAAATTTTTGTTAGGTATGCCTGATTGTTTGAATGTATGCTTTTCAAAACATGGTTTGAAACAGTCATAGGTATTCTGGAGAATTTGTCAGGATACATTAGTCCTGTTTTTGACATTGATGGTATTTGGCAGTGCTGTAGCTGAGTTCCAAAAATATTGACAAGATGATTGAACTGGTGTCTGGATAGCTCTTCAAACTGAATTTGAGCCATTCTGTAAAGTGTGTTGAGTGGGCATTTTACCTAAGAGCATATTTCTTTCTTGCTGTGAGAATGGCTTCTGACTGTGTGTGTAGTTGCCAAAATAAATCCTGTCGAGATGCTGGAAAGAGGAAGATCATCCTTCCCATGCAGAAGAACAGCTAACATTTGGTTGGCAACATGAAGTGAAAGGTTCACTAATGCCAGGAAAGAGTGCTGAGAGAAATACAGGAAATTCCACTGAATACCCAATTCTTTAACAACACAGAAGGATCTTGTCATAGTTTTTTTGGTCTAGCTTAATTCTATTTTTAGGTGTGCTGCCTTGTTTGGTAAATTACTTAGGAGGTATATTTCTTAGAGTTTTTTTTATTCGTTGGCCCTCGTTCTGTGGAAGTTCATTGCATTCCAAGGAAGTATTTCATTTTACATTTCATTATCTTAAATCAAACTCAAGATCAGACATTTTCTGAAAGGGACAAGCCTGTGGATAATCAACATAGGGTTTTAATGCCCATGGTCCTTTTTTTTCCTTTTTTACCTGCTTTTATCAAGACATTATTTTCATTTAAAGGCCCCCAGTCTCACTCTTTTCCATAATAACTTTGGGCCTTGACATTGGTTGAAAATATGTTCATATTACTTTGTCTTCTGATTTAAAATGACAAAAATATGACACTATTTTCTGAAAATTTAAAGGAAAAAAATCAGTGTGTAATGGTCTTACTAATATGAGAAACAATGTTTTTTCATCAACTTACATATGATAGGGACTGAATGTAGCTTCACTCATCAAATGGCTTCTGAAGTTATGTAACTGAAGCCACAAGATGTTTTGTGCTACAGTACATGTGAGATTAAGATCTCAACATCATTTTCTATTTTGAAAATTTCACTTTGGAGCAATCAAAGAAACTGGAATATATTACAGGTTGTACGTTCGGGGTGCAGCTGGTCCAAGGAGCAAGAAAAATGTATTCATCTCCTCCATACATCTTGTAAGAAAAACCTTACGCTTCTTCACTTATTGCTCTTCTGGAAAGTTGACAGTATTACCAGTCATTGGTTATGCTGGCTATTTTGCATTGCTATATGCTGGCTACTAATGCCTCCCACAATCACACAAACCTTTCCTGCCTCTTCTACATTAAGCCACACTGCAACAATACCTTCTTTTCATTCAGATAAAATTGTTAGCTCTTATCATTATTCAGTTCAAGCTAAGCAAACAATTTCATATTTAAAAGAGTGCTTCAGAGGAAACATTCCTGCTTAACTTTTTTATTTTATTGAGGTTTTTAAAATATTTTTTATATTTTTTTCCAGACAATATTCTCCATTAAAAGTTTTTGACTATCAACCACTGTCAAAACCACTATCAAAAATTTAGAAAATTACAATCAATTAATGTAAAGGATACTTACTCACATGGGCAAAATATTGCCTTTGAAAAGGTACTGAGCAATACAACTGTTTCAAAATTTCTAAAAGAAATAGTGATGAGACATTTTTTTCCACAATTTCCAAAACAAAAATATATGCATACATACTACGCAGTGCATGAGCTAAAGTCTGTCCTTCCAGAAGTATCAGGTCTTCTGTATATGTGCTAAACAGATATTTCACATACACACACTTACATATGTAGAAATACATACACATTGTAATTCCAAGATTTATGGCATGTATCAGTTTGATTGCACAGTATACATACTTTCAATGAAAAGAAAGTGTATTGGGTTTGCGTGGCAAGGTTTTGGTAGCTGGGGGGCTACAGGGGTGGCTTCTGTGAGAAGCTTCTAGAAGCTTCCCCTCTGTCCCATAGAGCCAATGCCAACCGGCTCCAAGACGGACCCACTGCTGACCAAGGCCGAGCCCATCAGCGACTGTGGTAGCGCCTCTGGGATAATGTATTTAAGAAGGGGAGGGGGGAAAATGAGCAACTGCAGCTGAAGAGAGGATATGTGAGAGCAACAACTCTGCAGACACCAAGGCCAGTGAAGAAGGAGGGGCAGGAGGTGCTCAAGGCACTGGAGCAGAGATTCCCCTGCAGCCTATGGTGCAGACCATGGTGAGGCAGGCTGTCCCCCTGCAGCCCATGGAGGTCCACAGTGGAGCAGATGGATACCCGAAGGAGGCTGTGACCTTGTGGGAAACCCATGCCAGACAACAGGCTCCTGGTAGGACCCTTGGACCCATGGAGAGAGAGGAGCCCAGGCTGGAGCAGGTTTGCTGGCAGGACCTGTGACTCGAGGGGGTACCTATGCTGGAGCAGTCTGTTGCTGAAGGACTGCACCCCTTGGAAAGGACCCATGCTGGAGCAGTTTGTGAAGAACTGCAGCCCATGGGAAGGACCCGCGTTGGAAAAGTTTGTGGAGAACTGTCTCCCATGGGAGGGACCCCAGGCTGGAGCAGGGGAAGGGTGTGAGGAGTCCTCCCCCTGCAGAGGAAGGAGCGGCAGAAACAACGTGTGATGAACTGACCATAACCCCGATTCCCTGTCCTGCTGCACCACTGGAGGGGAGGATGTAGAGAATTCAGGAGTGAAGTTGAGCCCTGAAAGAAGGGAGGGCTGGGGGAAAGGTGTTTTAAGATTTAATTTTTCTTTTCTCATTATCCTACTCTGATTTGATTGGCAATAAATTAAACTAATTTCCCCAAGTCAAGTCTGGTTTGCCCGTGATGGTAATTGCTGAGTGATCTCCCTGTCCTTATCTCAACCCATGAGCCTTTCATTATATTTTCTCTCCCCTGTCCAGCTGAGGAAGAGGAGTGACAGAGCAGCTTTGGTGGGCACCTGGCACCCAGCCAGGGTCAACTCACCACAGAAAGGTCTTCATAGTATGTGCAGTATGCACAATATGTGTGTTGGGAAGAAAAATGTATTGGAGTGTGTATGGAGTCCTTGTGTGTGCATACATGTGCTGGGAAGAAAATGCATCAGCCTAAAAGAAAGTTTCCTCCATGCTGAACACCTGAAAAAATAGATAGCTAGTCTTGGACTTTCTTTCTCCAAATAGATGATGTATGAAGGTAGAGTAGCATAAAGGCCTCAGATTCTGTCAATGTTATTCCGCTGTAGGGTGTAGAGAGCTGCTTAGATATATGAACTTTCTTCCTTTTAGTATAGCATCTGTGTACATGAGACTACTGAAACTAGCTAAAAATCTCAGATTAATGTGCAGGAAATAAAGTCACACCAACAGTCAGAATTGAATCCTGGCCTCTGGCTAAAAATGTTTCTCTGTCTCTTCAGCTGCACAAGAGCAGCTTTTAGCTGTACAAAAAGATCTGGACATACCCACTTTTTAACTTCATTTAAAGATTCTTCTCTGAAGGATAAACAATTTCCAAATGAAAGTAGCGTTATTAAAAGTGCACACTCTTCTTCCTAACATGGGCACAAATTAGGCCAGGCATTTCCAACATTCTTCACTTCTGGGCATTACAGCTTTTAAGAGACATGTTCCCATCTCTCACATTCTCACTCTATATATCAAACATATCAAAAGCACATTAAAGAGCCTGCAATTTATATTCATGATATAGGAGGTGACCTTTTCACTCATGAGTGGAGTAGTCATGTGGAGTGGCTAATGAGAGAACCCCTACTGAGAGTGGATAAATTTCAAACCTTCTGAATAATTATTAGACATTTTATTGTATTTATAAACCCCCCTCATTTCAAACTGTCCCTTGATTTATAAAGCCGTCTTAACTCTTGTAAGCGATAATGGTAGTCTCAACCAGTGCCAAAGATTGATGAATCGTCCATGTAGGGGCTTCTCTTCCTGGTACTGAATGCCAGAGAAACGCAATGAAGAGTAAAAAACAGAACTGTAGGGAAAAGAGAGGACAGAGGAGGATGAAAGATGACTGAGAAGGAATGAGGGAGGGAACATCTGTACTGCACTTCACTGATGATAATCTTTGCACAGTTTATGACACAGAGGCAGTGGGAACAGTGGGGTAATCATTTTACTTGCCTGTCATCTGCAGAGAGTATTTCAAATTGCAGGGTGAAATTCTGGCTCCATTGAAGTGAGTGACAAAACTCCTGTTGATTTAAATGAAGGCCAGGATTTCTATGGATTCCCAGAGGAGGGGCAGATGGGCAGAGTGGCAGCTGTGCCGTCTCCATGACTGTGTCAGGCTTCATCAGGATCTTAAAAGCTTTTCTTCAGTTTCCAGATACCTATGAGGGATTTGAGCACCCCTTAATGCTGCAGGTAACATAGATACTTTCTCAAAAATGGTAAATAAAAAAGTACAGTCTCAGCGGATCTGACGCTAGTTTGGAACAGCTTTACATAATAAACATTGTCCTTACAATCTAATGCACGGATGTGTGTATATTTTAAGTAATATTTCTGCATTTCTTTTTCCTGTTCCCTTTCCTTCAACCTTAATCTGTGCAAGAAATAGCCTCAAGAGCATGTAGCAGCTAAAAAATGTCATCAGTTATAGTTATCAAACTAGAGAAAGTCGTCCTGTCATGACAGCAAGAAATTTGGATCTTGGAGGCAGGAGGAGTTGTCCCAAAATGTCTGAGGCAGAGTGTTACGAATTTCACTGAACAAACATTTTTCCTGGTTAACAAGCAATCCATGAACACACAAGCAATCCATGGACACACAAACTACTGCTAGGCTGCAGTGCAATGCACTTGCAGAAGCAATCATCTTATTTGCAGAGGATTTTAATCAGAGCAGGCCATGACAGGGGGCATGGTAAGTGAAGAATGACATTCACAAGAAGCGGTTACTTGCTTGTGTCTGACCATGGTATTGGATGTGCTGTAAGAAAGAGAATCTAGAAGGACAATAGGGAGAAGCTACGAAACTGAAGAAATGAAAAACCAAAGATAGTCTTCCCATAGGCCCCTACTGTACTGCGGGGGGGAGGGGCAGGGCATGTTTATTCGTAACTGAAATACTAAGCTAGTAATGATACAGAGAGGTGGTCATTCTATATGCTAATTTAGTAACCCAACCCAAGAGAATCGCTATTTGCTAAACAGCTTCCAGGACACACTCCTCAGCACCTCCAAAATCTGAAGAGCTACCTACGCAGCGGCATTGGCAGCCTACGCTGCACGCACCTCCTGCAGCCACTGCTGTGACGCAGTGGGCACAGATGGCGTGGCACGTCGGCTTAAGAGTAAAAGGAGACCAAATGACAAAAACCAAGAAGTTTTCTATGGGATGAGAGGTGGGATAGGAACAAGGGATGATTGATGATAGTCTTTGCAATTGAGAAAACCTCTACAAGTTTCTTAATTTTTAATCAAGCCATAGCACACTTACTTGCAATTAAAGATAAAACTTAACTTAAAGAATATGACTTTCCTGTCATACAGTCTGGAAACTATACCACTAAAAAAATCTTTTATGCCTTATATTGGTAACCACAATCAGTAGATCCTAAACAGTGTATGTTCATGTTTGTATGAGTATGCTACAAAGGAAAAGCTAAAAGCCAGCCTCAGAAATATGAGTGAATCATAGGTATTCATTTATAAAGGTTGAGTAAGTGAATAATTTCAACTAGATTATAAGAAGTTCTCTGTGTGTGTGTACTATTATGCATTTACACACACACACACAAATAGCTGTAAGCATATTTGTATATGTATATATAAAAAATCCTAATACTACTTAAGTCAGTAACTGACTTCAGTGTGCCCACAATATATAAACACACAAACACATACCTATGTACATATATACGCATACCCGCTCCCCCGCCCCCGATATCTTGAGCATATGGTAACTATGCAAAATGTCATTTTGGTTGAATTCCACCAAAGAATGTGGAAGAAGCTGATAAAGCCCAATTTTGTTTAACGGAGAAAACAGAAGTCAGATAAAAGCTGGGGTTAAAATCTTACTTAGTCTAACTGAATTAACTATCCATAATTAGATCAACAGAAAAGAACAAAAATAGGATCAAGATGCTTATTGGCTGCTATTTCTGTTTTGAAAGGACAGTGGCAATACATTTGTAAGAGATAAGAAGTTTAAGTGAATCTAAAACTTTTTGACAGGTGAACTAAGATTATGTACTATACAAAAATATGCCACGATATAATGATACACTTCCACCTTTCTTGAATCCCTGGAAGCATTCAAGGTCAAGCTGGACGGGGCTCTGAGCAACCTGATCTAGTGAGGTTGTCTCTGCTCATGGCAGGGGGGTTGGACTAGATGGCCATTAAAGGCCCCTTCCAACCCAAACGATTCTATGATTCTATGATTCTATGATTCTATGATCTGTAAAAAGTGAAAAAGCCTTCTGAAGAAACCAAAACACAGCAGATCATTTTCATTGTTTCAGACCAATTGAGTTATCTGACTTCTTGCTTTCTAGGTTTATCTTCTGTGGACTTGGGGTCTGGTTTGTAACTTCTTAATTTCACGCACTTATTTTTTTATGTTCATGGACAACATCTTTTGCCTTGGATGTTTGTGCTGCATGTATGACCATACTGCGTTTTGGAGATGGGAGCTGTTTGGCTTGAGGGAAAAAAGTCTTTTAAATTGAGTGAATATTCATACACGAAATGTTCTCTTAGCTAGTCATCTATGGGCAAGGTCAAAATGATCCCCATTTGCGCCAGACATTTATTGGTTCTAATCAGCACAGTGCCACATAATGACAACGCTTAACTGTGTTTTTATCAACATTACATTTTTTCCCCTTTCTTTTCTTCATGTG